>JAWNGG020000069.1:0-600000 GCA_036937485.2 Tetragonisca angustula | reverse complement strand
AATAAATTACAATATTCGATTCGCGTGTTTATACGCTACGTTATTTCGAATATTTCATTTCAGGTGTTCTCGCGCATATTATGCGCAGTACGCGTACACCCCGAATTTTCCATAAAATCCTTATCCCAATTACTAATATACAATATTCATGTATTATTGGTGGAAGTTTTAATTATTCAGCCATGCTCAGAAACAATGCCCCGGCAGCCAGGCAAAAAGGATTAACAGCATTTCACCGTGAACGTCCATTATTTGCTTAATTATTAGCTTAATTATTTATCGACAATGCGCCGTCAAATCAAACGTCTGCTGTCAGGAATAGCATGCGCCATCGATGTAGCCCGCAAACGTAAGATGTCACGTGAAATTTACAGGAAACCTGTTGCGGAACAATGCCTATTATGAGAGGTGAATCGCTTCACCCCCGACAAAGAGAGAGAGAGAGAGAGAGAGAGAGAGAGAGAGACGAGAGATTCACATGAAAATTCACGTTACGCGTCGATTCTGTCTCGTTTCTCGTTTCGTTACAGGAAGTACGATGCGCTCGTAATTGGATCAGAACGTTCCTACCTGATAACGTGACAAGACATCCATCCCATCGAGTGATGGATACAATCGAATGAGGCACGTCACGCCGGAAGATCGAAGTAGAGACGTCGCGACAGCGATTCGAAATAGAGATATCGCGCGCTACCAGTCGAGCAGATATCTTTCCAGCAGGTGGCAAGGGGGCGGAGGGTGGAATCTCATTGGAAAGCTTTTCTCGAATCGACTACCACGGCGATCCGACGCGAAATTGAAATTAGTTCCTATTCTACGATCGATCTCTCCTCCGGTCGATGGAACTTTATACTCTTTGATGTTGGACGGAGACCAGAGGGGGAAATATCACGCTGAATCACATTTCTGTTTTTTTTTCTTCGTCCTTTTTCACCGGACAGTGATTTCCGGTTAACGTCGCCAACCGATTATCTCTTCGTAAATATTTCGTAAACTCGATTATAAAATATTTCACAAATTGGCGATTAGTTGAACAACACGAAATGAACAAGATCGATCCGTTAAATTCATCTGTGTCGAAAATAAAACTCAAATTTCAATTATTTTATGTCCTCGTTCAACTGATCGTTCGTTCGGATTTAAAGATAAATTTGAACGTTCCTTTTAACGTTTCAAACTTTCTCGAAATATTGTACAAATTGATAATCGATCAAACCCGAATGAACGAGATCGATCCATAAAATTCATCTGTGTCGAAAATGAAACTCAAATTCCAGTTCTTTTGCGTCCTCGCTCAACTGATCGTTCGTACGGATTTAAAGATAAATTTGAACGTTCTTTCGAACGTTCGAAACATTTCTCGCTTAAAATTAACGTGTTTCGGAAATATCAAAGTTCCACTAATTGCGTCAAGTTTACCGTTTGTAGAATCAATCTCTCGACAGAGGAATAACCGCATCAAACAACTGAAACTTTCCTCGTCATTGTATATCCGCGTATTACGTTTTGTCGAGCAGATGTTTGCAGATGCGGCGAGATTATCCAGCCGCGTTTCCAGCAACTTTGCAAAATTTCCGCGAACGATATCGGTTAATCAAACGGGATCCATTGGCTGTTCACCGCAGTCAGGCTGAAGGTTGACCGTGACAACGACAAAGGGTGGAAATGACGTAAACCAATCGGTATCGACAATACACAGGTGGTCAGAGGGCGAGGCCGATCAGCGCTCGTGCTCAACTCTGCTGGCAATTTTCCCCGCAACTCTTAATCCTGAAAAATCGCCTTTTAGACTGCGATTCCGGCTCGGATTAAAGCTGCGGCCGCGCGCCGCTTTGTACACGCGGCAACGCGCAGATTCGGTCCTCAAGTATATTTCACATTTCGAGCTCTAGGCACGAAACGCGAATTTCGAAACCGTTTGTCCGTTGACCGGTTCCCTCGATCCCTTTGAATCGTTCAAACCAGCCGGATTTTCGAGACAAATTCCGATAAAGAACAGGCTCCGAGAGATACGAGGCAAAATACCACCTACGATTTCGAGCAAGAGCGACTTTATTCGTGACGTTTCGCGAAATTTTCACCTATACGCGTTATGGAATATTAGTTGCAGATTGCAAATATTCAGATTTGTACTTTCACGAGCACTGACTGACAAAGCGAAAGCTAAATGCAGATTTGTCTGACATCTGAAACTTTTGTTCATTTACCAGGGGTACCCATGAGTGATGTCGTTCTTTGATACTGGGCAATATTTCATTTCGTTTGAGAGTTAACGCAGTTTCAATTTATAATACAATTTAACGATAAGAAGACTAAGTGCCAACGTGTACCTAGAATATAGGTTGTGTTATAATAAGTCAAATTCTTATAGGTTATAACATAACCTAGAATATAGGTTAAATTATCGCCACTAGATGGCAATGTTTATTAAATTTGAAGAAACCCTAATACACAAGACACAAGGGAAAAATTCAACATCTGATATTGTTGGCAAAATTTTCTACTTTTTTACGCATAAATTCCTCTAAAGGAAAGAGAACATGCTCGTATCAGTCAATGCAGATTTTAGTACGCTCATTAATATTACATGAACAGAGCGATTTACAAACAGCGATTTTCCTTTAAATGTGCAAACATCGTTGCCAATATTAACTGTGAATAATATCAAATACAATGTCGTTCGAATATGCATCCTTCGCATGTCCACTACGAAAACAAAAGGTTGTTAATAATTAATTCCTCCAGCCGATTCTTCGCTGAAAAAAAGATTACATACTGCGCGTGCTCGGGTGTTTCAGAGTGGACAGGTAGATTGGTTTTCTCTCAAGGTAGAATGCTTCTTTTAATTCTTTGTAACGAATATAATTCCCATCGTAATTCGCAGAGGAGAAGGGTAAAATCGTTGAAAAATAGCAAGACTGTTAATTAATGGAATGCATATTCATTAATAACTTTCACTGTGTATTTTAAAAATTGTCGATTAAACGTTACTGAAACTGGCGGAGAATTTTCGTTATTAGAAAAACAGAATTGAATCGGCAATGATTGACAGAACGGAATAGAGTTGATAATAACTCCGCGAATTTCGTAGGAGTTAATTTTTTGAAAATATTATTTCGAGAATATTAGATATTAAAACATTAAATTCGCGGTGTATTAATAAAAGCGTCTCCGTGTTGGGTCACGGATCGATCCTCATTCGGCGAGTCAATAGCCCCGATATTAATTACCTGCGTTGTGTCAAACAATGATCAATTAATTAAAAATTATCAAACAAATGAAAAGTCTTCGTTTCGTCGACAGACTCAATCGAGCAAGATTGAAATTGATCGTTCAAATTGAAACTGCAACTTCAATTGACGTTGCGTCCTTTTAGAAAAAGTTGAAATTTGTCGTGCAATAATTAACAGAAAGAAACGAACGTAACTTGAGTATCGAAAGTATAAAACTGAAACAGAAGTTTCCCTCTCGTCGTTGGCGATAATAGTTAATGGAGAAATGGACGCGACGATCTTTCATGAAACATACAGCAAAATTCCGGGTTTCATCGTTTGCAGAAAATATTCACGGACAATGAGAGAGCTTCCGAGCCGCCAACACTCGCTGTTAAACTGTTATTACTCTCTGTTCCTGGCTACAGATGTTTGCGTCGTTTTAATAGCCACGTAAATGGCAACGTCACGAAAAGAAAAAATGCACTTTGCAAAATTGTCAGGAAGTGAACGCGCATTACGATTTATGCGAATATGTATACGCGAGCAAGAAGTAAATTATTGAAGCGATAAATCACGAGGCGAGTACTCTTACACGCCCGCATGTGCGTCGTGCTTTATTACTTTATATATCGTACGAGCGGTTTGAAAAAAAGAAGCGATGTAATTGTTAATGTCTGATTTGATCGACAAAAAGTGTACAGTTTGTTCCTGCATTTCCTCTCCCAAGAGACTATTTCTGACAGCGGAGAACTGATGGAAACCAACCGGATTGCGAGTTTGCTTCGTTAAATGAAAATCAAAGCGTGCAACACGTTGAAAATTCACGTTGGTCCGCTCACGCTTCGCAGAGAGAGTGATTATAGCCGATGCGACGGAAAATATCAAGTCATTACGGCCGACGAAGAGTATCAAGCGGCCCCGAAGATCGTCTTGCGAACGTTTCACGGCGGCTAAACGACCACGTAATTACGCGTTCAATGGGAGCGGGAACGGTTATCCAGGATGTGGCGAGAGCACTCGAGAGCCTGAGCCGGAGTTAGAACGCTTCCTCGAATGCAAATTACGCGGTCCAGCGACAATGTACCCACACCGGCCGAGTAAAATAAAAAGCAGAGAGAAACGCAAACACACGCGCACACAACAGGAGAACAACATGGAATTTCGCTCGCGTGCTGTTTCACCGCGGCGCGACCCAGTTTTCGCGGATCTAATTAACTGTGAAACGACCAACCGCCTTCGTTTATTCTCCCTCCGTGGCAAAACGGCACGTTCTCAATTTCTTCGTGCTCTGCTCCGGCCCAAAGTGCCCCTTCTTCACCGGCCACCTGCCACCCTTACAACTTCTCCGCTCACCTTTTCCCCGCTAGGCAGCCTTAGCGCCTCTTTATTCGCCGATCTTTTGTCTCGCAGCGCGAATCAAAGGTATATTTTTCCCCGCCATCGAAGCTCTTTCGAAATTCAACGTGGAGAGCGTTCGACGAGGGTCGAAAGTTGGGGGGGAAGGGGAGGGGAGATTTTTGTTCAAGACGAAGGCGAAATCCGAGGCGACGAAGTTAGATAATATCGAGACGAATGGAAACATAGTGTAAATATACAGGGTGTTTCGTAACTTGTGGGAGCCACTTCGGGAGCTGATTGTACGCCTAAAAGTAATGAAAAAAAGTCATATAAATATATGTCCTATCTAACTAGTTTTATTAATATCACAGTATGTGACTCAAAAGACACATTTGAGGCATTGTGTACTGTATGAATATCAAATGTGTTGTTGAAATGGTGAAAAACTATGGTTCCATTACTGACGATAAAAACTGGATAGTTTATGATAATATTGCACGAAAAAGAGCCGACATACATCGTGCATCGCGAAAGCTGAAATACACCAAAGAATAGTTATACCGTGCTGCTGATGGGAACTTTTGAAATGAAACGAATCTATTGTCTCCAAACGAAATCAAACAAAACACAACAGATCAATTTTGAGAGCTGATTAAAATTTGACAAACAAAACAGAAAAAGGGAAAGAAGAATAAACGATTTTAAATTTAAAAAAAAAAACTTTCACCTCACACTCGATATTTCTCAATGATTGGTGACGTTCCTTTAGAAACTTCGAAATTTCGACTGAGAAGATCTAACGCGTCATTTTCTGTCGTCGACTCGTTTCAACCGTAGGGGAGAAGAAATTATCCCGGAGGGAAGAAACCCGTAAATAAATTCATTTCCAGAGACGCGAACGCGTTGAGAGAGGCACGTCGAGACGACCGCGTTCTCTCCAGAAAGCGTTGTTCCCCGCGGCGAGCGTCGGCGATGACATCTATCGGGATGACTCAGGGAAAAAGGAAACGTGCTAACGAGCCCCGGTCAGCATTAATTGTAACATCCTCCCGACGACGGTGGCGGCTCGCTTCCGTCGCGCGATCGCCTCGTGTCTGAAACGAAGGAAGCTGCCAAGACGACCTCAACGCCTACGCGTACCCGCTATAGTCCCTTTCCTCCCGATAGCCGCGCTCGATGCCGCGTCTTTAAACGCCGCTCCTCGAAGCGGCGACCGCGTGGAAAAGCAAACGCGAGAAAATCCAAACGTGTCGAGAAACAGCATTTTTCGTTTGTCGTGCTTTTCGACTATTTCGCCGCCTCGAGGTACGATACTTCTACGCAACACGATATTTTTATCGATACAGTTCGGAGAGCGAAGTTTCTGTGTTTCTAAACTTGCAGTCGGTGATATTTAACAGCATTGTGTCGAGAATTCTTTCTTTCTCTCTTTTTTTTTTTTCTCACCCGTGAGAAACTATCCTCGGTTCTCTTCCGGTCCCTTCTTATAGGAAACGATCTTACTCATCCAAACTTATGCTTAACCGTTTAAATTGAATAATATTCTCCATCCTGTTTGTATCTTTACGCGCATCGGAACTGCCGGTTCAACCGTTTTCGAGGACGGTTGTTACCAGTTATTTGATATAAACTTCTGTTAATACACCAAGTACTTTCCTCACCTTTCCGATACCGTTTCGCGACAAGCAAAATGCAAGATCACAGTATGATCTACATCCAGCATCCCGAGTCAGGAAATTTTCGTGAAAATTGTTACGAAGAAAATAGAACACTGCTGGGATTATTGATAGAAACGTGACTAATTGTAAGAACGTGACAACATTCTGCGATGGGTGCAAAGGAAAGCCACATCTTTGCCTAAACTGTCTTAACAAAACCCATTAAAATTATCACACTGTACACTTGTTTATAAAATCAAAGTAATATTCAGCTACTATTTTTCCCTGTAAGTTGTTCAATTCTTAATACATGTACTACTAAATTTGCTTCGTCGGCCGAAACCTAACGTGTTAAGTGTCTGACACAAAGTTCAATAGTTCATCTTCAATAACAATTCCAAAGAAGTTCACTCTCGAAACTCTTCGGAAAGGTGATTTTCCATTGCAAGCGTTGCGCAGTTACAGCGAGCGTGAAAGGGGAAAAAGCGTGCGTTCGATCTCCGATACGCGAGCGAAAGGACGTCAATCAAGGGTAATAGAGAGACCGGACGATGCGCAGAGTGACGACTCAATCTTCGCGAAACGTAGCATGAAACGCGAAGTCTCGTAGCTGGAAACGCGGTGCGTTCTGACAACGCGATAACGCGATTGCCGCGGCACACGTTGTCGATCGGCTCCACCCCTTCCTCCCCTGCTTGTACACGTCCCTCACTGCGACGTCGAAACGAATTTTCCAGCAGAATCGCGTCATGTCGCTGCGGCCTTAAGTGCATTACACCGTTTACGTGGCAGTGGCACTTTCATTCCGGATACAGGTACCGTGGACATTAAATTCGACGCACGTCAGGCCGCGCCTCATGCGGGTACGAACGAGACGGGACAAGTAGCACAAACCTCTCCCCTCCCCCTACCCCCTCTTTCCGCTCAACCCTCGCCACCTCGCGAGGATTCACGTTTTACGATCGCGTTTTATTGCACGGACGCCGATAAAATTCAGTCGGGTAATACCCTTCCTGATAAACTTTAACGAGGGAACGGCAAGAGAAACGATCGCGAAACAGCTTCGCTGGGAACACGGTTCGCGACCGACGCGACACGTTACACCACCAGCGGCTCCACCAGGGGCCGAAATTTCAATGTTGAACCAACATTGCGCCTGGCAACTGATTGCGGACCATAACGAACGACCAACACCGTATTACTAATAATTTGTCGCTTTACTTTTTGAAGACATTCTCGTCGGTGCGATGTCGCTGGATAGAAACCATTGAGAAGCAACAAATTTATTACTTGTTTCGCCTATTTCGTTTTACTGAAATATACTTGAAACTGAGAAAACATTGCAATTTTATATTCTCGGGAAATATTCTCGACGTGCGTGGCACGTCGTTCCAGCGCAAGAGGTTAATCCGCTGCGTTTTCGCCAAACGTTCGCCAACACATACTCGTTGACCAATTGAATCTTGCGATTCAAGAATATACTGTACTCTAGAATATGCTAGTATATACTGTTTCTAGTACTCCCCCTTCGACATATTGTTAATTGGCAGAATTTTACGCAGAAGCCATCTCACGTCACCGGCTATTATTTCGTAATTGAGCGTGAAAGTGGAACAATCTAAATAAACTTCGATATACTTTATTTGTGCAGAATGAATTTAAATAAGACTTTGTATATCTCATCTATATATATGTATGTACATTATATTCTATATGATAAACTGTATAGCAATTACTCACGTACGTAATGGTACACGACAGATTTTGCAAGTTTGTCGTTTCAGAGGTCTAATAACCGACATTCATAACTGTCTACCGATAAATTATCAATTTCCACCTCGCCACAATATGTTTCAAAATCACTCAGACAATCAGATAAAGCGTCTGCATATGATTCATCGAAAAGTTCTTCACCGTCACGATCCGTCATGATTGAAATTTTTGTTGAACGCTGAACATTGCAATGAAAACCTAAATATCAATAAAAGTAAATTTCTTTTTACCATAAAGTGAACACGGTTGAACACGACGAAGCAAGATTTCACAATATATTTTGTATCATCCTGAGTGTCAAAAATTAAAATGGCTAATGCAAACTTGCGTCCACAGTTGGGACCGAAAGCGGACGTTTAAGTGGGCAGCTGTATTCCTCAAAATTGTACCGGAATATCGTTATAAAGTATCAATCAATTTGTATCGTGCAAGTGTCGTGATAAGGTGGTAGCGCAGAGTGTGATTGCCTCAATTTCAACAATACGCTCAAGTTGGTGTCACTGTACCTTCCTCCTCAGTTACTCGTTTTCAGAAACAAAGACAGAGTCGACTCGAGAGAGAAATCGAACAGAGATCTCTCTCTAATTTCATTTCATTTCCGTTAATTGCGTTCTCTCTCTCCTCCGTTGCATTCTCGTTCGCGGGCGAAAAATTCAATCGTATTATCGTCGGTATTACCCGCTGTAACTCCCGTGCTTTATTGACTCGAGCTAAATAATTGAAATCATTTTCAGACAGCGCTTTCATCGCGAATTTAATTAACGGTGACGTTTGCGAACTGGTTTGGAATTGGTTGATACAACGGAAAGAGGATAGAAACGTTTGCAACGTTCACACAGAGGATTCGAACTGTGCGAACGCGCGGCGGTAGAAATTACGGAGAGACAAACAAGAGAGGCTCTCGCGGCAAGATTTCGACCAGCGGCGTCGTCGTCGTCTTCGCGGCGACCTCGATAATTATACCTTAATCAAAATCGTGACGAAATCCCCTTTGATGCCCTGCTTCATGATTGTCGTCATTCAGCCGTAAACAAACTAATAATCGCGTGATTGTCGCTTCCCTCGTTCTCCTTTGACGTGATCAGCCACGATCCGCGTAAATTTCGCGAAATTACTCTGCCCGGTGCCATCGAGGGACACGAAAATACCTCCCGCCATTCACCGATCATACACTTTATTTCAACTGTAGCGAACATTACATCGATCATCGCCGAACGTTAATTGAATTCTAACGAACATTTTATTGCTGTTTTCTTTTAATTAAAAATCCGCGAGAAAGAAATCGCGCGAAGATTGACGTTCGACTTTCATCAATTGATAAAGTCGTAAAGAAATGAAAGAGATTATCGGGTATGCGAGTTTCGTTGATTGCCAAGGATATCGAGACCGGAATGGAAGGAACATTTAATACCGATATTTCCATCTCGTGTTTCCTCCGTGGGAAAAATCGTTTCGAGAGAGAGAGAGAGAGAGAGAGAGGGGAGAGAACAGAAAAAGCGCAAACAAGCTCCTCTTTCTTTGATAGCTTTCGCGCTTTCTCTCTGTTTATTTCCACCGCGACGACGCGACACGGTAAAACAGAAGCCTCCGTTTTAATCGTTACAAGAAGATCGAGAGAAGTTTTCACGTCGGAAGCGAGAAAATATGAAAACTGGAACGCCAGTCAGACATCGTAACGTGAATTTTTCCACATCGTTGAGCTTTATTTTTTGTTGTCAATTATTACATCGTAATAAATTATGAAATGCCTGCGCTTTTAACGTTAATGATCGCAACGGGAAAGAATTCACACTGCGAACCTTTTGCGAAATAATGACGCACAAATCGATAACAGCATCAACAGATCTAATTTCTTATTTAATTAATTTTCCATTCGCTCGTTAATTATTACTTTCATACCTTGCACGATTACAAAAATCATTTCTCTCTCTGTTGCACGTTACGTTGTATATTACGGAATGAAGGCTTTTTGCGTTTCAACCTCCGCGCAGACATTGTTTATTCACGTTTAAAAATATACTAAAATTGAATGATAAACTAGAATTAGACACTCTATCATATTAATTTAAGAATAAAGTTTTCATAATTAAATGTCGAGTCATTAAAATCAAATAATATGGCGGCCTTTCAATCCTTCCAGGGACATTTGTTATTTAATTTGATAAGACATACTTAAATTATATTTACGTATCGTTATTAAAATTTATAGACAAAAATTTTACAAAATGATATTTCAAATCGGAATGTAGTATATTTAAGAATAAATGAATTATAAAAAATTTAATTTCTAGACAATTAACCGTAATATTAATTTGAGAGAGACTTTAATAGCAAATTAATTAAATTGTTTCAATTGAATAAAGTATCAATTGGTGTACAAATTGCCCGTCAATTTCTAAGAGGAATAAGTCGTAACACAGTATTCGTTGCGTGAATTTTTTTTACGATCGTGAGAAAGATTCGATCCAACAATGGCCGTCGAAAGCAATTTTCCCTCGCAACGCACCGAATTTTCATATATCCAGCCGAATACCATAAACTGCCTGCTCGTCCGACGATTCGACGTCATCAAATAGATGAAGCAAAGGTAGCTCCCGATGACCGATCCTTTCGACCCACCTTGGCGATCACGTTCGTTACGCGAACAGACGCGAGAAACAATCAGGCAGCTGGTTTTCTCAACAAACAGACCTAATAGACTTCCAGGTACGTGCGAGGCGATTAAACCGTCGTACGTGCGCGTGCTACACGCCCCGAGGGAGCAGATTTTCATTCGCGATCCAGCGCACTGGGGCAAGAAATCAACGCGCAGGGAGATGAGGAGCGAGAGCTTTAAATTTGACGCGAGCCGCGGGCAAGAGGTTAATAGCCAGCTTAAGCGCGAAACACGAGAGGACATTCGTTCCGGGCTTTACGAAGCCTGACCTGCGCCAACGTCGATCTATCCAACAGCAACGCCGATACGACTGACAGAAGTGGAGATGTTGATAATTTTCTGAATACAATCTCCCCGTTTCGCAATTAATTTCGAGTTAGCGTTAGCTGTATGTATTGTACGTATGTACACCTGTCCCTCCATTTACACGGAGTATCTGTTATTCCAAATTAAAATCGCGTAAACAGAGTCTGTCAGTACAAAAGAGAACCAAACATTGGAAGGAAAAGCTGGCGTAAGTTAGGAGAAATATTTCACATATTTGTTTCACGTAGATTGACATAGTAATAATAATGACACTTTAGAAAACAAAAGTAATTTAATTTTGATCAACCTTTTCTTTTTAATTCGCACTAGCTCGTTCATCTTCAAACTTATCATTTTTGTAAGTTTTCATAAGTTTTACGTGCTTGAACGTTGTTGCAATAATCGTGATCAGCTTCTGGGAAACAAACACCGTGAATCTTCTTGTCTGTGGTGTTGCTGTTGTCGCTACTTTTCAAAATTCTAGGAAAATTTTCATTTTCATTGTTAATGTGAATTTTTTCGGATCATTTATCCTCAAATTTATCTGCTTGACGAGTTTCTCATAAATTCGACGTGCTTGACAACATCGCTGAATAATCACAATCGGCTTGCAGAAAACAAACACCATGAGCTTTCTCATCGTTACCGTTACTGTTATTGTTATTTTTAAAAATTCTAGGAAAATATATTTTCTGGCCGCGCGAATGGGGGGACGATTTCCCAATAATTTTTCAAGTTTTCTCAAACAGTTGAGAAGCGAAGAACAGATGAGGATAGACATGACGCCTGCTTAGGAGAGTGAATGTAGCCGAGCTGACCGCAAGTGGAATTGACTCGCATTACGCGGACATCGGCGTAACAGCCGCTTTCATTTAGATTGTACCAGGTTGAATTATCTTTCGGAGATTGGAGGCGTTGAACTTTCTCTTTTCACACGTTAACGCTTCGAGTGTTGGAAAATCCGAAAACCTGAAACTTCACGCTCGCTCGTTTTCATTTCGCTATTATTTTATTCGAGGTCACCTCGATCAGTAGCTCGTGCAAATTTTCCCACTTTTCGCGAACGATCGTTGAAAACGAGTAAACGGGAGGGAAGAATGTTTGTTCAACATCTACCGGAACGTCGAAGCCCGACAACAACGAAGTTGCTTCTTCCCCGTAGAGCGAACGAAAGCGATGAAAAGGGAATTTCTTCGTCGGTTGAGATTCCTCCTAGCTGAAACCATAAACTCCACCAATTTTCCCCCGAGCTTCCGTGACTTCGTTAGAAGTTTTGCAATTGGGTCTTGCTCGCTAAATGACGAACGAGCAACTTTAACGCCCTCGCTTTTAAACAAAACGTTCGTTAAGGATCGATGGTGGCGTGTACGTCACCAATGTTTTGCCTGCGTCACGTTAGGCGATGAATAAATCACGGTGATCAGTGTTGCCATTTGGTTGTGACAGAGCTGTCGCGTCCGCTGTAAGAACGCGAACGAATCGCGAAAATCGTTTCGGCTACTTGAGCAGACCACTATATTTCTTTCGAAGCGAAATTTCTTGCATAAGTTACTCGTACGCGCGTCCACTCTTCCAACTAGATAAAGTCGAAAGGGTTCGTCCGATGACGTCCAAGACCGCAGTCTCGTCTGTCTCATTTAACAACAATTACAACGAAAACCGCGAGGTTGCAAATACATGCATTTGGTTTCGCGTGCCGAGGAAATTAATTGGCCGAAATAATCGACGAAAGACCACGGATCTCTTTCATCGGACTTTGCGGTCTGGGCCGAACGAGGATCGAACGACCGAATCAAAGGAAGGGAAAATCGTTCGCCACGATTGCCTCCACCCGCCCGAAATGAAATCCGTCAATTTTAACAACGACATCGGCACGCGCGCGCCGATTAACCCTCGCGACACCGGGTCACCCAGAGCTTGAGCGTAGCGAAGGAGCAAGATATTTCAAATACATTTTGGCCGAAGCAGCGTATAAAAATAATATAGACATCATCAGGTACAGACATCATGCACCAAACAGTTAGGTGCAAAGCAAGCGTAGCGAAAATTCGAGCCGTGGGTCAAGAGTGACCCGGCGTCGCTCATTTTAAGGCTTGAAGCAGCACGTGCGCGAATCGCAACGATTATTCGCGTGATTAGATGAAGCCGTAACGGTGGACGAACTTTCGCCAGAGATAGAGATTCGACGGGACCGGCGTATCGTGTTCGAGGACAATTTCGTCTCGACACGATACGCCTACGGACGAGGAGGACACTCCAACCCGCCCTTCGTGGGGAAAATGTTAAAAGCGGCTCGAACCAATTGCGCGAGGGAGAGAAAATGAGAGAGCGGGGGAGGGGAAGGGGCGAGATCGTGTTTCTCGACAATTAAGGGGAACGAGTTTTAGGGTGAAAGGAATACTGTGTATTTAATAGTTTAGTTTTCCACCGGCGGTAGGGGGGAGGAAAATACGCTACGAAGAGGCATTTGGTGTCGGATCTCATAGCCAATTCTCTGCCGTAGGATTGAGTAACAATAGGGTACACTCTATACTGCGGCGTTGTTAGAGTTTAGTTTTAGCAAGCTTCTGAAAGCTTCCCTTCGTTCGCGTCTTGTTCGCGTATCGTTCTTGACGAGTGGAGTTGGTTAAAGAAACGTGAAAGTCTGTGAGAAGCCTCGACGTTACGCAATTTCAACCTGCGTTAGTAAGTAATTACTGCCTGCAATTAGTAATTTTAGGAAACGAGAGAGAACACAGGGGCAAGAGAGCAATGATACTCTTCAGTGTTCGTTCTTTAGGCTCTAATTTAATAGACGATTAATATTACGTGTATTACAGCGATGCATTAGAGCTGATTTTATACAGAGCTGTATCTAAAGTACGTAGAGACCGTTTGACCACACAAAGGATCTGCGTCACTGTCCAAGTTAAGCCTCAGAGCTTAGGAAGCTTTGGTCCCTCTTACTAGGCAGGAACGCCGACTAATATTCCATTAAGATTACATCCACAAGATGAAAACGTATTGTTAGAATACGTAATACGGAACGAAATTACGTAATTAATTTTAATCCAGGAGATATTAGTCCAGTTTAAAGAAACGACGGAATTTTTATCAGAGAATTTCGTTTCTATTATCATTTCAGGTACGTCTTGTTTCACGTCTATATTTTCTATACCGCAGTTGCAAGTTTGTAGTTTTAAGCTCGAAAGCGAATTCTACGACTTGCTATGGAGGGACGTACAAGCACGTTCGAACTTGAACAACCGTAAAAAATGTTATTCCATCTCGACTGTTTCGTCACGGCAAGAACTAAAATTCCCCAACCATTAAGTTAATTTAATCAATCGATTTCATTGGATCAGCAATAAATATTCATGCAGTTCGTCCCCATTTTTCCCTTCCTTTCCGTTCTTTGAAACTCTTCGGCGTTTATAAATTACGAGGATAAAAGATTATTCAGCAACGGATTGACAAAAACAAAAATCAGTTCTTTCTCTCGAACAGCAGAATTAATTGATTGAAAACAAACATTTATTTCCGACTTTTTAACGATCTCTTTCACGAAAAAAAGAAAAAAAGAAAAACAGTTTCAAACACGGTTTCAGTACACCGAGCGTAAAGAATCAATGATTCAGCCATCCCTGGTTCGAATGCGATACAACAGTGGAGAGCGAGAACAGAAGGAAAAAGGAAAGTAATTTCGATATTTTATAAATGGACGAAGCTAACTGATGGAGGTACGCGTAACAAGTCCGGCCGGCGTGGAACAATGTCGGAGGTAAAACAAACGAAGGGGCGTGCGCGCGTAAAACGTACAAAGCGGCGTTCATTTTATGCGGCGACTCTTTATTTGACTTCGCCTGCCGCGGACCGTGGTATTTCCGTCCGTGAGCTCTTCATTAACGTCCCGTTGCGTCAAATCGAATCGAATCGTATCGCGAAACCGTACGCCCCTCCGTTCCGCGTGTAAAATCGAACCGTGAAATCGTCGCGGATTTAAAATAGCCAGCACGTCCCGTCGTACGTCGCCGACCGCGAAAAACATCCGAGGTAAATCGCGCTTCCCTTTGACGCGGCTAACGAGAACGTGTCGAAGAACACACCACCGTGTCCCCGATTCTCGGCTGTAACATTGTTAATTCGTCAATGGCCAGCGCCTCGATCGAGGCGACGTAAATGGAATAGGCGGCGCGAGACCAGCGTGGAACGCTACGGAATAAAATATCCCGGCTACTTTGTCCCCGTTGAAAATGAAAGCGGCACCTGATAGTTCGCGTCGGTACAACGCGTCTAAATTAAATGGATCCGCTGTCGCGCGGACGTTGCACGCTTCGTAATTAAAACGGAGCGCGGTCGATGAAACGATGCTAATGGTTCGGGTTTCTTTCTTTCTCGCGAACGAAGCGAGGGTTTAGGTTTTTTGGAGCGAAAGAAGAAAAGGAGAGGAAAGTTTCTAGAAAGGAACGTATATTTTTAGTAAAGAGAATTATTCGCGAGTTAGAAGCATGGTGAAGTGAACATTTAATTGTGCAAGTATTTACTTTTGGAAAATAATTCAGTATTCAGCGTGTATTCAGCATTTTACCCCGAAGGCAGGATCGACGAGGAAAGTTCCAATAAATCGACCAACGCCGTTTTTTAAAAACGGCTATTCACGGTACTGTAGCGATTCCCACAATTCCCACAAGAATAATAATAGCCGTGTACTCTAATTAACTAATGAACAATACGGGCTATGTCTACGTCGTATATCGAACATCCTATCAAATATCTATAATGCAACGTGGAACGGAGCTTTTTGAATAACGATATGAAAATGAATGCGGAATCAAATTGATCTCGTGGCATCGGCGCGCCAAATAATGTTATTCCGGCATAGAATAATATTGGAAATAATATTGGAATATTGCCTTTCTTGTCGAACGATGAAAAGGGAAAAAGAACAAATTTAATTCCCCGTGCATCGATTTGTTATTCTTGATTAAAATACGCTTTTAATATCACCGACTGGCGATATCGAATGGTAACGTGGTCTTCGTACACGTTCGCAAGAAATTGGGACGAAACTATATAATGAGACCCATTACACGAAATCCTATTTAGTCCTCAATTTCGCCACGCATTCAGCGAACGGTTTGCTAAAGCTAAATACCACGCGCAATCCCGAGTTCCTTGCCACCAGAGTCTGCCAAACGATCAGGCCTGTTGTTTGCGTCGAACGATTCTCGGCGAAGAAAGCAACGCATTAGTTATCGCGCCGTTTCGAAATTATTCCGCCTAAATTAATTAATTTCGCTGGCCGGAACTCGCCGCGAGAGAATTGAATTCTCGCATTCTCGCGGCCGAGCAAACGTGTGTGTGTTAATTAACTCGGCCGGTGATTATCCCCGACGCGGCGGCAATTATCCTCAGGCGAAAAAACTACGATACGGAAAAGTTCACTCGGAAAGTAAGTTCCATTCGTCTCGCGAGTATCGTGCCACCCTTCCTTGGACAGACAGAACACGCGACACCGTGCATGTCGACCAGTTTATTACGCAAACCTGATCCATTATTCAAACGTTTCGCGTTTACGTATAACACGAGATGGCCGCCACGTTTATCCTCCCTGTTTGTCCCGACCTGGTGCACCTTCAGCACATCGTCGTCGTCGTCGTCGTTGTCGGTATCTTCGATCGTCTGTTACTCGGCATCGGTATCGGTTTACAAACGTAGGCTACCTGCCACGACGTACCGCAGCCAATTACCAACCATATTTCACGACCACCTAGTTTTAGCGACAAATTTTGCGTGCTCGACCAATCATAATGTTGAACAACCTGTCTCGCGTTTTCACTCGCAAACAACGTACGGTCACGAGAATCGCGCATTTCGCGAACGAGTCGCTAGCTGGAGAAGACCGTGATCGATGCGAGTCCATTTGGTATCCCGTATCCTCTTCAGCGAACGCTGGTGATTCGAACTCGTTTTTGTCTTTTGTGCCGAGGTTCAATTGAAAAGTCTTTCGATTCTCTTCGACGGAGAAAATGGACCAAAAGTCACTCCCTGCTATAAATAAATCCGTAATTCTTTCGTTATATACACTTTGTTTTTGTTGGAAATAGCACAGAGCTGTCTGGAAAACCGACACCAAAAGACAATGTAACGTTGCAGTGATTACGACGATAAATAAATTAATATCGCAATACTACAAATAAACAACTCCGTAATTAATTTTAGTAGTTTATATAAAAGTATTATCAATATATAATTACTAATAATAAATATCAAATAACGAAGATTAAATGACGAAAGTTAAATAACGAATGAATGATTAACATGATGATTGCAGTGTATATAAATTTCTGTAAATATTTCCATGGTGATAATAGAATTACTAACAATTTTTAAATATTCTATTGTTTATATTAAATACACATCTCGACGGAGTAGAAGTCTTTAGAGGGCCATCGGACAGAACGCGTCAACTCTACAGTATTGTACAGAAATAAGTTATAAAAGTAAAGATATCAGAAACAACAGTTTTTAACATTCGGAGGAAATAATTTTTAATACACAACGACGAGATCACGTTACGAACTTAAATTTAATTTGAAATTAATAAAATTAGTGTTTTTTCTTATTAGAAAGAAAGAAAGAAAAAGAAATAAGTGGGAAGAAACTTTTTGGTCCATCCTATATTTGCCAACTAACAATCGAACAAGGTTTATCCGCGAGCAAGCTAACCTATTTCATTCGTAGCGCCAGGTAGCGCGAAATTCGATTACCCGGTGATTAAAGAACGCAACGTGAATATTTGGCAGTCGAAGTATAACGAGCATTTGCGAGCGCAACGTCGAAACTATGGTAGAACGAATCTCTTTTCCGCGGTATGAATAATATACTAAAAACAGGAACGTTCGTTTTATTTGAAAGCACTCTCTGATTTTCTGTCGGCTCCTTTGAATCGGAAAGAAAGGAAAGGAACCTAAGTAAGAGGATTCGACACTCGAAACGTCTGCACGGTGGTGAAATAAAAGTGAGATCAAATTGCAAAATCGGAAAAGAATCATCAAGGAAGAAAAAAAAAAAAAGAGGGAAAGAAACGTTGACTCGAGATCTGCCGAAAGTTGCAAGGAGAAAATTATTCTTCAGAGGGATCAAAACGTATTTCCGCGGCGATCGCGTGCCGTTTCTACGCGTTCCAAGGAGGGAAAGAAGCCTTTGTGCTCGTCGCGCGATACATAATACAGAAGCGAAACCAAGGTTCCAGGCGATCTTGAATTTTCTTTGATATCCGCGCGCCGCACGGCGCAGGTCGTTTCATTAAAATACAGTTATGGCTTGCCCCTGTATTTCTACTACGCGCCTATACAGTATTTAACCTAGTTGCAGCGAAGCGACGCTCAACGAAATATATGTACAAATACAATAAGAGGAGACGAAGAGTTGTACAAAGAGCGGACGACGTTGCTCGTAATTGACAAAGACGTAATTGAGGAATCGTATCTGCGTAAGTGGGGATCGATCGTACAGAGTATTTCGACTAATTGCCTGAATAATTCTATTCACTCGAAGCATCGATTCTCCACGCGGAATACACGCGATGAAATTCTCTCGAACGAGAAGCTCGATAGCTTGTTGCTAAATGAATTTGTACACGGTTTGTTCGGTCGTTTGCCGGCCGCAGAAGCTTTCGTGACAAAAATTTACCAGCGTTGAAGAGTGTAGGACAAACTGTTCGACAATTGACGGATATTTGGAATTTAGGAAAGTAGCTTGTTTCCATAGAGAAACCGAGGTTATGTTTCTCGAATAACGATTCTCTCTCTTTTTTCTTCTTTCTTCATTGTTCGAAACGAACTCAAAAGGCATGTAATTTCGTATTTTTATCAGCGAAGCACTAGTTTGACGACAATGGAAATTTAATGTTCGTTTCATTGCTTTATTATGCAAATTTATCAATGGTCATTTTCAAGCAACGGTCTTTGTTCACCTTAGTCTGTGCTCTGAAGTCTAACATTGTTGATAAAACATTAAATGCGGCAATTTCCATTACTGCGAAAGATAGTACTTTGTCGATAAAAACGTGAAATTACACGCTTTTCAAATTCGTCTTGATGTCCCCTACAATATGATGGAAAAAGAATATGTGATTCTATTTGAAAAAAAAAAAAAAAAGAAGAAGAAGAAAACAAAACAACCAAAGCAATCTAGGTTCTGACATGAAAACTATTGAGCTATTTATGAAATACGAATTATCGTTATTGTACGCTCGATAACTGATAAATTTTTCTTCGATACTTTCCTTCTGCCAGACCATCGCAAACGACTGGAAACTCGTGCGTGAAACACTCTGTGTACAGTATATGTGTTTCGATATATATATATATATATATATATATATATATATATATATATATATTGTTCCATCGAAGAAGGTGGTTTAGCGGTGGTTCACGAGATATCCACGGTATCCACAGTTTGCGCAATTTCGACATAAAAATTCTGAATCTGTGCTTAACTGGCGGTGTACACTTGGACCGGTAAGTGTCGATACTTATAATATGAAACGCGTACGCTTCTGTACGTACGATTATGGTCCTACTAGACCTAATAAAGATAACCACGAGCACAAGGAATCCCATAACGGCCAAACCAGAACCTAGGGATTCGATATCGATAATCTTGCGATCGTAAAGCTCGAGAAAGACGTTTCAAACGCACTTAGCGAGATTGCCGAGATTCTGGTAATATCGATAAAATTGGAAAATAACGAGGGCTGGGAGTCGTGATAAGTAAGTAATATGTGATATAAATAAATAATAAATAATAATAGTAATAAATAATAATGATAAAAATAATGATAAAAACATTAAATAAATAAAACGCAAGTAGTTTTCAAAACTATACAGCTACGAGGAAATGGACAAAATTATATGCGAGAGATGCGGTGTACGTGGAGCATTATTTCTTTTCTTCTTTTTTCCTTCAAACGATCTTTCGAATTTTGAACAGTTTCGAAGCGTTTTGCAGAGATCTCTTCGGTTACGCGATCTGGAGGTTGCCAAAGTCAGAAACGTGGCAAGTTGAAGGCGATGAAATGAAAGAAGTAAAACTTCGTAGAAAGTTTCAAAAAATTCTCTCACTCTCGCCATGGGGAGTCGCCAGAGCCCCATCGAAATACCCGTATCTTTTAATAAACGTCCGAGTATCGGGAAACCATGGAGCTACGGGAAATTCTCGATATCCTAGGGATCTTGGGGGGCCGGTAGATTACTCAGAACTCGGCGAATATCCACGAAACCGCCGAACTAGCCCGAAGCTTCAGCTCTTGGGAACTCTTGGAACCGTACTGTGTATTTTAGTGCCCATTTAGATTAATTTACATTATACGTGGATACGTTAGATGATGAAATCCTCCAGCGGCCAGAGAGTGGGTATTTACGCGAAATTTCGCCGCGAAGGGTCACGTATATGTGTAACATCGTAGCACACCTCTGTTTCAAACTGCTTTAAAAAGCTGAAGCTTCGAGTGTCTCGTTACAAGTGAAATCATCTATTCAGGCTCCACCGTTTCTCCGAACGTGTCTATAAAAGGGTGAATTTGCATGGAAATTCGCGGCGTAACGACAGAGTATTCCGTCGTCGCGTCCGGAACATTTTTTACACAGCCCGCGTGGAACGTAAAGTGTCGTAAAACGTAATACTTCCGATAATCAGAGTCAGATCTCGCCGCGGTAACGCAGCGATGTCAGTTAGCTCCACCTTGGAGATACGTTGAACCTCGCTCCGGGCGAGTTTCGGAGTCGTGGAAGCTAGAGAAGATCTTCGCTCGATCTCGAGGAACTTTGATCGGACCGCAACGAGATTGCATCATGTTAAACACACGAAAGTCTGAGACCTTTCCAAGAGCGTACGATAGATAAAATGTCGCGAGGATATTTAAAAGGGAATTTGTCGTGAATTCTGAGAATTTTCTTCACCGAGGACGAAGAGTGATCTTTGCCCTTTGAATCGCGCACGCCGAGAGTCAACTCACGACGGGGAATCAAAGGACGAAATCGCGCGGGGATCGTCCTTTGATAAACTGGGGCTCGAGCCTGCGTACGCAAAGGAGACAGATTTTCGACGAAGAGGGGACGTCGGTTCGCTGATTAGTTTACTCAAATCCCTCCTCTGCCAAAATGTTCGCGTTCTCTTTTGAGAGATCTCGCAATGGGATAAAGCTACTGCAGAGAGCGAGAGAGAAGGGTATTTAATATTTATTACTTCATCACGGCCGTTCAGAACAAGTTTATTAACGTCGAGGGTTGAAAATTGGTAAAAAAAATTGACAGAATTTTAGCTCGATGCAGACACTTTAACCCCTTAAAGGCTGGAATGACGTGCCACGCACGTCGAAAATACTTGGCCCGGTCGAACAAAATTGCAATATTTTCTCAGTTTTAAGTACATTGAAGTATAACCCAAGCAAACAACAAATAATAAATTTGTTACTTCTTAGTCATTTCTATCCAGTGATATACCAATGAATTAAAAAAGAAGAATTATCGTATACGGCTTGGTCGCTCGTTATGGTCCGTAAACCAGTTACTAGCGCAAGAGGTTAAATTCCACGTTGCGCGTTCATTTCTTTTTTTTTTTTTTTTTATTCTCGTTCAAAACACGCGTATTAATTCCGCGTTATTAAACGCTATTCGATTCGGCGTTTCGAGCACTGTAATGTTCCCTCATTAAAGAGAACCGAGAGCTCGCCCTCCTCCTCCTCTGTCTCGATCCGCCTCGGTCGGGAACGAAATTAATAAACTCATATTCTTTATCGAGCAAACAAGCCGCACGGAACGTCGAGCTGTCGATATTCCGTCGATGAAGCGTTCGGAGCAACTCCTAATTCCAAAAATTAATATCTACGAGAGAGAGGGAAAGAGAGAGAGAGAGAGAGACAGTTGAATATTTTATATTTCAAAGTTATTTGATCAGCGAAATGTTAAACCGTCTGCATTGAAACATGCTAATCCTACGACTTACAGGCAGACGGAAATGAATTCCTGAAGATTCGATGCGTCACGTCGCGAGTGAATTCACATTTTCTTATAAAAGAAATAAAATTACTCTGGCGATATGAGTTAACCCTTTCCAGGGGGAAATTTCTCAAAACAGAAAAAAAAAAAATCGAATCAGATGTCAAACAGAGAAGCGAAAGCAGAGATTATTTTCGCGTAATTGAAAAGAAGAAGAAGAGAAAAGAGAAAATTTTCTCAGTTCAGCTGGCAGAAAGGACGTGGACGCTCGGTATTGATCGATCGAGAGGGGAAGGAGGGGAAAGGCAGAGAGGGGAATGGATCTCGTCCGCTAATACGGGAATTCAAGCCGTGCAAGCTCAGCCCATCTTCATCCGGCAAATTGTAAAAAAAAAAAAAAAAAGAACCTTCTCCTTTCCCGATCGCGGCAGATTAAGCGTCTATTTTACAGGTGATTTCACGGCGGCAGTGGAATTTTCGCGTGCGACAACGCGCGAGAGCCCGTCGCTTCGCTCGGGTCAAATCGATAAACGGCCGGTCGGCCAGGTGCAGATAGTCGGACTTGAAACTCACCTGCCACGGGTCTCGAGAGTCCCGACAGGCTCGCCCGACTCGAAGCGAAAGAGACGCCACGAGTCTCCGACTCGCGTCACCGGTCGTTATCTCGCGATTAGGAAAATTGCCGGTGTCGGGAAGTTTTTCCCCCGACATGTAGCCGCGCGCCAGGAAAGTTGAACGACGAATGCATCTTTGTTGCCGAACGACGGTAATGATGAGAGATAAACGCCGCCGTGGTTGGCAGCGAGGTATGACTGAACTCTCGTGCCGGAGAAAGGGAGGAAAGGGGGGGGGGAAGGAAGTTTCGCGTGCAATTTCGAAATTGTAATCGTCGTGCAACGGCGAACGAAAAAAGAAAAAAAAGAAGAACGAACTTCTGGCATAAATAGATTCCGCTTCTCGCAACTGGTGATTTTCGGTCGTTCGCGCGCATCTTTATCTTCTACATACTCTCCGTGTGGCTGTCTTGATACTTTGAATCTCTTCAGAGTTTCTTATTCCAGAGATTATTTTTAGATATATATATATATATAAAAATTGGTCGACACAGACATAAATCGAGATAAACGCGCATCTTATTATAAGATGTAATTGAGCGGTACGTATAAATAACGTCGAGCGTCCGTATGTACGCGGTATTTAGATAAATGTTCGCTCAGCAATTGCTCGATATTCAAAATAGAAGAAATGAAAGAGAAAAGGGAAAAAATCGCGGAAAATCGTTGGGAAAGAAAGTGAATCGTGATTGAACGTTCGCGTCACTTTCGACCGGGGGAGAAAAATATCAGGGACACGGTTAATCACAAAGAGTAATTACATTGAGATCGATATAATGAGCAGTTACGTTCGAAGGAATACGTCTCAGGCCTGATACGGTTCTATTAAACGTACGAGGCATATAATTCGAATATGTCAACGTCACGTACCCGGCCTATGTAGGCTAACAATCGAACAGCAGATTATACCAACATCCTGTCATTATAAACCATTCAGCCATCCTTATGAGTGATACTCGAATATTTAATTATCGGTCGTGATAAAATTCGAAGGTTAATTTACTGGAGGATATCGAAGCCATTTGTCATACCTCGTGTTTCCAGATAATTTATCTGTCGATAATTTTTGACGTATATTTCGCTCGATTTACATTTGAAAGTGTAGCAGATCGCTCGAAGTAACGACGTGTTTTTCTTTCTTCTCTATTATTATTATTATTAGTATAATCTTCATACTGGGCAGAATAATACGGTACGTTTAACGGAGACGATAAAAACGTCTACGCGATCGAATATAAAATTTTATTTCTGTGATTTTACAACCTGTGACAAATGACGAATGAAAATAACGTATAACGTGGACTGCATGCATAATTTAGCGAAGCTTATAATAAAATTTATGCGTCTCAGCTTTCCCAAGGTACAGTCGCGAATTTCAAATTGCACGATCGAATGATATCTCGTAGCGCGAAATATAAATGCACGTGAACATACGTGTGTACATATTCTGAAATATTCTAAAAGTACCATCGTCAGAGTATCAAGTTTTTTACATTTCCTTTTTTTCGTTTCCTTTTTTTTTTTTCATTATTTTCGTGATATTACAGCGTCATATCGGGAAATGTCTCGTACAGAGACTTTCCACAGTGTGTCAGAAAAATATTGGCACACGCAGCTTTTTGGCGACATTTTCTTTATAAAAGGAAATGACGTGTTAGCAAAGTCTGTTTGCACAAGCAGTTTATTACATACGAGAGAAATGTGCACGAGGGTAATTTTCAGTAACGAGTTATAGAATGATAATACAAGAAATAGAAAAGTTCGAGAATTGGAGAAATATCGACACACTTGTAATTCTGTTTTCAAATGTTCAATCTGCATTTAATAGCGGAATATTATCAGAAAAATTACGAAATATCGTTCATTAAAAATATCTTATTAAATTATTTCATTCGGAAATATAAAATATTATTAATAAAAACGCACTGTCCTTCGGCTAACGTTCATTTACGTTATTTTCGATTATTATTTTTAATACGTTATTCAACGTCGCCGCTTAACCCTTTTATTACGAGCGCCGGATATATACGGCATCTATTGACTTATCGGAGTAATCAAATATTGAAAATATATAATACACTTTAGCCATCGGAACGAACTTTCTCAATTCTTTCTGTTTGACGATAAGAAATTATTGCGATGAAAAATCATTCTTAATCTATCGTAATAGTCGGGAAAGACCGGCTAGGTATAACTGTTAATCTCTTAGAAATTCAATGTTGGATTTTTGCTTGAAAAATTAAAGTTTGCTTAAGAAAAATCATTCTAGGCCCTTGTCAAAATGTTGCCAGAAAATTCGAATATGATTCGGAGCGAAAAACATAACTGATCCGTTCGACATTCCCGAGTATACGATTGCAAACAAAACGAGCAAAGTATAAAAATCGAAGACACAGAATTCTCGATTCAAGAGCTTTGGGGAATTTGATCAAAGAATGATTGAAGACTTACCATTACAAATCTTACTCGAGGGAAGACTTCTTACGATCGTACAACTTGTACAAACGCACAAATCTCTTTTCGTTTCTCTTTCATAAGAATTTTCATTCAGAAATTTTCATTCTTTTTCATTCAGAGTTAAAAAGAGTCAAAGTATGTACATACTTTGATATGATACACGCATCCCATCGAAACGCATCTGTCACGACTGAAATTATCTGCCTTTTCTGGGAAAACTTCCGAGGTAACACCGAGGTGTATAATAAGCCACACGAAAATTCCCTTTTGTAGAACTCTTTATTGTACCTTCGAACCTTTCTTTTAATATTTTAATATTTTATTATTTTATTATTACATTTTAATACTTTATTGTCTTATTATTATATTTTAATATTTTAATATTTTAGTATTCAAACCTCTCTTTCTTGCACCTCTCTTTTAATATTTTAATATTTTAATATTTTATTATTTTATTATTACATTTTAATATTTTATTATCTTATTATTACATTTTAATATTTTATTACCTTATTATTATATTTTGATATTTTAATAGTTCAGTATTCAAACCCCTCTTTCTTGTACCTTCGAACCTCCGTTTTAATACTTTTTTTAATAATTTTCTTTTTTAACGAATCGCCGATCGTGGATCAACGCTACAAACGAAACAATCGCGCATTCCTTCGTTATAACGTTAGAAATACGTTTCTTGACGTAGAGTGACGACCGTTGAATGCTGACTGTCCTGATCAGTATTTTTTCGGGGGCTAATCTCCGTCTGACACATCTGCATCATCGGTCGCGTCGCCGGATGTGGCGTCGATGGTCTAGCTGCACATCCCTGATGCCGGAAAAGCTCTCGCGGACGATCCGCTCGGCTGCACAGCAAACGTTCGCCGAAAAGTCTCGACGGAACTGGGCGGAAGTGGGTCGAGAAGCGGAACACTCGCTTGCGCCAACTTTCGTCCAAATCGTCTCGATAAGTGGAATTAGAGGGACCGAGAGAGCGACTGTTCTGCCCGGATTTTCGCCCGTTAGCATAATTGGAACGTGTCGTGGGTGGTAGTTTGGTCTCGAGGGAGATCTGACTTTGAGATAACAGGCTGGAATCGCCCACCTGCCGACGATTGAGATACAAAACTTTCGTAGGAAAGAGAAATGGAAGTGAAAGAAGCGTACGTAGTGCAAGAAGAAGGTTCTATCCGCGAGCTGATGACAAAACATTCGGATCTCTGAACCTTCGTCGTTACGAAGAGATCTTTGTGACAAAATGTACGAATGGCCATTCCTATCACCGCGACAGTTCCACTAACAATGTTGTTAGTTTCCTAGCAATCAGTGTATCGAAGAATGTCGCTGAAAAGAGCAAAAAGTTTGAGGCCATTTGCTACCTTCGAGAGCTCATTTAAGATGTTTCAAATTCGACAGATGTGGTGATTGAAAACTTTCTGAGAGATCACTTTCAATTGCAGGTTTCGATTGCTATTGTCATCATCGGGGAACGCTTTCGCACATATTGCAAGAGCCGAAGCTGTCGAAAGCATATTAATCTATGTGCAATACACAACATACAAGAACTCTTTGACGATCAGATTCAATACGGCAGACGATTGTTGATAAACGCTATTTGTGCTCGAAATACGCGATACTGACGATCAAAACTGTCGTATATTACGCTTTGAGGTCGCTGTTTCGCCAAATTTTTGACAAAAGGAGACATAATTGACAGTAGCACATTCCAAAGGGAAAGGATATCATTCGAACATCCACAGTCGTAAAAAATCTTACCGCGCGTTTCCCCAACATTTTTGATCCGCCCACGCGACAACGACTGAAAAGATCAGAAATAGAGCTAGATATTTAAAGAGACATTTAAAGCGCCTGGTAACCTTGATCACGTCCGCGGTTCCTTTCAAAAGAAAATTCGACGCTGCTACGACTTCGACCTCGCAGCTTGAATTCAGCCGATCAAAAACGTTCGTGGGAACAACGGCTGACGATATTAAAAAGCGTGTGCAGACGTAACCACGGGTTACTATTTCCCGCTGAAAACTTGGGGAAATAGTAATGGAACATCCCTTGCCTACGCGTGGCTTCCAACATCCTTCGCGTCGAATTATTCCAAGGATTATTTGCACTCTTTGTTCGAAGAGACCGGTAAAAGGCGCACACGCGACGAATTCGCGACCCTCCGTGGAGAGCAGCCGGCGATATTAATTTTGCTAACGCACCGAATGGCAGTAAAAGATTCAAAGGCCAGCTTTGTGAATTATTGCGATCCGTGAAGAACGCAGGAAACGATGTCCTCCTTTTTATCTGCCGGATCTAATGCGTGTTCCGTGTCGTCGGATACCTATATATGCATTATACTCGTATAATACGAAATACATTTCAATGGCGATATTGTACAGGATGAAACGGTTTCTCAGTCGATGTCAAAAGATGTTCTCAACCGAGAACAATTTTCTTTGATTCCACGAATCACTCCTATCCCTCGTTGAATTTCTTCACTGTGCGTGTAATCCTGGGATTTATCGACTCTCAGAACGAAGCAGTTCGACGCGTTTCGTTGAATGTCACGATGATTTTGGCTGCGTTGATATCCATTGCAGGTTGTTGCGGCCATTCTTAAATTTTCTTCGAAATTTTCCTCTTCCCTTTCTTCTTCTGTCTTAAAATACTTAATCTCGTCTCAAAATTTGCAAACGTTCCAAACGCGCCGAGAGAAACGACAGAAACGTGGATACGCCGAGGAATTTTTCATTAAATTTCAATTTCGCCGCGTTGCTCAGGTTTGCTCGCCTCCAGCCGGCAGGTGGTGTAGAAGTGAAATTTCCGCGAGCAGGAAAAAGCGGCGAAACGTTAATCGGAACGGAGCAGGAAACAACCAGTGCTCCGACCAGAAAACGGAAACGGCGGAAACGGCACTTTGAAAAATGAGAGCTCGTCTCGAAACTCGCGCCGACTCTGACGTGGACACGCGCTTTTCCATCGATCCCGAAAACTCGGCACGGTGACGTCAAAAAATTTCGGAGGAAAAACAGCGGTCGGTATTTCCTTCTTGACGTGTCGAGCTAGAAAAATAGGCGTAGGTTTATCTGTCCTTTGCAACCTTTCCGATGAAACTTTTTCACCGTGGTAAATCGAGAAGGTACAATAAATATTCTAGCACCTTGTCCTGCTACGTACAATATTTCGAGCTTTACACTTGAAAACGATCAGTTGTACAATTAATTTGACAACGACGATTTGACCGAAATGACCATTTGAATATTTTTGTTAAACTTTACAGATATATTTCGTACCCCAATCTCTCGTTATACCTTTTAATCTCTTAACGCTGAAACTACCAATGGTCAAAATGACCATTGAAATATTTTTCTTGGGTATATTTTGTGGTATTCATATCTTTCGTAGTATAACCCCTTAACCTCGTAACGCTAGAACTACCAATGGCCAAAATGACCATTTGTACACGAACGTGACGACGGTCAGAATAACCATTTGAATATTTTTGTTAGATATTCTATACAGACATAAAACAGCGTATTTTTGTAGACTCGAATGCTTCGTAAAATAAAAGCTCGTGTGCCCCGCTGTATCATAAAAATTTTCCGTTCCTTTTACTTTAACGTGTCTGGTGAAAATTTTTTTTGCTTCAGTCGTCGACTGTTAGTTCCACTATTAAACGAACAATTCGGCAATAATCGCGATGAACAAATTAAAATTAAGCGTAAAGTGTCAAGGCGAATCAAATCTTACTCGACAAAGGATTCGCCCGAAAGTTCGCAGTGATAAGGCACATCATCGTGAAGGTGGTTGAAGGCTATATTCCTCCGATATATAGGTATTAAGGGAAAGAAGCCCGCGTAGAAGAAGATTCGACGTCGTCGACGTATCGGCGCGGAAGATTGGGAAACGAGGAAACTTTGCGAGGCAAAGGAGACCCGTAGCAAGGGGATATCGTATGGAGGATCCGGCGAGAAATGGCGAGAAAGGAAAAAGGAAGCGAGAAAAGAGGGTGTTGGAGGAAATAAGAATTCGAGCGAAAGATAAGTCGAGTGTTGGCCGAACTGCGGTGGATCAGTGAGACGGAGAAGGGTTGGAAACAGGCGAGAAGACGTGGTAGAAGAGAGTGACGCGGTTGGACGAAAGAGGGGGCGGAAAGAGGAGGAAAGAAACCGAAGGATAGCGAACGGCGAACACGACGGAAGAAAACAAACGCTCGTTAACGAGGCGCATCAGGGCAGATTGAAGAGATTTCCTGCCGCGGTTTAGCCGGCCGACTCTCTCCTTCCATCTCTCTCTCTCTCTCTCTCTCTCTCTCTCTCTCGCTCGCTCGCTCGCGCCGCGTAGAGACCCCGACGACGACCGGGACCAGAGGTTAATTTATCGAATTAAACGTCGCACAATTGCGTTATAAGTCCGAGTCACCGAGCACTTTTTGCCCGCTACGTATACGTGCACGTGCATATGTACATGCATATGTGTGTCAACATACGCGCGCCGCTCGCGTACGATTCCGCCCCGTTGCGCTTCGTCTTTAAGTCCGGATTGATCGTGCAGTGAACAAGCTTTAACGTAGAACCTGAGAGATCAAAGCGGAAAACGCTCAGAGAGAGAGAGAGAGAGAGAGAAAGAGAGAGAGTATTTGACCATTCTCTCTCTCGGTTCTGCTCTTCGAAATTCTGCGGGATGGAAGTCCGTTAAAGAGATAAACGTCGGAGGGATCCTGCTTTCGTGGAATTGGCCGGTGAAATTTCTACTGCAGCGCAGTGTTTTAGAAATGGAACGGACAGACCGCGTATCGTACCACGTACAAATGAACGTGGAAATCCTGGGCACGCGAGATCCTTCCCATTTCTCATGGAAAATGGAGGAACAACCACCATTTGAGAAACCACGGGAGTAAACTTCATTTTTGAATGAAATGATTTCAAAATAGATGCCGGAACGAACAACGTCCAATTAGCCGCGTTTACAACCGATGGAATTTGACGGACGTTACGCGCGATCGATAGCGTTTCCACCGACGAACGAAAAGAGAAATGGCAAAGAGAGAGAGAGAGAGAGAGAGAGAGAGAGAGAGAGAGAAAGAGGAATGAAAAGATAATGGCACGCGAGTAACGAGACGTGGAGGAAGTCAACGCGCGGAACACAAGAGGGATCCTCTGGTTAATTGAAGATCACAGAGTGAAACGAACTTGCACGCATCGTCAAAGTCGTAGAAATATTGCATTATAAAATGGCCAACGAGAGCCAACGTGCAACACAATGTGGAAGACGCTTCGAGGCACGTTCGCAATTCCCCGGTGAAAATATGTTTGTTCACAGCTTTGTTGAAATATCGTATAATCCGCAGTCAAAGTGGAATTTTCGCGGTCATTTTCGAAACCTCGATGAGAAATTTTCCAACCACCTGCGTCCAACCACTTGAAACGGGACGAGGCACTTTGCGAGACGGCCGAGCGGAATTTCTTTCTCACCAGCGATACGCGACACAGCAGTCCACAATTTTCAATCTAATTCCTAGATTATCGACTGCCGTGTATCGCCTCGCGGGAAAATGAATAATGAACGGTACACGCGGTCGCGACGATGCAAATTTATGTTAATAAAATACACATTACATCGTGATCGAATCTGTTAACCTGAATATCAAATTGAGCAAGGGAATTATTTAATCATCCAACGATCCGATTATTTCCAAAACCAATGTCTGACTAAATCCAAACGGAAACGTGAAATTGCGAAGAAGCTTGGTGTCCAAGATTTTTTTTACACTTACCAAACCGTCTGGCCCGAACTTCGACTAACGTTTCTCACACTTTTCAAACACGCCGCGAGCTACGAGCTACACTTTTCAATGTTTGAATACATTTGCCCCGAAGTTGTTAAAACGCTGTGGAATTGGGGGAAATTGTGCAGGGACATCGTTCGAAACAACAATCGAAACCGTGACTTTTAAGAAAACAATTTGCACCGCAGATTGATGAATTGAAAACGTCAATTGGTTGGAACAACAACGAAGAACGCAGAGAAGCGGCACAACACTCGTCGAAATGAATCACTGAAAAATCGTTCTTTAAATCGTTCTCCTGTCTTCTACGTTTCGTCGTTTGGGAAGTTTCTCAACTCCGGGTAGGAAAATATCGAATATTCTTAAACCAATTAAACGTCTCTCTCGTCGAGGCAAAAACCGAACCTAAAAATTCGACAGAAAGAGAGAGAGAGAGAGAAGCAGACTGGAGCGCTTAATCCTATTACTTGCAAAGAGGTTTAGAGACACTTGGAAACGAGATGAACAAAGAGAAAAGCGATTCTAGCTCTGTTTGTGAAAGGCATGCTTCGTTCGGCAGGTGCAAGGTGGTCCATCGAGGCGAGCTGTTGACGACGAGAGCCGTCTCGAAAGCAGCGCGACGAAAGTGGCCTGGCGAAGCCTCGTTCACGCCCGTGAACGTGGGAAACCGAGACGACACGTTGAAGAGGTGCCGGCGTAGCCGATTTCGACGCTGAATGCGGGAATATCGATCCCGGAATTCCCGGTGCTCTGCTCCTCCGTGCACTCGAGGTGTCGGCACACGACCAACCTGACCCGACCAGACGTCGCGAGTCGGAAATCTGAATAGCATCAGGTGAATGGAAATCCTCCTTCCCGGCTCTCCCTGGAGGGAAAGGGGGTTGCCCTGCTTATATACAAAACCCTCCCCTGTTCGCCGACAATGGCGGCGATGGACGAGAAAATTGAACGATCAATGCCCGCCGCGCGATGTACCCTGCGAGAGGCGTACAGGGTGGAGGAGATGGACCGTCGAGCGTGTCGAGTCGAGCATCGAAACCGGTGCTTACGCGGAGGGCCAACGTCGATACGTCGATTAATTTAAATGTACGGGGTGTATAAAGTCTGTTCACAATTTCAAAAATTTATCACAAAGGCAAATGAAGGGACAGACAAGTGGAAATAATTACACGTTGGTGATCAACGATTGCTGACCTTTAGGAACAAGCTCAGGGATGTCCAACTGTTTCCTATTTTTTTCTGTTGTTCCGCTGTGGCGGTACTATCGGGGGGTGTCTTCCCTGTTGCTATGCCACTCCACGTTTCTTCTTTTGACCGAACAACGTGTAAAGGACGTTCCACACAAGGTCTCTTAATAAATATATATTTCCTCACCGTTTACTGGATACGCGTGTTTCTCCAGCATAACCTAATTCCATCATTACAAAATGAGACGTATGTATTTGAGTTTCTCCCTTGCCTCATTCGATACACCGCTATGGGCACCATTAGTTGCACGAAGCACATCAAGACTCGATCTCTTGCCGTGTTCGCTGTGACACACCCTCGTGAATGGCATCAGTGATCCTCTGCTTTAGATTGGCGATGTCCCTTGCCTTTGTTCGACACACGATATCTTTAACATAAGCCCATAAAGTCTCTTTACAATTTCAAAAATTTATCACAAAGGCAATTGATGAGATATCTTCGTCAGATTTGTTCCATGGTTATCGTGGTTTCTATCACATTGTATTTCAGCCACCCTGTTGATGAATGGGATACTGTTAAACGAACCCCTTACAAAATGGCTACTGCTTGAGAGAAGGCACTGTACGTATCATGGTTTATTGAAACCAAATCGGATCTGCAGACTCGGCGAAACTTCAGAACTAAATATGGAAGAGACCCACCGCCACGTCCGTCGATTTGTGCATGGCACGAGAATTTTATGGAGACAGGGACAGTGCTCGATAAAAGGATGAGTGGACGACCAAGAATATCCGAGAAAAAAACATCGATCGTGTAAGAAATCGAGTGCCACTCCATATAAAGGCGTGTCAAATGAGGCAGAGAAAACTTAAATATATACGTCTCGTTTCGTAACAATCTCCACTTGTCTGTCTTTTTATTTGTCTTTGTAATAAATTTTTGAAATTGTAAAGAGACCTTGTGGACACCCTGTGTATTAATCGGGCGAGAAGGGTGCTTTCGTTGACGAGAGCAAGTCAAAGGGAGCTTTGATAAGATTCGACGATTGATCGAGCTGGCAATCGAGCGTGTCTTGGGAAGCGTGGCTTTGATCTTGAATCGAATTTTCGTCTGGAACGCTCAGACCAGAGCTCAGCCCACAGACTTTGCGCCGCGGCGTTAATGGGATGAGTGGAATCGACTCGACGAGATTTAGAATTAGAAACGCGCGAGAATGATAAACGGCGACCAGTTCTGACGTTGGTTCACGCGCAACGATCGCATTGTCGTCCCGTCTCGAACGAACGCATTAGAGTCTTTCAGAGAAACTTTAGAGTTTTTTCGAACTTCAAGATCAATTTTCTGTGCTCTTTTATCTCTCGTGAACAACTCGACTTAAAAAGATTCGATCCATTCTAATAACAAAATAGATTGATGAAATACTCGTTCCGAGGTTCGAAAGCTATTGTAATTTGAAAAGATGGGATATATTTCGCAAGTATTATCACGAATCTTATCGATAATATTCGCAATATCCTGTGCAATAATATTCTCGTGAATAATATTCGATAATAATCGACGATACGTCATCAAAAGTTTCACCAAAATGAACTTCGACGTAAAGAATCTCCAAAAGCTCCGATAGATTTCAACGAACAATCAAAGAACAAGTAGTCTCGTTGAATAAGTGAAATTCATCACGCACGATTAGGCAAGACTAGTCTGCAGTCCAAATAAATCGCATTTCAGAATGCTCCTAAAAATTCAAACTCCCATCAAATTCGAAAACCGTACAAGCAATACAATGGTACGAGTAATTGCAAATATTTTCCGTGCCAACGATGATCTTCCTCTCGCTCCTTTGATTAAGGACCTTAGAACCGGGAAAATCTCGTGGCTAATTCAGCGGAAAATATCGCGGCGGAGGGAACGAACAAGGCGAGAGCGCGAGGAAAAGAATCTCCAAGTCCGTGGCTGAAGTTTCCGTGCCCCTATAATCTAGCCTTTCATTAACGCCGAACGAATACACAAACGTTGGAATAGGCCGCGAGAGAGGGAACAGAGAAGCGGAGAAGCAGAGAATTCGCTCCGGCGCTGCGTCGAATTCCACGAAAACGAATTTACCGTGAACATAATCCATTTCGTGTCTCGCGCGTGCCGCCTTTAATCACGTTTATGGAAATACCTCGAATCGCCGGGGTTCAAGTGAAATTCGCGAAACGCAGAATCAAACGACGAACGCACATACGTACGTACGCGAGTGTTTGCGCGCCGTGTGAACAAATAACGCGGAACGAAGAAAAATGGCGGACGGAGAAAGGAGGAGAGGGATATCGCTTTGATTCGTCGTGCGATTCAAACGTTTCGAAACGAGCAGCGTAATACCGCGCGTCGAGGGAATCCTTGAAAAGCTGAAATCCCCAGTTAGCCCGACATACCGCGAAATTACGTTTGTTTCGAGTGTATTCGCGTACACAGAGCGCGTTTCCTACTTATGAACAAGGGAGGGGAGGAAACTCAAGTATAATCGAATTTTGCGGGATCCTTTCGTCCCGGCGCAATTCGATCGTCCGCCGAAATGAATTCTCTCTGTTCTCGCCCTGGTGCTCGACGAAAGACGTCTCTTGTATACATCGAGACGAACCGGCACAAAGTACGTACACTCACAAATGGTGCATCTAACGTCATTGGGAACGTCGCCGGAGGAAGAAAATACTTTAGGCTTTCATCGCGGTGAAAGCACTTCGAGTCGAAGAAACGCGATAATGCAAAAGTGATTTCGCTAACGCGTTGACCTACGACGAAAGAGCCCATCGATGGCCGATAATTTCATCCCCTCGGACGCTGCAAAGTTACGAGACTTCCGAGTCGCAGTCCTTTCTCGGAGATTTCGAAGAACAAAACGCGACGAATAATTTGGAAAATGAAATTACCCGTGTTTAACAAACTTGACAATTCTCCAGCATTATTACGAGTCTCGTTGCTGCTGTTAAAATTTAATATCCAAACTGTCAGTAAAAATCTCGTGTCCAGGTCCAACGTGTTCGCGGTGCAACGATCGTACAAGCTGTTAGCTAATCTCGCAACAACTGCTGGCACCTGATCCCCAAACAAAAGTTTACCGATGTAGAGCGTGAGGTTTCAACTGAAACTCGCCACTGAAATCCCCGCCCGACTCTCGATAATAAATTCTTCCACCACGTTTCTACGTAAATGTTTTCTACGAATAATTTTTATACAATTAATCTTAAATTTCATTGATCGTGCCGTCGGATCAACCATTCAGATGCTCAAAATTAAGAATCTCAATTCCGAATTGCGAGTGCATTCATTTTCAAACGCACGCTTGAATTTATTCGACACATTGTAATAAAGCTGTAATGATGCTCTTTGAATCTCCAATCCAATTATTATTGTTATTGGTTGTAAGACCATCTGTACAATACCAAAATTCGCCACTGAAATTCCTGTTTGATGCTTGATAATAAATTATTCTTTCAGATGTATATTTTATAAAATATTACAAATATCTTCAAATTTCATTAATCGTGCCATCAGATCAACCCTTCGGATGTTTAAAATTAAGAATCTAAAAGTTTAATACTGAATTATGAATGCATTCATTTTCAAACACACTTTTGACAAATTTATTCGATGCATTGTAATAAAGTTGTAATGAAGCTCTTTGAATTTCCAATTATTATTATTATTATTATTATTATTGTTGTTGTTATTATTGTTGTTATTATTGTTGTTATTATTATTGATTGTGAGGCCATCTCTACAATACCAAAATTCATCCCCTTGACTTTATAATAAATTCTTCTTTCAGAATTGTAAATATTTTACACGTAAAATATTGCACACATTTTTCAAACTTCATTGTCAGCAGATCAACCCTCCAAATGCTCAAAATTAAGAACCTAAAAGAATTTCAATAGCGAATTAAGAACGCGTTCATTTTTAAATGCACACTCGTGACAAGTTTTAATGCATTCGATATATTGTAATAAATTTCCAATTACTTTATCATTATCTGTAAGATCATTTGTACAATAGCGCGTAGCACTCAAACGATTAACAATCAGATGAAAAATCCGAGTACGTGGACACAGAGAGACGTTCTGAAAGAGAAAGACGTTCCGTTGAAGAGATCGAGTTCTCGTCGAGAGGACATTCTAATTACCATTGGCTGGTAATTAGACAGGTTTCAAGATACGAGCTCTGCCATTACGAGATTTATAAAATTATCCTCGCCAGCCTTACAAGAAATTAACAGCGGCTGAGGACCTTGCGTTTAATTAGCTGATAGCAAAGTGCTCGTTGCACCCTATCTGAATTCGATTCCAGATAGACGCCGATCCCTGGCAACGATGAACGAGGCAGTTACACGACGATCGTGCAATTACACTTTGCATATCGAATGTCCTCCGTTCACTTGACTCTGGCTGACGCAAACTTTTACACTCGTCAACGATCATTACTATTAAGTGCATCCCCGGCTGTGCGATATTGCATTCTGATGTAAGTACGCGTAATTTCGCGTGACACGGGACATTTCGATCAATCAATACACAACCGCAGGTATATAGTCTCATGGCAAATTCAATCGGCCTACAACGTTCTATATAATTCCACGGGTAGAATTACAGCAATAGCAACCCCGTTACCACCGTGCAACAACTGTGAATAAACAAACAACGTAAACTTAATTAGCGATCGATCGCCAATAATGTATCGAATATTTGAAAGAATCGGGGTCAAACCTCTAGCCTAATAGCGTGTAATAGTGCTATGTGATCTAGTAAGTGTTGATAAAAAAAATGCTCCGCCATTGGTTTCTTTTCGCGAAATTCTTCCACTTTCGTTTGATCTTTCAATTTTCACGTCTTACAAATATCTCTCAACCCTTTGCATTCAATTGTATCCTTCTAAAGTAGAATAAAGTCTAGCAGAGTGCCTAACGTGTTTAGCTTCGTAACAAAAAATCGGATGGCAAACAAAAAATTGGCACACAACCAAATCTCTATTTGGACTTTATACAGTAAGAAAATGACCAAACTTAGTAATTCGCATGATTCGAAAATAATTCCTTCCTACGAAAGTTTGGAAATTAATTTTCTGGAAATTGAATACATCATTAACTCCGATACATTACACCTGATTGCTCTAAACTGACAACGACATCGCATGTCAGAAAAGTGCAATCAATTTCATGGCAAACACCATTTGAAACGGATAATTATTTCCAATGCTGCGTCATTTCGTCTAAAGCTCCTGATACCTCGCTCCTTCCCAATAAATAAAAACGGGTTAACTCTCGCTACGGATTCTCCAAAGGACCCGCGCTTCTAAAATCCGACCCCGAAACTTTCTCATACAACCCGGAGTAATTCGTTTATCTTGATCCTATCCGAAGGAAAAGAAGAAGAAAAAGGGAGAGAAAAGGAGTGGAATTTCTACGAGTTACGATAAAGGGATCAAGGATGAGCGCAAGGGCTAATAAATCCGTTCAGACGGCCGTGATAACGACCGTGATAAAAATCATCCCGTGAGAGAGAGAAAGAAAGAGAGAGAGAGAGAGAGACCGGTGTTTACAGAGGAGATCTGTTTTGGGAGGACGAGAAGGCAGGTTGAAAGCACGGCTTCTCCCTCTGCGTTCGAAGGTCGCCTCTGCGTTCGATATAAAACCGATAGGGAATAACGCCATCGCATCGTGGGTCACGGAACGCATTATCAAACGGGTAGCCGCGAAAGCGGGCGGATTGTTCCCTCTCGCGGCAACAGTTCTCGCGGTAACAGTATTTGCGGAACACTTAAATGGAATCTTGTCCCGTGGAACCCTGCCGCCGCCTCTCGCGCTGCCACACCACAGCGATACTGTCCACACAGTGGATCGTAAAGTACGCGCCATTATTGTGGCCGTGATAGCGCGACCGTGTGCACATGGCACTTAACGCGAGCAGCAGCGGGGGCAGCGACGCGTTCAGAGGGTGGAAGCCTAGGTTGGGAAATTAAACAGATCGAGAAACTGGCCAGGAATAGGTCCACTAACGCCCTCGTGGACGCGATGATATCGGCCGCGCGCGTGGTCTCTGCAAACTTGCAATCTCCTAGTTTATTCCCAGCGAGACGCGTAACGACGATCGTACGCCGTTTCCCGGCGCGACTCGCTCTGCTCGACTTTCAAGGACAATTTAACGCTGGGACTGCCAATGTACCGAAATCGAAATGATTACTTAGGAGTTTCAGATCATTTTCTTTCAGATTATGAACGTCATGCTCCAGGAATTTATTACGATGGATTTTAATAGGATGGAATTGTTTACTTTCAAATGTTTCAATTATCAATCATCTATCTAGTGTATCAGACATACTCATTCTGAAGTGAGTTTTAAATAAAAATATACATATACTTTTTTATTCATTTACACAAAGATTCGTCGTTATCCGTCAGAAAAAATTTGATCTTCGTTTGTTGCATGCTATAACAAAACTGAATTTGAAGCGGATATTGTTATGATCTAACCAGGATCTCGGAGATGGTTCTTGCAAGTTTTTGTTAATATTTTAGATCTAGCATTAATTAACTCATGAATATTATACAAGGATACGACAGACACAAACATAATTAGAAATCAATTTTTGTTCCAATTGGCGAAAGAGTCAGCAAGTGAATACAAGAATGGAAAAATGCAACAGGAATGTCAGGAAATTCAAGAAGACTTCTAATTTGCGCAAATTCTCCGTCAAGTTGAATGGTGCAACAAAAATAGAACGAATTTTAATTGTATCGAACGTAAAAATGTGTATGTGTGGTAAGTGTACGTTTCAAACGAGATCTATTTGCAAAAAGTGTGCGAATCGTAAAGAAAAATTGTTTCAACATGAAATGCTTCAATTAAAAAATCTGTTTTTGATACATTTTGTGTTGATACATTTAAAAAAAAATATATCAATAATATATTTACAAGAATATATTAACAATATATACATAAAACACCTCAATTAAAAAATCTGTTCCTGATATATTTCATGTAATTAGAAATAAACAATTTAATACAGTAAATGCTATTTTGCTTTTCATTTATAATCTTCACCAAAAAAAAAAAAAAAAAAGAAAAAACTACATGTAAAGGCTCAATTTGCCAAATTGACGGGTATGATAGAAACATACTAGGTATCTAATGTATCTAATGCTGGTACTTCTAGTGTTGATTGTACGTAGCGACGGTATTTTTTTTCTTTTTTTTTCTTTTTCTTTCAACGGCAAGCTTGTAATCAAGTTACACTCTGTTGTAAACGAACAAGTTCGAGTTGTAACTGGATCCCACTTTCGGAATCGGAGACGTTGCAAATAAATAATGATAATAATAAATGTGCAACAAGTTTTCGAATTTACGTGGCAATATTGCCTTGGATACGCTTTTACGAGTTATTACATTAGCCGCGTTCGAGATCCTTCTGGAAGAGAAGAAAAAAAAAAAAAACAAGAGAAAGAAGAAAAAAGAAGAAGAGAAGAGGAGAAGCCGATGAACATGTCTCGCTGCTTTAAACACTCCATCAATGTTAACGTGTGGCATAAACAACAATCCGTAGCGAACGGACGGTAGTTTCTCGTGGCTAATTTGCTAACAAGAAATCCGCGGCGGTGCAATCCTGTACGAACAAGGCTCGCTCTTGTGTGTGATAAACACGGAGATCCAGTAGCAGTTGCCAAGATAAATAAGACACGATTATGGCTATTACTTCGGTTGTATTAACTTAAAAAAAGGTACGAGACTCGGGAGTTATTTAATAAAAATAAATCACGGCCGACAGGACGCGATTACAACTTGATTCTGTCCTCTGCCCCGATCGAGCGTTTAAGCTCGCTTCTATTTTCTTTCCTAAATTACTATGCTAATTAATCGACGTTGCATTCGCAGCCCGAACGTACAGCGTTCATTAACGCCGCGACTCGTGCATTTTCCTCCTGTTTGCTCCTTTTTCCACGTTTGTATCAACGTTTGCGCCTAGACGTATGAATTAACGGCGGAGTAATGATCAAACGCGACAGCAATAAGGCATGAGATTACGATACGCTGGCTCGTTCCGTTTGCGACTTTGCATTTAAATTACATTCCTTCGACAATGTGCAACTCAAGCAGACGCTTGATGGAACGATGATGCGCAAGGTAAGAACAGTGTTCAACTGTGCGCCAATCTATCGCGCGTTCGAGTTAATTTCAACGTCTTTTAGTTAGTCGTCGGCGTCCACTGGCTACGAAACTTCGATTGCCAAAAAAAGAGGATTTTCACGCTCGTAAAGGGAGTAATCGAGGAAATTACGGGTCGCGGCTAATTTACCTACGTATAAATACCAGCTAAATACACTCGTACCGTCTGAATATATAAATAACAGCCGTTATCGTCAGAGGAAACAACCTTCGGGGACTATTTAACCTTACGCGGAGGCTATTTTCTCGAGTTCTTCTTTTTCGAAATGACGGGAGTTTCCGCGGAGGCAAAGAAAAGAGGAAAAGGAGAGACGCTTGGAGCATGCGCAGACCTGGCCGTCACGGTGGCGTCTATTTTTACAAGCGGCTGTTCGAGCGGAAGATAAGAGCGAGCAGGCACCGGTGCCGAGGATTAAAACGAAGATGCGAGAGCGAACGTGCACGTAGCGTGCCATTATGTCAGAATGTTAATAGGCATCGCGCCGTCTATAGACAATAATTACGTACGATATCGCCGACATAAAACTGGCCACATTGTAGCAACGTACGTAATAACGTATCGCCCAACGTCCCGCGTATCTGGAACTTTATTACCCGGAGCAATAATCTTTCGGCTCTTCGGTTCACGCGGTATTGTTTCCTATTAAATGTATACACGAGTGTACGCCGTACACTGCCCTGACAACCGCCACTTATTTCTCGTTTCAACGTGTCAAAGATATCAAGCATCTCTCGGTCGCGGACCAGCCAGGCCATGTGAACGAAAAACGAACGATTCGCCGCGGGAACGAGTATCGAGCGAGGCGATTGAACCAGCTACGAGATACGAATGCCCGTGTAAAATGTACAATGTGCACAATGAGCATCGAAGTTTACCGGAAGCGGCGAGGAATTTATGCCAAGATAAATATATAATATGTCATAAATATAAATATAGGATAAATTATATATAAATATATAATATATAATAAATATAGATATATAGCAAATTATATATAAATATATAATATATAATAAATATATGCTATTTCGAAATATTCAATTCTTGTCTCTCGTTGGTTTTCGAATTCGTACTTCATCAGATCCATCTGTGTGAGATGGATAGAGTGTAAGATGTGGGTACTTACACGTAGCAAATGCTACGAGCGTTGTAATCCGCAAGGAAATATACACCTATCCTCGAGATCATCTATCAAACAGTTGATGCGTTGAACTTTCCAAGCATCAGTCATGTAACTTTCGGTACCTCTGGTACCCGCTTATCTTTTTACGCCGGTGTATTGTACATTTTTAATAGCACTCTCTTTCCACCGATGATGCATCGATTCCTTTTTAACGATATTTTGATCGATCGATAAGGTGTACAATGGCCCGATGTTATAAATAGAGATGCGCTCATCCAGAAATTCTACTACGTGGAACGTTTTCTAGAAATCCTTCAAAATTGGTCTCGATTTTCCAAACATATGAAAATCTCATTGTTGCTAGAAAAAATAACACTTGCCAAAATTGTCCATTTACCTATTGAGATGAGATGCGCTCATCCAGAAATTCTACTACGTGGAACGTTTTCTAGAAATCCTTCAAAATTGTTCTCGATTTTCCAAACATATGAAAATCTCATTGTTGCGAGAAAAAACGACACTTGCCAAAAAATTGTCCATTTATCTGTTGAGATGAGATACGCTCATCTGGAAATTTCATTACGCAGACGCTAGAAATTCTTGTTAAAAATTGTCTTCAATTCCCCAACGAATTCGAAAATCTTATTGTTGTTAGAAAAAATGGCACTTGACGAAATTGTCCGTTCATCTGAGACGACAAGACACGCTCTAGAGATGTGCTCATTCGGAAATTCTTTTCAAAAACTGTTTTCAATCCTCCAATTATACGAAGATCTTATTATCGTTAGAAAAAAGAATGGCACGTGCCGAAATTGTCCGAAATTTTTCTACCTGGAACAAAAGTAGCAGAACGGAAAGTGCCAACGATTGACCGCGCTTATCGAGAATTTCCACGAGGCAAAAGAACGAAGAGGACGACAGTCTGATGTGCAACTTGGCTATAAATACAACTTCGTGAACATTCCGTCTTCTTCGAAGCGCATTATTTATATATATATATAAAACTTGTTAAACACCAGTAACGGATCGCAGCGCAGCGTTCCTTTTTCTTTTACAGCAACGCAGCGGCAATTATTTTCTCATCTACACTACCGTCGCTGTATCTCGCTCACTTCTCCTCTCCCTTCTCGTTTGATTCCCCTCTCGTCCATTCCCTTTACGGGAGAGCCATCGTTTCCATCGCCACCGAGATCATCAAAGTTTCGCAACTTCGACAGCCTCGACAGACTCGACAGACTCGCGTCCCTCGCGAGATTTCTGCCCCGACTCCCTTCGTCTCTCTCGGCATTCTCGCGAATGTAATTCTCGCGTGCATCTTCTTTGATAAGCGAAGGAAAACGACGACAACGCGCGCACGAACGAAATGTAACATGCTGATAGTTTCGACGACGAAGGTAGACGCGATCGATGAAACATCGCGAGCTCCTGGCAGTTCTATTTTCATCGAATTGCTAGAGTAGGCGAATCCTCGTTGCCGAATTCGCTTCTTTTTCTCATCTTCGATTCGTCGCGCGTTTGTTTCTCGAACGTCGTCGAACGACACGGAGTTTATCCTGCAAGTATGTAATATGGCAGCGAGCGAATTCATGTAAATTGTAACAATGTACACCGTGTAACAATCACGAGGTCCAAATACCGTTATGCGTAATATTCAGCGACCGCATTATGCGACAAAACGCGGAATAATTGCGAATTCATCGACGACCGGAGTCACGATATATATTTACACAATAATTAAGCAAACGTCCGTCGAAATGATATTTGCACGATGCATGCCGGCATTATTGGGACGCTATAAAACGGGACGGGACTCGCAACGTATTACAGACAACGTGTTTTCGCGTGTAATTAAATCAGAATTCGACTCGAAACCAATGCTACCGCTTAAATGCAGAATGGAAAAATGCGGCGTGATTGGTCAACGAAATCGCAGATTTCGCCTAACCTAGACACCAATTTCTTCCGATGCCAACATGAAAGAATGAAAGAAAAAGAAAAGAAAAAGTGAGAAAAACGAAGAAATGTATAATAGAGGAAAGTAGGATACCGTTTTCTTTTTCTGAAACAAGAGTTTCGATAATTGAACTGTGATCCATTACATTCGGATGGATCCCACGACATTACGCGACAAGTTTGAAAGCAAACAACATCGTAGCGTTCGTGGTATGCAGACAGAGTTAAAAATTTCTTGAAGAGTTTCACAGTAAAATGATTGTTTTCTTGGTGTTGTAACATTCAGGAATCATTCGTGTTCTATAGCCCTTGTAGACTATTTTCATGCTTTTCTCACTTTTCCATCCCTGAAGTGTAAATATTTGACATAATGTTTAGTAAATTAATGCATTTGGGGCAAAACCGGGATTAGAACCGGATACAACCGCATTATGCGTTGATGGACGGCATATGTGATTTCGTCTCTTCTAGAAACCAAACTGTTCCTAGAAAATCCGAAGATCTTTCGCGTCTATTTTATGTTTCTCTCTCCATGCTATTTTTGTTTTATTAATTAAGATATTTATATATACATATACATACGTATATGTATATTTATATGTTAAAATAATTCGAGCTTCTCACGAATAGGATAAAAATTCCGAAACTAGTTATTGACACAATTTTTCATAAGACAGGCCAAATAGACTAACTTTGTCTTTGTTAAAATTGTTAAAAATAATTGCTCCTGCTTTTGACTGGTAAAGATAAAAATTTCACAACTGCACTGCGTTTTATGCATCTTTTAATAGCCACCCTGGTTTATCCACCTCCAGAGGGAAAACTGGAAAGAAAATTTCTCCTCCTATGAATCGAAACAATTTTCTCCAAAAAAGTTTGTCCATTTTCTTATAAGTATAAAATCCAATCAACAACAAGAGATTTAGCCTCGTGCGGGTTTTCTCTCTTGCCGATTTTTTGTTATGAAGTTAAATAAGGAAACATCGGGCCTGATGATTTTCCCCTATTACGGAATTCCTTTGCAAACAATAAAAGTGTCCAATGTTCGCGGCGCGTTTCGAGGCATGGCGGAGCGATAACGGAGGCGAGTAGCCGGAAGGAAACACCAAACGCGATGTTACCATTCACGCGGCGTCGTGCCGATAACGCGCGATCGTAGGATGCTCGCGAGCATTGACGCTGCTACCGTTTTCGATAGAGCGAGCCGAGCCAAGCTGTGAGAGTGGCTCGTCACGGGTGTGTAGGTAACGAAGCACGAGAAAGAGAAAGAGAAAGAGAAAGAGAAAGAGCCAGAGCCAAGTGATAAGGAAGTGACAAATTGTCTAGCTAGACGAGAACGCTGTCGCCGTGGGCCGTTTACGAGCGGGCTGCGAAGCCGTGCGAGAAATGATTTACGGACGGTTAATAGAGAGAATGTGACGGCTAACTGCGTTAACGTAGCTCGCCGACGAAGAATACACGGCCGTTGCCGAACGTCGCTGTACTTGTTGCTGGAGCATCACGAGGTGAAAATTGTGAGGATCGTCCGCGACTGGAGCTCGTCGCGGAGACGTTGTTACTATTGTTACTGGAAGGATATAACACTTTATCGACCGGAAATTATTGATCAAAGCTTGACAGAAATCGATCGCTAGCCGATTCGGCATCTCGGTAATCAAAGAGTCATAAATTTATAAGAATCGCGATTAGTGTTATATAATAGAGTTTTCCAAAAATTGGAAGCAGGACATCTTTTGTCTGTATATTTTGTGATATTATATCTTATGTCTGTATATTTGGGTGATTATTACGATTATTGCGGTGTCACGCTTCAAAGAAATATTAAGAGAATTAATTCTTCTCGTGAAGAGTATTATTACGTTCAAAGTATCGTACGAACATTAGTTTACCAGTAATTATATTGAGCTCGGTGGCTTGATAAGTGACACGTTCTCGCGCGATAACCAAAACTGGCCAGGTACTGGCGACGAATAAGTGCCAAACTGATTGTTAGTCGGTTGTTAGTGAACGACAACTTTTATAGATGAAGCGTTAAAAATTTTACAACTATAGAATTTTACAGAACTTTTATTCAAATGAGACGAGACTTTCATTCTGCAATTTTCATTGATGGAGAAACTGTTGCAACGCTCGCTGCAAACTAACTGTACTTTTTGTCGCGACTATTACAACAGTGCCTTCTCTAAGCATCCGCAGTTGAAACCTGAAAACGAACGTTTAATGCATTCTACGAATCGACACTGGAACAAAGAGTGGAGATGAGTTACAACAATACACCAGGCCCGAATTCCAGTATTGTTTACTACATTATTTGATTAGAAATTTAATATTTTAACATTTTGTTTCAACTGAACACGTTTAAATTATATTAAATTTATACTGTCTCATATTTATTATATGAATTTAAAATTTTAATAAAAATGTTAAAATTTATTTATGGGACGATAAGACCCTATAGAATTTTATACATACGTACATACTTTTTAAACTAAATAAAGCAATGATTATCAGACGATTCTAAATTTCTCGAAAATTTATTGAGATTCCTATAAGAGTAGGTTTTAATCAATAATTATCAATAATCGAATGGAAACCACGAACCAATAAAGGTGTTACATTTTCATCAATATTAAATTAACAATACACGTAGTACGATTCTATAATTGTATTAACACGATACAAATTGAATGTATCAAATTTTGTCTAACTTTGATCGATACGTGTCCGAAACAATCACAACGTGCCACGATCGCTTGTATCGTTTCATGTTTCACGCGGTCCGTAAGGACCCAAATCGAAGAATTAGGAAAGATAGCGACGCTTAAGTGAGCGCTACTTTACATCCTGATACCTTGTCCCTGACCAAAATGCTCGACTACTTTCTGACAACTAATTAATTCCCAACAACATTGATACGACGAAAATTGAACAATAAATAGCATTTCGAGTAAAAGCTTTGAGTAGAAATGTTTCGATAATAAAAGAGAGAAGGTTGGTCGCGTTGGGAATGTTAAAGTCTCCGCGTGAAATCAATGGCGGTTGTCGCGCACGGCTGTATGATTCACAATCGTCGTCAAAGAGGACAGCAATATTGTACGTGATTTCAGATAATTTGTCTCTAGCGTGTAACTACAAATTGCTGGGACGCGGCTAATCGAGGCTAATAATTTTGCGGTTCTTCCAGCGTTTCGGTGGTCGTGCAATCAGTCTGATTGTCCCGTCGCTTGATCGGTCTGTTCTTCTTTCCGAGTGGTTAACATTTGTATTATTCGAACGCGCTGTTCTTTTTCTCTTTTTCACGAAGCCACAGAGTTAACATTCACGATCTACGTGCTTGCTGGTGTACGTTCATGGAGAAATGCAACGACGCGAGGCATTTGTTAAATGTCCTCTGTATGTTACAGATCTTAATACCCGCAACGAAATATAGGAAATACTAACAGCAATGCCTCCACATTTACTGTTGAATGTATCGCTTTAAATAATGCCACGAATGTAGCTGCAAGTCACAAGAAGAAGAATTTCACCATCTTCTCTGACTCTCTGAATGCTCAACAATGTTTGGCAGATCCATCAAAACATGCGTTACTACAAACTTTACATACTCAAAATTAAAAGAAAATTTCGTACAATTTTGTCAAGGTAACCCATACTCCATTAAATTTTACTGGGATATCCCTCCCGTACCAAGCAAATAAATTAGGTAAATCTCTGGAAGCGTAGATATTAAACAAGTTGCTTTTTCTGATTTGTTCTCATTCTTTAAATCGAGAGCCGCTCGACAAATTTTATAACAGATCAAGGCTTACATAAGAACAGAAACTACCCTGAATTTTGGCCAATTCTATACCGAAAACTCAACTCGTTGGTTCGTTCGTAAGAGAAAATTTGTTAAGCGTCTTATGTTTCAATTATTTTAAATCATCTTCAGCTTCGACTCTGTCGACCGTTTCCATTTTCACATCGCGGAGGAGAACGTTTTCACGGATGGACAGATCGGAGAGGAAAACCGGTCGGACGGTTCTGCCGTAAGAATCGGTTTTCCCGCGACGTCGGTCGCGTCCATTCAGCCGTGCCAAGCGATTACGTAATCGTTCCACTCGGCAGGCGAATGCACTACGAGATTACGGCTGATAAAAGCATGTTGCATTCGCGAGGTCAGTCGACTGCTTTTATGAATGAAAATTTATATTGTTCGCTGCGCGGCGAATCGTGCCCGCTCGTCTCTTCGCTTGCACGTTACATATGCGATCGCTGAGCGATCCGTCGCGTAGAAATGGAAATCACGTGGATGGAAAATCGAATCGGATCGGGTGCCGCGCCCGCAATTGATTATCTTCCCTCTTGTTAAACTCGGATTTTAATCCAATTCTGGGTCATCTCAAATTTTTTGCCAATCGTATACATGAACTTAAAATTCGTAACTTCTAGGGTAGATGGTACTTTTCTCTATTACAGTATACTCTTTTATCAACAAGCTTATTGTTAGTTATTTTTATTTCTTTTATATATATAATCATACATTAATTTTATCATTGTATAATTTTGTACAGCCGTAGCTGCTCGATCTGTTAGCAAAAGCAGAGAACTAGCAACACCTGTTTCTTCGTCTTCTTTCTTCCTTTCTCTCTCTCTCTCTCTCTCTCTCTCTCTCTCTCTTTCTCTTGTTTTTCTTTCAGCAAGATCGAAGGGAACGCAACGGGGGTCGTCGTGAAACTTACAGGGTCGCCATGTAAATCAATTTAGTCCAAGTTTATCCCTTGCGGAATAATCGCGTAATCCAGTAGCGCGGTTCAATTAAATCAGTTCCCGAACTTGTTCGTTGATATAACTCCGACTCATAATTGAATCTGAATCAGCCACCGGGAATACGCGGGCCGCGTCCCCGTGTAAAACAGAACCCCGACTCTTACGAACGTGACCGCGCGCTCTCGCGTAGCGTAATTACCGGCATCGAACAGGGAGATACAGGGAACGTGACGGAGAAACTTTCTTTCTCCCTAAGGATCGCCTTCATCTTCCCCTACCCGTAATACCAGCGTAGCGACCAATTTTCAACCTGCCGGCCGCAATTTCTATCTAATTTCACCCTTCTTGCCATCGACGTCTCTGATTTCCGTCCACCTGCCGGTAGGCCAGCTCTCGTCCCTCTCGTTGAGCTTAGTACACTGTTTAACGCGTCATCGGCTCGCGGTTTCATCAATTTTCAATCGTCCACCGGACCAGAGGGATTCCAATTATTTTGATCCTTTTCTCAGTAACGAGGAAATTAATACTTTGGAATTTCGCGAAGATCGGTTGAAACAATTTGTCACTGGGAAAGTTTCTAAATCTTTCCTAATTTATTATCAAAAAAATTACTACAAAAGGAATATAAAAGACACATATAGTAGATATGGACGGTCAAAGTCAGACATCTTTCTGTCTCAAATTTCGTACAATATAATGCGTATTTTTTCATCTTTCGTGTGTGCGTTCAATGTTTCAATTGTCTACCAAGCAGAGAGATTTCAATCTTTTTCCAGTAACAAGAAAATTGATATTTTAAACTCTCAAACAATTTGTCTGGAGAACTTTCCACTAATTTCTCCTAATTTAACATAAAAAAAAAATTACGAAAGGAAAATAAAAGACACGTATAGTAGATATGGACGGTCAAAGTCAGACATCTTTCAGTCTCAGATTTCGTACAATATAATGCGTATTTTTTCATCTTTCGTGTGTGCGTTCGATGTTTCAATTGTCTACCAAGCAGAGAGATTTCAATCTTTTTCCAGTAACAAGAAAATTGATATTTTAAACTCTCAAACAATTTGTCTGGAGAACTTTCCACTAATTTAACATAAAAAAAAATTACGAAAGGAAAGTAAAGGACACGTATAGTAGATATGGACGGTCAAAGTCAGACATTTTTCTGTCTCGGATTTCGTACGAAATAACGCGTATTTTTTCGTCCTTTGCGTGCGTGTATGTTCGTCTAATATTCTACTAATAATTCTAATCCTCTAATATTCTCAAAAAAGACAAAAAATAAAAGGAAGCAAGAATAAATGGCATTTCGCAAATGACTGTCAGTTTAATAAGTATCACTTCATGCAACCATGGTTAAATATACCCTGGCAACGAACTTTGTAGGAGACGATAGCGGTCCTTTTCACTTAGGTTTCCGCGAAGCCTCGTTCGTTGTATCCTACATCTCTTCCCATTCATTTGACGACGTAAAGGAACTTTCAAGCATGTCCTCTTAACGCAGCGTGTAACTCGGCGATCTAACCTATTGTTAGGCGAAACAAAGGAACTTGAGAGATGAAGGGTGTTCTTTTCCCTACCGCGAGAGACACACGCGCGCGTGCACGTAAAAGTTCATGAATATTAAAACCCTCGACCCTTAAATGATAGCAGGATCAGGGTCTCTCGGATTTCAATTTTCCCGCTCGCGCGGATTTTCTAATCTCGCTCGGCGTTCATTTGCATTGTCGCCGAGTCAAAAGAATTGTTCGCAGGCAGCATCTCGACTGCTCGTCTTTGGAGGACGAAACACGTCTTTCTAATTGTAAGTGCCAAATATTACACACGGAAAACCAGAAAATATTTTAACAAAACCAGTAGAAACACAATGGGTTTACAATTCGAAATCGTTATTATGCAGTAGCTATAAAAAGAAAAATATTTACGCACCTTCGCTTTCACAATATTGGATTCCATAATCACACGAGATTATGAGATTCACGGATTCACAATACTGTCCAGCGTTTGTTCTCATAAACGGTTGTACAGTGCACAAAAATTTGCTTCTAGTCACAGTTTTGTGTGTTTTGTTAAAAACTGAGAATGGTCATCAATTTTTTTAAATACTGCAGAACGCTATATGTTTTTTTACACATCGAGAATATCAAGACAAATTCAACGATTTAACGATACCGACGAACTCCATGATCTTCACACTTGCACAAGATCAGGAAACGAAAGAAATATTTCTCATATTGTGTATTGAACCTACGTACCTGCCCAGGTGTTTCATATTGACATTTATGACTTTCACGACTTGCTAGAATTTTTACGTTTTTTGTATTTAAATGATCTAATAATTATTCTGTAATTATCTAATTAATCAGTAATGCAAGCGCTACGATACATACAAATATACTTTCTGTCAAACGAATTGATTCGTATCCGTTGTTTCAAACTTAAAAAGAGAGATCGGGGAGAAAGAAAGGAACGACGACGACTGTAGCGATCTCCTTTCTTCGGTGCGCACTCTCAAGGCTAACGGAATATGAATTTCCGTCCGACGGTTCGCGTCGACCGCAAAATCGATTGGACCGATCGCGCGACCTCGTACAACTCCTATCAGAATTTCATTACGCGTAAACCCCGTGACCAATTTCAGGTCATGTCTTCGGTATACCTCGAACGATCCACGAATGGTTCGCGCGCGCTCGGTTCACGATCAAGTGAGAAATCGACCTCGCAGAGGAGAATCCGCTCCTCGATACGATCCGAGGCGTTCAATAAGCCCGCGCGTCTCGACCTTACGTTCAATGCAAACGCCCGTTAAACGTAATTATTTCAAAGTATTCCTTCGACGCCGTGTGAATGGATAATTTTGTAGTGATCGTCTGTTGAATCGCGGGCATGAAATCAAACAGCGAAGAACCGAGAATTCGACTTGGCGCGGAGTTTGATCAAGTTTACGGAAAAATGGAGGACGTTCGATTACGTAGACTGTTTTGCAATTCACGCGCGAGATACTTGGCGTATTATACACGTGGCATTGGTTCGTTAGTCTGCAAACTGCAGGCATTACCATCTCGTACCGAGCTCGAACACAGGACAGGACCATTTTATGGATCATCGCAGCGATAAGTACGTGTGATTTGTTGGTTTTTCGCTTTTCACTTAGCCGCGCGGTTTCAGCTACGTTCCACGCGGGGAGCTGAGCTGTAATCTTCGAGCGGGACGAGCCAAGAGGGAAACGAAAACACGATTCGAGTAATCCCCCCAACAGTCCAAGAGTAGAACCGTAAAAAGAAAGAAAGAAAGGAAAAAAAAAGAAAAAGTAAAAGGAGCAGAAAAGAAATAATAACTTGCTGGGAGTAATTCGAGTTCGAGCGAGGCAAGAAGTTAATTCAGAAGAGGGCATCGGTTGAAATTACAGGCTTTGCACGTGACACGGGCCAGGGATAGCGTTTTGCGTAATGTCACTCCTTTTTTTTTTTGAAAAAAAAAAAAAAAAAACGGAGACGCACGGAAAGAATAACGTAACGCGAAGAAAGAAGGATATCGTTGATGAAACTTTATTGCGATCGTTAAAATCACACGGTAGCCGAAGCAAACACACACGTCCGGTGGTTACAGCGAGAGAGAAAGAGAATTCTTGGGCAAACTCAGCGTGAGATCGCAGCGAATTCACCGGCGAACTTACCGATGACGTTCGTTCGCCATGGTAAAGAAGTAAACAGCCCCGCGGTGCAACCGGATCGAGAAATTGTCGCGAAATAAGCACGATGTTGCGCGTTTACGTGGAATAAACGGAGCTTAACCGAGTGGCCACGATCCTTCTTCTCCTCTCGTTCCCCCTCGCGAGCAAATATTTTCATATTCCCTGCAGTCTGAATGAAAAGCACAACTTGCAATAAACCGAACCTCGCTGCCGGGTTAAATATTGATTTTTCCATCGCAGATGTAAAACATTCCGCGTTTTAATTCTGTTTGCCTTCTTTCCTCCACGCTCGACCCGCAGTTTTAAATCAGAAATGCCAAGCAACTCCGAGCGGAAATAGAACTTTGTAAATCCTTTCGAAAGATCCTGTTACGCGCTCAAACACGTCGGTGTCGTTTAATACTACTTTCCGTAATGTTATTCTCGTTCATTGGTTTGAAACAAGCGTGACAACGTTCAAGAGAGAGAAAGAGAGAGAGTACACACAGGTGATGTAATTAAATTGACATCTTTACATCCTCCGTTATATTTATCTGTCAGCGTAGCTCAGTGCTCCCGAATTCGTAATGATGAAAATTTCAAATACGCCGCGCGTATTTCATAACCGAGATTTCAACTCCTCCGCGTCCGAGAAACGGACGGCACGTAGCGTAATTTCGTTCATGCGACGCTGCGCGCACGTGACATCACCCGCGTTTAATCTTCAATCTTACGAACGAACGTGTTCCGATGCGGCTGGAAATTTCAAACATTCGTTTTTAGAACGACGACGCTCGCTTCGGAAAAGTATACGTTACTCGTTACGTCGCGTCATCGTCGCGTCATCGTCGCGTCATCGCCGCGTCATCGTCGCTGTCACGTTTCAATTTGGAAAATCGCTGAATGAAATCGCGACGTGGTAGGTTAATTTCGCAGCGGCAACGGTACACAATCGTTGACAACGTCACGGCCAACGATTTCGCGTCTTATTAAGAAGGATTTTCATATAACCTTCCGGGACGGCGAGCGAACCAGATTCTATATTAGATGCCATAACTTATCCGAGCGTTGGCAGCCTATAAACTAGAAGCTCGCGAGTATCACGTTTCTCCATTTGCTTGCGAATATATCCGCAATTTCTACGATCGCGGTCGTACGAAAACCTCCACCGCCAACTAATTTATACCCTCAGACAGTTTAACATCGAGATTTCCATATTAATTATTATGCCCTGATGCCACTCGCTGATGCTCCTACTCGTTTTACGTTTGTCGTGTTATTCGTTCGTTTATTCTATTACGTGTTATTTATTCGTCCCAACTCGAGGAACGTTGTTACGCAACCACGCTTTATATTCCTCACTTAATACCCAATAAGTAACCGAGCCTGTGCTGTGTAGGACAGGATTTATGGTTATAGACTTCTGGATGAAGTAGAATTACAGCGCTATAAAGTGGAAGGATTCGTTCGAATTAATTTTTGTAGCGCTTCACTTGTATGACTGATTGCTCGATTCGAGTCTTCTCTAATCGATCGTAGATTAGTATTGCCCGCCATTGATTAACTACCAAGTTTAATTATCTTACGTAGGATCAATTGGATTAGTCGACGTACCTTGATCGTGCGACAATTCTGATTTCTTTTCTGATCAGATAATTCCACTAATCTTTTCCACAATTAACTGTTTGTCACATCTGTCGAGGTTTATTACGAGAAATAACATGAAACCACAATAATCTATTATTTATTAAATATACATATAAATTTGCTATTGTAATTATTTTACTGCACAATGTTTATCAAGCCGACCGCTTGCTTTGCTTGATTCTTCGCAACTGGGAATATAATATTTCCCTCGCTATTTTGTTTCCTACTTCTTTCATTTCTTTTAATCGACATCGCCGTTTAAAAACGCGCGCGGCGTCGAAAAAAATCAATGCACCGAGCCCAACAACATTCTTCGCGGGTTATTTAATTCGACCGTGAAACAATCGCCTTTTAATCAAAAATTCGCTCGACGTTACCGAATCTAAACCAGATCCACCAGAGTAACCTTCCCTCTAGCGTGCGTACGAATAGCACAAACGAAACCGAAGCTGTTGGCAAACTGTTGACAGCAGCAGTGAGACGCGCCTTAAGACCAGTCGCAAAGTACACAGAAACGTCCCCCAACGAGCAATTACGCGTCCCCGAATTAGGCATCCGAATCAGAGATTCGCCAAAGCGGCCAGCAATTATTCCGAAAGGCGGATGATAAATTTACTCTTGAAACCTGCCCCTTACGAGGCAGTCGGGCGCAGTCGTCAGTGTTGGTGGCGCACAGAAGCGGGGCTGCAGCTAATATTGTTTACGGTGCGAAGTTAGATTAGTCTTGTAATAACGGCAGGAAACGCGGAGGCCGTGCACGCTAGCCAGGGGAATTGGGCTTTCACGACACCGACGATTCCCATGGTAACGATCGAACGCGGCGGCCGACCGTGTATGCACGTACGTGTACGTTGGCGTGCATCTTGGTCCACTGTTGGGTAATCAATAATTAAAGGGAACCCCATAATCGTGCAGGTGAAACGAGACACGGTACACGTGATCGCCGCCAGTCACGCGTGCGTGTGCGCGTGTTTGTGTCACGCGATCATCTACCGTATTGTTTCCTCAGCTGGACTCCTGCTCCCTAGGACGATCGATCGATGCACAATCTTGATCCCCCGATCATTATATTATATATATAAATTAAATAGTGTCGTTACACGTAAATCTAATCATTTCCCAAACAGTAAAATCCTCGTCGTCACTTTGCTAATCGGAAGGTATTTTGTAAGAGACACGGAGAAATACTCGAGAGTTTGCTAAATTTATTGACAAAGCATCGATAAACGTTGCCGGCCGAAAATGTCAAGGAAACCTCGTTCATTCAACGGAGGCGCAACGTGCCACTCTTAATGGATCGTGTGTCAACTTATAGCCATCCGTGCCATCAATATTCGCTTAATTTTTCAATGTCTCCGCTCTGGCGTCACACGACCGAATCCCTATAGGTTTCAGCTTTCCTTCTTTCGTTCGTAGACGCGCGACATTTACAGGCATCAATGGACTCGTTACAAATGCACGCGCGTTTCTCTATTTAAAACAGGATTAGAGATCAATTCGTATTTTGCTCGGAACGTACAGACAATCGACGCTAATCAACGACTCTATTCTTCTTCGCGACAATGCCGAGACCCGGAAGCTTGAAGAACGGAAAAATTGAACGAGTCGAGATACAATGATTCCACCAAGGTGTTCGCCAGCTTCATTATTGACACGTTATCGTTCTTTTAACAAAATTATATATTATATATTTTATAAATATACATTTCACAAAATACGAAATTATATCCGGCGATCTACAAAAGGTGAGATAAATTAACATGTCAAAGAGAAACGTTTCGAAGAATTTAAGGTGTCGATACGTTATGTTGGCCAAAAAGTAACAGTGTCTTTTTATTTGCAAACGAAAGGCAAATTTCTCACGAGAAACAAAAACTTCATTAATATGACCATTTAATTGACCATTTTGTTTGATTACTTTCTGCCATCTTTCGGACTACCTCATGATTTATCAACAAGAAAAAGTTCTAAGAACGATTTGATATCCTCGTTAGTAATGAAATTTAGCAAACCAATTGGCTTTCTCACCGTTAGATAATTTTTTAATAAGATTGCACAGTGAAAACGTTCTTGTTTGATTTTCCATTTCAAAATCGACGCCAAGCAAACAATTGTCAACGAGATTATGCATTTCCTTTCTCTAAAACAAGCTTGAACGATCACATTAAATATCAGATTACACGATGAATCTCGGGCTAAAAGCGAAGCTGGTTGCATTTTACGGCGCGCGTATTTTCAAGAACAGCGACGACGTTGATTACAACAAATGAAGAAGAAAGAAGAAAATAAAATTGCGGAAAGTATAATCTAATATAGATTACGTTTGTAACATAGGTTATGTCCTAGAATACAGGTTATGTTACAATAAGTTGAATCATTGTAGGTTATAACATAACCTGTATAACAAGTTACAACCTAACCTAACATAATAAGTTAAATTACTGTCATTAGATGGCAATGTTTATTAAATTAGAAGAAAATGACATTACTCATGGATATTACATATCCATCTGTCAGAAAAGAACGCAATTAATTATTGGCCAAGCCAATATACGAAAATCGATGCGCCAAAGAATCCGAATCTCGATGCAACGAAATTCGAATGTATCGAACGTTTCGTCGAGGCACGTTAAAGTAAATAGAGGAGGCATATCGATTCTAGCGAAGAGCGCGACGCCAATTAAACGGAGGAGCCTGAAGGCGCGGAGACGAGGAGAAACAGATTCGATCGGCATGGATTCTCCGCGTGAAGTTGGTTTAATTTACGAACATTCTTCGGCGCGCAGTTTAATTAAAGTTAGTGGAGGGCCACGGAACGGTAGACAGGCAAGATTCCTCGGTCTTCTTCTTAGTCGTGCGCTCACGGTTGAATAGCGATCGAACGAGCGAACGTATGAACTTGTTGCTCGCGCGACGCGTCGTTTTCACTTCGCCGGAGCGCCGGCTACAAAACGAATTACGGCCCCAACGTAATTACCCGCGACGCTACTTGCAGCAATTTCACGGCAGATTCCCAGCCGAACGCGATTTTTCCTTTCTACCGAAATCGGGCGAACCGAGAGAATCGAATTACCCCTCTCTCGCCGAACCTTTATTTACCTGCCGCTGGAAAAACTTGTTCACCATAAAATATAATATTCCAGCCTTTTTTCCCCTTTCTCTTTCACTTTTCTCTCTCTCTCTCTCTCTCTCTCTCTCTCGATACGCTCAAGCACCATTAATTTTTCAATTTCGTGTTTCTCATCGCGAGAAACTGACACGAGAGGCAAGTCCGCGCCGATAATGGAGCACGCTTGTATTTTCAAGGATTATTTTCTTTTTGTAATTTCCATACGCAGCGAAAATTGTAGATGTTATTGCCTCGTTGCGCAGCAGCAATGTTTGCACGGGGGATTTTTTGTGGATCTCTCTCTCTCTCTCTCTCTCTCTCTTTCTCTCTCTTCGATAAATGAATCGTGCGTTTCGAAATAACGTCGGCGGAAACGTGAAATACGTTTTATATACACGAGACACGAAATATTAATCGGGATGCTGGTACGAAGCGAGCGAATTATCGATACGTAAAATTAACAGCTACGTAAATGTCTTGCTTGGGAGGTAAGACTGCAACCGGGGTGAAAGATGTAGGCCACGTTTGCATATATTTATTATGAAAACTCGAATCTATGCTGCAGCTTTAGCTTCCTTTTCCGGCATTCAACTTTCTCCGCGACAGCGGCAACTTATGTAGAATGACATTGACATTCTCGCTACAAAAAATCCTAATTTTCCAACAGACGTGTGTATGTCGTTCTAACAGCAATTTATTTTCCAGCACTTTTCTCTTTTATTTCAACGAATCGAAATTTCAATCGACGTTAAATTTAAAGGAAAAAAAAAACAGGGAAAAGGATAATTGAAATCTTTCAAAGCGCAGAGTACGAGTCGATCTCTGCGAGAGAATTACCTACACTGTTATTCTACGCTTATCATTTTAATTGCAAACGAGCATCGTGTATACAAATTCGAAACGCGGCGTGCCAGTTAATTAAATATACGTGGCATCGGGTTTCTAATTGAAACGAAACAACACGGAACGAAATTTCTTAATAAACTGCCAGGCATTACGAGTATATTAAATGCGTATGAAAGCGAAACACGTTCGTAACGTGCCTACGAAGTCACGGCAGCTAAAGGTTGAACGAATTTGCGCGAACAATTACATGACAATAGGTTGCAATTTCAACTACTCAACGCTTTGCATGCGAGTGACGTAGATTCACGTGTCTGTCACCTTAACGATTGAATGCGGGAGACCGGGGAATTTACGTCTGTTCCAGCGATCATGTCGCTCTTACACCTTTCCATTTCGAAGCTGCCTGGTTAGTTAACCCCTTGCGCGGACCGTAACGAGTGACCAAAACCGTATACAATAATTCGTCGCTTTCTTTTTCTTTTGAACTCATCACTGAATAAAAATTATTAAAAATCAACTTAACATTTGTTTTGCCTGCGTTACATTCAAATATACATGAAATATGAGAAAATGTTCATTCCAGCGCAAGACTTTGCTAATCCTCGATCCTCTCCGTAAAAGTACATCCACCGGAGTAAAATATTTAAAAGAAGAAAGAAAAAGGGAAAGAACGTTTTGTGAAAGAGAAAAATTGTTTCAATTACGACTCGACAGTTATTACGGACGAAACGCACGATTCACGGCATCAGCTGGAAGGAAGCAAGGAAACAATCGGGAGAAACGTCATACGGTAAAAGTTGAAAACCATGTACAATGAGTAACGAAGTGATATTGTTTAATATTCTGGGCGTCAGACTCTCGCGCGACTGCGAATCACAGTGATGTTAATGCGAAACAACTGATTGTTTGCCAAGACGATGTCTGCCTCATACGATCGATTTATCAAGAGAAACGATTTATGGATAGACTTCGTCCACTATTCGACGAAAGATTCAAAACGAACGATTTTCCACGAACTTGTTTCGACGAAACAATAATAAAGGGAGAAGCGAGGCAACGATCCTTCGCGTTAGAATTAAATGCAAAAATTGAATCGGTATAAATAATGCACTTGAACCGATTGCGATAACAAACATAGTTGGACTGCAAATAGAACCACGTCTATCGACCGTGGCGCAACAGCACGATCCCGTGCGATATCTATCGTTTGACCATGTCCCAACGACAAACACGAAGAATAAGCCGAAAAATCAGTGTTTCTCGAAGCGAGGTGAGAAGAGGGAGCAACGCTGCACCAGCTCGTGCGCGTTGTTACTCGCTTAACCGTATAAATTATTTGCCAGTAGTTATTCAGACGGGAAAGAAGCACGTAGGCAGGAAGAGTTCTGAATGATTGATGCAGCCGAGTCGGCCGGGGCTTAACGCCAACGTACGTATGTTAAACGCAATAGCTGCTCAACGAACAGGCTGCGCTTTAGCGTACAACCCTTTGATCCGGCAGGAACATTACGGCATCAACCGAGTCGCTCTGATACTATTACGTATTGGTTTATTCGGCTATATAAAAGCTTCGACGAGGCGATGTTGTCAAACTCAAATGGGGGAGGGGGGACTTGGAATTTAATTTTTCGCTGGAGCGCAGTGAGAAACGAAAGAGGGCAGAGTATCGGTGAACATTTTCATTTCACGTGGATAATACTGTAGAACAATATACAGAGAGAGAGAGAGAGAGAGAGAGAGAGAATAATGACAGTAAATGTATAGCATTAAAGGATAATTGTTTAACATCACGGGCATAAATTTCAACTTTGGCAATACCGTGGAATACATTACACTGTACGTTAAATATAATAATACAGTGGATAATTATTCTATGGATAATACCTACTATCTCAGATGTTATCAATTCTTTCGGCTGGATATTATCCTAGGTATAGATATTAAGTCTATTATACCAAATAACTAGGTACGTATACCGAGGCACAAATATTATAGATTAAACGTTAAGCTCACGGTACGTCGTTAAAGAAAATGGAACACAATGCACGTGCAAATTGCGGGAAAAAATATTATTCTTCAAATATTATTCCACCGCCAAGTGTAATTAACTTGGGAATGAAATTCCGAGAGTTGACAGGCTGGGGGGATGAAAGCCAGCAAGGTTGGTCAATCTGGTTGCGCGCGAGTGCAAGGCGCATAGCAATCTTCAGAGAAAGGATTAATTATTTACCTTTGACCGAGCCAAAGGTGGAAGAAGCGGCGGCAACTGTTTTCGGTGCTGATGGTAAATTCTTACAGTGGCAAAGGGAAGCTCGAAATTGTGAAAATTTTTGCCGTCACGGGTTTACTTGGCTCGCGAAGTAAACCAATGCCGGAAATGAACTGAACTAGACAGAGAAGTAAAAACATGAGACGAATCTCCCTTCTAATTGCCGGAATCGCCACTTTCCAAAATTCGGCGAATTTCCAAGTTTGATTAATTTGTAATACATGTAACAAAAATTTATACAAGAAAGAAAAATTGAATATATTATAATTGTAAACAGAGATACTAATATCGTATAAATAACTGAAAAAGAAAAATTGTGTAACGTCTACCGATTCTTTCGGTTGTATATTAAATTTAAACTGAGCTTCGATCATTTGACTTTTCGTGGCGTATATTGACAATTGATAACTTAACGGTTATCATAATTTCATTATCACGCAAATTAACAATAACTTTGGATTATAAGTTAATCAGCTCAGTGCTCGTCTCAATTTTTTATAAATTTTGCCACAGTTACCTGTGTATCATTGTCAACTATATTTCTTCAATCAAACTTACTTGTATGTCTAAAGTGTCTTTCAGTGGCAAAAATATCTCGCGACCGTACTCGTCGCGTATAGTAATGAGAGCTTCTTCATGTTCGTTAAAAACAAAAAAAGATTTACGATATCTCGCATGTCATCGACTCGAATGGTCGAAAACCACACCGCATGTACGCCTGATTGTAAAAAACTTTCCGCCGTTCGTTTGCACCGAACGACGAGAGAGCTCGGTACGATTACGTTTTCCAATCGAAATTCCCAGGAGTAATCGCGATGCGTTCCTTCATCCCTGTACGACGTGGCATTTCCTCGTTGCCGGGATTTCTTCGGCGGCGACGCAATCAGCGCGCATACCTGCGAAATATTAATGCGGCTGATTGGAAACGCGGCGAGTCTCGCTACGAAGAGAGCGATACACGGTGTGTACGTAGACACGCGCGTACGCGCGGCCGCCGCCGCCACCACCGCCGGTAGAGAAAGTGGCGCCAACAAAGAGGAACGAGGCGTACTCGCGGCAATAAATCGGCACAGACCTACGATAATAATCGATACACGTTGCCCACGTAACGAATCGATTTATACCGCCGTGTACCGATACGTGATTTTATCAGGCCTCTCCTCGCCGTGATCACGCGATGCAACCCTCTTCCTCTCGCCTGTCTCCTCCTCTCTCGCCAGTTTCGCAAACCTCAATGGAACTAACGCGAGCTCTCCGCGTGAAAATCTACCATCTCCTCTGGAATATCGACGAAGAGAGAAATTTGCGAGTTATTTTTATTACGCTCCGTCCGTGTTCTGCAATTGTAGCCTGGCGATTGTCAGACTCTGTCCAACGCTAGAAACAGAAGAATTTCCTTTCTCTCTTTTAGCACGGTTTGAAGCTTCAGCGTCGATGTACATATACGGCGACGATCGATCGCAAAACGGAAATAGAAACTGGGAGAAATAATGTTCCGACATTTTTGGTCGGAAGTTTATTTATAACCCATCGTTAAAATATAATCTGTTGTTATATTCAGCGAATGAATGAATATATATACTCGTTGGTGAAAATCATTTTATCTTTGTTTCTTTTTTTTTCTTTGTCGAACCATTTATTATATTTCTCTCATGGTTCAAATGGTAAGTCATTCTATTCCATGAGCAGCATCTCCCATATACATTACCTACATCATTTTGGCCTGTTCTCAGAAACTAGCAAACTATGATCTATCACATCAAACTCTCGTCTAAACTTTTCGAACTCTAACAGCGTATGAAATTCTCACATCTCATATTCTTGTATCTCTGTTCTCCAACGAATAAAATATATATTTGTCATCCGAATCGTTGCTTTCGGACGAACGAATTGTGATGATAGACACGATCATAATTAATTGAACATGTTCCCACTATTTAAAGACCTCGTTCGGGAATTAATTTAATGAAGAGCGGTTTTATTTAATTAAATTTTACGATATTTAAATTAAATTCTAATTCAATTAAATTTCACGGTGAAATACAAAAATTTTATACGACATCCAGGAGCTCTTGAGGAAAAAGAAAAGAAGCAAAAAAAAAAAAAAAATGGGAAATGTTTGTACTTTCGATTCTTGACATAATACAACGAATCTCAACTAGCGCATCTGCCGTAGTAAGAGCGATCCAACCTCAACACTGAAAGTTCTCGAATATTTCTGAAATAAGTTACTCTGTTGAAATATTTTCACGCTGTGATAACTCCTCGAAAAAAGAAACAGAAAGAAAAGAAGGAAAAAAACAATTACTGTCGGAGAGACATGATTCTCCGTTTCTCTTCCATTCACGACCCAAGAGCACAGACTTTCGCACCAACGGCCGTTGATAATCGGCAAGCCGAGTGAAACGGCATTATCAGCGACAAAAGAAAGGAATAATATTCTCTTTCATAGTCGTATCTCCGTTCTTCGCGTTACTAGCAAGTAATAAATTACGTCACAACGTTGAGAAAGTTCGAACTACAGCTCCTCCTTCGATCCCGATCTCCTCTTGCAATTACAAACTCTTTTCGAGAACCGTTCAATTAGCGTCGTTCTCCTCAACTTCTCCCACTCGATTCAAATCGTCCGTCAAATTGGATCGAATTAACATTCGTACGGCATCGGTCTCTAATTTGGACACGATCCGTCATCGCTGTCGAAATAGATCGAGCTACAAAATTACTATAGCAATGTATACTAGCTCGAGAAAAGTGAGAATCGTGTCGTTTACAGAACCTTCTGAATCCCTGTAAGCGGACGTCATACTTAAATTTAGCCAACAGCTAAAATTATAAAATTTTCTATAATCGCTGATAATTGTAAGGAATGTAGATACGTGGATATAACGACGTAAGAGGTAAATTTCAAAGAAAGAAATTCTCGAATTGTTATTCGATTAATTCGCACAAATTAAACTTCTCACTGCCACGTACGAAAGTTTATAAAACGAGAGCGAAGGAAATTTTTCAGGATTACGTATCATTAACTTCTATATACTATACTTGGTGGTTGCTTTAAACAAAGTTACATAGCAGAGAAATATAATCAACAAAATTTCATGCTAAATGCCGATTAAACAGGATGATCATTCCCAATGCTGTATCATTTTATTCGAAGCGATACTTTACTCACCATTTCGTAAATAAATTGCTGGATGATATAAAAAATGTTTACGAGGGTAAAGAATTCAAATCTGATCCAAGATCTCTCAATTCAGTTTTCCTTTCTTTCTTGTATTTGATTATCGGCATGAATCACTTTCGAATCAGCATCTTGTAACGTGCTTCTTGCCTTAGTAAGAGTGAATTCAATTGCAAGATTCTGACTTGTGTCACAGAAAATTACTAATACGACAAATCCTGACGAACCTAACCAAAGACCTCTGAAAGATACTCTCCAGAAATTCATTCCATTTTCATCTACGTGATGAGCTATCATCGCAATACCACTTTCGAACAATTTCTTTTACGACGTTTTCCTTTCTCTAACAATGGACAATTTACTTGCAAGACTGCCAGTCGTGTCTTGGAAAATGATCCGTTGTATCACGACGCGGGAACCACTCTCTGTGAAAAGCGAATTTGAGGCGTTCTGCACCTCGCAATTACTCGTTTCTCGTGCACAGAACAGAAATCGGACCGTGTCGAAAATACAAAGCGGGAAGCACTGCACGTTTGATTATTACGAATTTAATTCTTGGTAGAAATTCGACAAATTCGAGTATAATGAACTGATAGCGCGGACGTAATTCCTATGGAAGTTGTCAAGTTCCTGTGAAGAGATGCAACTCCCAAGGCCGCAAGTAGGCTCGTGGAGTGACAATGCGGCGGCGAGAGAGTGGCGTTTAAACCCCCTGAGGCGTTAATCTTATCCCTCAGGTAATCGTACGAGGCAAGCACGAGGAATTTCGTGGATTCTGCTTCTTGCTCTCCCCGGTTCTATCTTAATAGCGCGATTGTTTACTCGCGCGGTGTACGCCGCTCGTTTGCATACTCGCATTAACTTGCACGGCGAGTTGCCTTGACGATTATTTAGCGCGATCTGCAACATAAACAGGCTACCCGTATCGTCGTTGCACTCGCATCGAATTCGGTTGTTCCGTTCCGATTGCCTCGAAATAATGGCCAATACGTCGGAACAGACGCTCCAACTGCACAATTCCAACAGCCACGGGTAACGTAATAATAATAAGCTTATTACGGAGGATCGATTATTCATGGGACAGATACGTCGTCGCTCTGACGTCGTACGCTTTAATTTCTTGCGAGATGCCAGCGTGCCGCGTGTATACACTCCATTTTTCCTCGATCGAAGAATTATTCCGAACGACGTACAAGATAATATTCAACACTTTGCATTTAATCACTGGCATTATTAACATCCTGAGAGGAATACTAATAATCAACGGCGAACATATTTGTCCATCCTGCGTAAGGAGACTACGCGTTTGGTTTCTGTAAAAATAAAGTCTCGCAGAAATTTCGCTGTAGAGCCAACTACACGGCGAGACTAATTCTAACATCAATATCGGGCATTTCTCTGGTTCTATGCGTAAAATACGTATGTATAGATAACGTATGTCTAGATACATACAATATATAGATACACACACACATACACATATATAGATAGATAGATAGATAGATAGATAACGCGAATGAGAATAGATAGCAAATGAATGAATGAAATTTTTATTTTTCTTTTTCTTTCTGAAACGCAGAAAAAGCGAAATATCAATGATGAAACAGTTATCTCGAGGGGGACGATTTTTACCTACGATTTGCCCCTACCAGAGGCAAAATTCCCGAGAAAGAGAATTTTTATACGTGTGACGTGTCTTCAACGAGAATCTGTGATAAAAAAAAAAAAAAAAGGAAATGGAGTATCTATATAGCGTGAATCAATCTCTAGAGCGCGATTATTTTCCTTGTGAAAACGTATTTTTCCACCGACGTCGACGAGAACGTAATTAAACGTTCCCTGGAAGGAACCTTACGACTTCACGATCGACCAGATCGTCGCGAAGAACGATCGAGCAGTTTTCGCGAAATTGACGAACGCTAATGCCGAGATCGTATAAATTGCCCCGGGCAACAAAGCCGGCTCGATTCGTATCGATTTCTCCGGTCTGCTTCCGTCCATCCAATGGGAAATCGCGTCCCCTGCGCAAAATAAAAGGATCGCTCGACGAAAATTGCACGGAAATATTTGAAAATACGACGCGGCTCACGGGAATTTCAAAGTCTGCTCTCGCTAAAACGAGTCTCTGAAATTGATCAGAATACACCGTGCGTATACCCCTCACGAAGGAAATGAATTGCAGAAACTCGAAGAAGAACAAAGTTTTTTTCCAACAGCGGAGAAACTTTCCATCCAGAAGAATTCCAGCAATTTCGCGTGCCGGATAAACCGATCGTATGTACCTACGAGGAGGAAACTCGTAGATGAATAAAATATTTTTGTTCCATTAAAATAGGAAATAATCAAAGGTTTCGACTGGGGGACTATTCGCGTAAAGAGTGACACAAGCAACGTAAGATGTGAGATTTATCGTTTTACAATAGAAAATTAATATCTCGACCGGCAATCGATGTTTTTCAGCACGTCTTATCGCAGGTTCCTCGAGATCTAACATTCGATAGCGTGGTGCTACGAGCTAACTCTATCTAATCAAAAAAAAAAAAAAAAAGAAAAAAAAAAAAAGGAGAAGAAGAATTACACGCTCGCTTAACTCAATTTATCTGCTAGATATCTCGAAGTAAATGTGACTCGAAATTTACTTGGTATCGCGATTACTTTCGTTAAGGCGAATTGTAATTAGTCACATTCTGAACGTAATCCAAGCTCTCGAATAGAGAAACTTTATCGTGGACTGTGCGAACACAATGGAAAATTCTCTGAAAATAGTGAATAATGAATTTTTCTGCCGCGTTAACGAGGATCGAATTTAGGTACTGCTCTTTTCCATTTGATATCGCAGAGTACTAAAATTTCAGTTCATTCCGGTTGTTACGTATTTTACAAATTCGCATATAATGATCCATTCAATCAGAGATATCAGCTTACTATCATTTCTATTCTTCGTGTAACTTTCATCCCTTTTTTTTTTTTTTTTTTTTTATTGACAAAAGATCAAAAGGCACGCTGTTTCTTGAACATTATCGAACGCGTTGGATATCACGTTGAAGCGAGTCTAGCCTACGCAATTAACTGCGTATATCTCTTATTTAAAGAGATAAATTTGTTTCGTATAATCATTATCAAAACAGTTTGGATAAAAGATCAGATAAAAAAAGTCGCTCGCGATATCACCCGGAGGAAATTTATTTCGCTATAGCGCGTATCATTCATACCTTCGAGAATTCTTACGTGTGCGAATCCTCTTCAAACGTGCCACTGCGAAATACAAAATGATACCGAATGATACTGCGTAGCTTTCCTTTGAACAACATTCAATATCAAATGCAACCGTATCCAACCGTGCATCATGCGTTATTTGACTTTCGAAAAATTGAAACACAAGAAGAGAGCTTCAACGTTCGAAAATAATGTTCGGGAAATATCATACTTTGCCCAACTTTCCCGCGACTCTCGAATTCAGCTATTTCTCTCAGTTGTTTCTGTTTGGCGTGCCGGAAAGTAATGTCGTGTTCTCCCAATTTCCTTTCGAAATATTTATAGATTTACTCGTAGAATTTACTATTTTCAAATTTCATGCAAGAAGAGGTATCTCAAAGTATGCCATTCGATTTTTATATCTATCGAAATCTTTATTCGATAAACACGGCTAAGAGAGGAGAGAAACTTTATGGAGAAACATACAGTAATGCCCACTTAAGCGTTCGCAGTCGTGACTAAAAGCCCTATGCTTTCCGAGTCTCGATCATATGATATAAAATATAATTTGCAGTGTACATTCAAATTCTTTAAATGCCAACGTTGGTTTCTTTAGATTTCGGTCTGGTGATTTTAGCCTCCCTGTTCTGAGAAACCAACGACTTCTGATCATTGCTAGCGACGAGTTTTCCTCTCTAATTCAGTCGGATTCTCGTCAGACTGTTCAAGGTTTTTCTAGTTTACCATACAGGAGTATCTCCATGACTCGCGTGAAGACCGCAAAGCACAAAGGAAATCACTGTGTTTGTAATTTTTTATTCAATAGCACCGAGAAAGATCCACTTCTAAACCGCTCCATATTCTACTGATTTGTCTCCATCACCAGATTATCACCTGTTTCTAGCACTTTTCCCAAGGATTGAAAATCCTTCGACAATACTGGCGCTGTAAGAACATTCTGCCTATAAATCAGGAGACTCTTTTTGTAAAAAAAAAAAAGGTTCGAAAATCTAGTCAGTCGTAACAAACAAACAATGAAGAGCACGTGATAAATCAACTCGTCCGTAGTAAAAAGAAATCTGAAATTTTAATTTCAGAAGAAGAAAAGGAGATATAACTTTTAAATATATCGAGAGACACGAGGCAAGAAACGTCGCGATAATACAAGGTGCTCAAAACCATTTCCGAGCTTTTTGCCCGAGAAATTCTATTATATCCCTACGAGGAGCAGGAATGAAGCATTTCCTGGCCGGTGGAAACCATTTTTAGATCGTCGAGGGCTCTCCATTTCGCCTGGCACTTCCACCGCGCGAGCTAAGAGAGAACTAACAACCGGAATACCGGGCCTGCCGCCGCAGAAGTGCTGCATAAATCCCGAGGGGGGAGGAAGCCTCCCTTAGGCCACGTATATCAGGGGAAAGACACCTAGAACGAACGATAACTCTTTCAAAAAAAAAAAAAAAAAAAAGAGAGAGAAGAAAGAAAAACTAGACCGGGGCAATTCGTAAAGAAATTAACACGAGTCGATCATTCGCGATTCGGATCGATCGAATATCACAGGGTGATTCACGTGTCTTGCACGCTTGAAGTAACTTTTAAATTGCGTGTCTAACGAGAAATTGTTTAATAAACAAACGTTGTATGACTTTAAGGAGAGGCAAAATATGGCGTGTCATTTTTTTGTGGGTTTCGAAATTTCCAAGATCATCTATATTTCTCATCATCAAGGGAATGGGCGTGGTTTGAGATTGTTATTCATCGTCCACCAAAGTGAAATTTTTAGAAATCAGTCGAACACACTAGAATAGACGAACGAAGCAGAATAATTGCGCAAAGACGTGACAAGATATTGACGAGGTATCTCGAAAACGAGACGCAGGTTAAAATCGTGGCAATTTTGAAAAGAATCAGTTCGGCGGAGAGTCGTCCGCACGAAGACCATGACAAATTCTTCTACGTGATGCCGGAGACCTTGCAGCTCGAGTGCACTCGTGGCAAACGTGGCAAACCCGCAACGGGCTACCCACGTCGGAGCCATCACGTGCGAAACGTTAGCATAAAGTAAGATACATGGGACAACGGGGGAGACAAATAGAGTCAATAGTTGTCAACATCGTGAGTCCAAGGGGACGAGATTGTCCGCTCGACCGCGCAGGCTCCGTTCCGCGCTATTTCCAGCTTTTCTTCTCCCGAGCACGACCTTAAACTACCGGAGACCTTAAACTTGCCTGATTAAAACTCGCGCGCATTTCGCTGCCGTTCAAACAGCGCGCGTGCATGTTAGGGGTACTCAGAAGTAACGTCGTTTTCTTCAAATTTAATAAACACTGCCATCTAGTGACAATAATTTAACTTATTACAGGTTAGGTTGTAACTTATTATAATACATAGGTTATGTTATAACCTACCTAACGTAACTTATTATAGGTTGGGTTACGTTACGTTATAACCTACAATAATTTAACTTATTATAACATAACCTATATTCTAGTTCAATGTATTGACATTCAGTCTTACTGCTTATTGTAGTACGGCGTGCGTAATTAAATTAGTATAGTGTGCGTAATTATATTACAGATCGAAATTGTATTAACTCTTAAATAAAATCAAATTTTTTACAGTATCGAGAAACAACATTATCAGTTATGGGTACCCCTAATGCAACTGCAACGAACTTTCGAATCGGCGGATGAAAAAATGCTCGAAAATCATCTCGAAGTGTCGTAGAGTCAAAAATTGTAAAGTCTCAGCAGCGTTACGAGAAATCGGTAACATCGTTATCGCCGCTGGAGAGAAACGGGCAAAGAATTTCGCAGAATTTCAATGAAACCAGAGCCTGCGGAACGAGAACGTTAATCCGCGAAAGAAACTATCGCGCGAAAGGAAGCGTAATAACGGTCGCGGAAAGGGAGAAGAAAACTTTCGACGAGATATATGATACAAAGGGAGAGTCACGCGGACGATATCAGAAAAGTTGTTGAAAATTTTGAAAACACGGTTGACTTACCTTATTACAGAGCGGCAGTAATTGGCGAGATCCTTCCTTCCTTTCTGCTTTCTTCCCTTTTTGTTTGTTCGTCGTCCCTCGTCCAACGGTTCCTCCTCCTCCTCCTCCTCCTCCTCCTCTTCCACCTTGCCCCTCGTCTTTCTCTTTGTTCACCACTCGACCAACTTTCGAAGACGCGGCGTAGCGAAGAGTTCGAGGAACTAATACCTTCGTCGTAACGAAAGTTACGACGGCAATCTCAGACGATTCGTCGACTTTTATTTCCCGTGGAGTCGAAGGCCATTGTCTCCCGAGTGGTTTGACGATCTGCAACAAAAACGGGACGTGACGGTGTCGATTAGATTACGATCGAACGTCGCGACACTTGGAGAAAACTCGTCGCCTACACGTTCGTCCCCTCTGGAGTAGAATCGATCGTTCGAACGATTAATTGCGAGAAATTGTCTGTTAGCCGTCTAAACTATTTGGATAAAAGCGATAAAAACGATAAGGCGCGCGATAGTTTCATCGTCACTGGTAACTGCGCGACACTTGTTGCGATGAGACACTTGGTTATCGTAGTTGAGAAACTTGAATATCGATCGACAACGACACCTAATTCAGAACACTGACTTTCCCTTCTGCGACAAATGTCAAAAATCCGTCACAGATCAACACATTAATTGTATCGATAACAATGAAACATCGCGAATCATTTAAAGTGATATAACATTGTAAAAGAACATCATATAGTAATCCACTTGGTCTCATTTTCAAAAGTGAGAGCTTCTATTTTGATAGTCGTGATAGTTCTTTTGAAGATCGTGTACCGAATGAGAAAATTATATATTTTTCTCAAAAATTATAATCTAATACTATAAAATACCATACTATTCGCCAATGACCTCGATGCGATTTTAAATCTGCGCGAAAAAGAAAAAAAGAGTTCGAATAACGAAATGAACTTTCAGGTCGTTAAATACGCGTACGCTCCAAGTGTTCGGTACCGTGAAAAAATTATCTCGTATTTTGAAACCAGGTGTGAACTTTTTCGAAAGCTGCACTTCACCGCTCGCGAGGCAATTTTCGTCGAGATTCAATTTCAACGTGGGAACCGACGTTGAAACTCGGGGAAATATTGAAGTTTCCACTTAACGCGAGATCGTTCTCCAAACAAGAATTTTAATCTTCCCCATTTTTTTGATAATACGACGCCACCTTCGGTCGGGGTTTTCGATCCCCGACCTAGGCACCACCTCCCCCGTTGCACAAACGAGGGAGGTGGGGGGGGGTGGAGGGGGGGAGAGGCAGCTCCTTTTAGAAGGACATTAATTTACTATGCAAACAGGCGGAATCACGCGCGGCTTCGCCTGTTTATTCAATCCGGGAGAAAAATCTTCGTACGAAAGAGTATACGTGAGTATACGCGGAAGAAAGTTTGCACGGGAGAGGGGAGGGGGCAATTTCGCGCCAAGGTCGCAAAGTTATAAAACTTGCAAAGCCTTCGCGATCCATCGAGAAACTGCAATTTTCGGTTGTGTGCATTTAGCGAGCGGCTGAGACAGCGAGTTCCATCATCTCGTCGTTATATTTCGTTGTCGGACAATTTACACCGATGTGACAGATTACGCAAATGAAGACATTTCGCCAGGCAAATGGAAATTCAATCGCGTGAAATTATCGCGTTGTCGTTTTATTTTTATTTTCGAAGAGCAAGAGAAGGGAACGTCGCATCTCGTTTTGTTTGTGGTAACTACGATTACGAAAGCATTAAATGCAATTTATTCAGTATTATACAAATAACATGAACTGTATTTATTGTAGAATAATTTGTATACGTATAAAATGTTTTCGTAAGGTAGCGTTAAGTACGTACTAATTTCTTTACCAGTATTTTCTTAATGAAGCAAATCTTTTTGCATTCCCTGTTTCTTCATTGGAAATTTCCAGAAATTCTATATCGTAAAGTTACACGTGTATACTCCCGCTCAAAAATCGCACATTTGTTTCGAAACTTGTTTGGAAGCATTGAAAATTGAAAAATCATGCTAAAAAGAAGAGAAACTAATCTTTCTTTACTCTCTTTTTCAAGCTTTCGAAACGTGCGAAACTCTATTTTCTACTCGACGAAGCCTTCGCTACATTGTACAATGAGTGTTTAAATCAAATCTTTGAGAGATTCCTCAGAAAGAATAACAATTCACCAAAGTTTCGAGAGTTGAAAATGAAAGTAAAAAATTTTAGAATCGGACATTTCATACCTAAGCAACTACAACTACCTGTGCATTTACATCTCTGAACGCTGCGCGTAGTAGAAAACGTACGGCAGTTTAGTTTCGACGACGAGTACGATTGACATAGAAGCAAAAGGGTTAACGCGTTCCTCGGATCTTTCGACTCAACAGCCAACACGGCAGCGTAATAACGAAGCGGAGATCGAAATCAAAAGGCAAGAGAATCGGAACGATTTTCGACGCGACGCGTCGCGAAACGAAACAGTGTCGGGTAAACGCGACGCAAAGGCAGCAACGCTCGAGCGTATTCAAATATGCAAAGGAACAAGTTAATTAAGGACCACCCAGAAAGCGTTATCTGCCTTTCTCTCGCGCTCGTGCCCGCTGCACGATGGAAGCGTGCCAAGAGGACGCGTGCACGAACGCCGCGTACGTCGATTCCCTTTGCCCCCGTCTCTTTTAACGTCTCTCCGCGATGCTCGGCGAAACTCGGCCAACGTTCTGAACGAAACTACCTCGTCTACTTGCAGAGCGGATTCGATTGTTCTCTGGCGCGAAATTTCGTCGATTCTTTTTTTCTCGGTCGAGAGAAAGCGTTTGAGGAACGAGCAAGAATTACTGATTATGTAATTGTGTAAATGGGGGAGAGGGGGAGGGGGAGGGGGAGGGGGGAGGGGGGAGGCGGTAACGCGAGAACGTGGTGACAACGAAACAATGACGAGATGAACGGCGTCGATTAAATTTCAATTTCATTTCTCGCGGATATCGATCCAATCGTGGAGCGCACGATCAACGGGGGATTTTCGTTAATTAGGGACGAACGATGTGCCTCTTTCAGGGGAAATTCCGATCGGTCGGATGGATCATTGAAGCAAGGTGTAAATAAATTCGCGAAATATACGAGAAGAAACCCGTGGAGAGGGGAACGCACGAAGTATTTGCTAATTAATAGAAAAATACTGGGACTTGGAATACTTCGAACGAGGCGAGTACTCCAGAGAGAAAGAAGAAATTAACGACGGTATAGCGCCAATATCGTCATATCTTGATAGCTAAAAATGTTTCTGCCTTCTCGAAAGCGTCTTGTGTTGCTGCTGAAAAAAAGAAGAAGAAGAAAAACGAATAGCTCTGTGAGGACGCTCTCGGTTCCCTCTCTGTCATATCCTCGCGTTTATGAAAGCACGGATGGGACAGAGAAGGGAAAAACACGGACAAAGGTGTCTAAAGCTGCGCACACACTCGAGGCAAGGATCAACGGACTCGCCGGATTTTCAAAAAGGACCGACAACCTTGAGCGCCGACTTCCTCCAAGGATCTTCGAAATTTATCGCCTCACGGCCGCGAGGGATTAACCGATGTTAGATGACAACGAGCGTGAGAAAAGAAAAACAGGAAAAAGAGAGATACGTGGCCGAGAAATTTATTATACGATCGTGGAAACAAAGTTCCAGCGTTAAATCACTCGCGGCAACAGAGAGAGAGAGAGAGAGAGAGAGAGACATTTCGAAATTCTTCGACGATGAGACACTTCATCGAAAACGTTGGTTCTCGTACGAAATTGTACACTCGATCGAGAAGTGTACGGCCATCTTTTTGGAAATTACTCAATCGTGAACCAGACAAAGGAAAGCTTTCGTTTTAACGACGATAACGAAACCGGGGATCAAGCTCGAGCCTTACGAGCCTCGTAAAGCGGACTAGTAGGACTTGGTGAGCACGGGGCCGTCGTCCCAGAAATCGTTCTCACGAAATTACCTGCCACCATTAATTTGATAGCTGATCGATCCTCCCCGAGTCGAGTTTGCCGAGCGAAGCACTTGGCAATTTGTCCGTTTCTCTCGAATGGCGAGTTCGTCGCCAATGCAAACGTCCATCTCGATCGAACTAATAGAAATGAAGCGAGAGTGGAGCTCGCTCGGAGGGTCGAGCAACGAGCTCGATCTGGAAATATCTCGAGACGTTTACGCTTCCGGGGGAACAAAGGGGTAAGCTGACGAGTTGCCGCGCGAATTGCAGCAGTTGCGGTTCCGCGCGCGCGATCGTGCCACGGGCACGAGCCTCAAAGAAGAGAGGAACGCCAACAAAGGGAGAGCACCGTCTCAAAACCGACCATCGCGCATTACGTCATTTGAAACGTTTCAAAGGATATTCGTCCGAGTCCATTCTCATCAGCGGACAAAGCAACGGAGATACACTCGGCTCGGTTGCCAGGCAAACAACCGCGTCTATCTCTCTTGTAAATAAGTTTGCAAAGGTTTGCACCCCTCCCCCGGTTCTATATCACAGCTCGGATCGTATCTGCAATTGCAACAGAGACACAGTAAGTCGCGTCTAGTAAAATTTAGTTTAATCAGCTTGTCAAAAAAATTCTTAATTCGACCGACTACAGAGCCCAATTTCCATCGTAGAGCTAAACAGTGACAACTACAGTGAAGATCATAGCTGTGTCAATACTGTAAACGTTACTAAAACTTGACTCCCCACGTATAATATGGTGTGAAACTGTAACAGTGTATTTTTCTATTATTTTTTTTTTTTTTTTTTTTTGTTACAGATAAACAAAAGAACGTTCGCGGTTTAAAAAAATTGTTTTTGTTACTATTAATTGTGCAAAGAACGCTTGTGATATTTATTTTTTGTTCCCTTTATTGTATGATAACAAGTATTACAGTAATATATAGTTATGCTCTTCACTGTACTTTCACCACGACAAAATCTATAGTGACGGGTCGAAAACAGACTCTGGAGTTGAACATGTTGCCATCGTAACAAACGAAACTGAAATAACACAAAATCTCACATCATCATCCATTTTTATCGCTGAAGCTTACGCCATTCTTGAAGCCCTACAATACGCTCGCTCAAACAACGAAGCACCGGTCGTCATCTACACCGACTCCATGAGCGTGATAAAAGCCCTAATGAGACCGCGCGATCAGAGAAAGGAATTAACCATACGGGAGTTACGTTACGATCGACCTAACACCACCGTTATCTGGATTCTAGCTCATCAAGGGATAGAAGAAAATGAAAAGACCGCTATGGCAGCAAGAGAAGCCACAGCACCTTCATTTACTGACAGACACGTTCCAATCCCTTGTGAAAATCAGATAAATTATTGCGAAAAAATAATAAAAAATGAATGGAACAATACCTGGACCAAAAGCACACACCTACACAAATGTATTCGACTACAAACAAATGTACTTGCACCAACAGAAAAGATAGAGCCACGCTCACTTGCCTAAAGACTGGACTTATTAAACTGACACAGGAGTGTCTTAATTTAAAAAATTGTACCGCTCAACCTTTGCAATTTTTACAACATGTTAATGGTCGCCTACATTCTCCTCGAGTATCGTATTATTATCGAAGCTCAAAGAGACACGGAATAAATTCGGACATCAACTTGACCTCGTAGGACGACATCCAGAAAGTTTTGCGATTCCTCAAAGAAACAAACACCCGCTCGAAGGGTGTTCAAAAAAAATTTGATCCGTTTGACGTTGACACGTATACGTCGTGATCGATATCTGCTGCTTTCGTTCGTCGCTGAAACAAGGTAGTACCATCTCTAGTACCATCTAAACAAGGTAGTTCCGATCGAGGAACGACTGTACTGACGGTGCACAGTGACTGACACTGATTGTCGGCTCGTTTGCGGCTCGTAGACTTCGTTAAGCCCCGCGAAACTGGCTGCTCCGCCGATAAATATTTACACGTTTACACAGACGGCGAAATGTGGGTCAACATTTTGCATATCGGCCCCGCGAAGGATACCGATGGCCGTGACAAATGCTATGGATCCAGAACGACAACGAGGATACGTGGTTCCGATAAGAGCTTCCTTTTTCGCGTGCGGTCTTCTTAATTGCTCGCTCTTATCGACTTGCTCTTCGACTCGACGCCGCCACGTCACGTTTCGCCAAACTTCAATTGAGTTTTCGGCCGAAGTCAGAAGCTCCGACAGACAGGTCAGGCCGAGGTCGACGAATCGAAGACGGCAAAATTCACGGTTAACCTTTTGCGCTGGAATGACGTACGGCGAGAAAGAATCGAACGCACGTTTTTTCGTCACAAATTGCAACATTTTCTCAATTCTAAGTGTATTTAAATGTAACCCAGGCGAAACAAATGACAAGTTTATTACTTCTTAATCATTTCTGTCCAGTGACATCACACCGACGACTTCAAAAAGAAAAAGAAAACGACGAATTATTGTATACGGTTCGGTCGCTCGTTATGGTCCGCGAAATTGCTAGCGCAAAGGGTTAACTCTCCCGAATTCTTTCTCGTACAGTTATTCGAAATTTCAAAAAAAAAGAAAATATTAAGGAGAAGAGAAATTTTCCTCAAACCGAAAACGTGAGTATCTGCCTTGTAATTTCTCTTTTCGTAAACACGCAAACACGAAGACCCATCCACGACACGTTTAAATCACAGGTTTCGTGCTCGTTATCCTACAGCTCAACGTCGCATTTAACACTTGAACGGCATTTAACACTTTATCTACCGCTCACGATGGAAGTTGCCGCTCGCTAACGACCGACTGAGTTCGGCGCGAGTACCGGGGCCAGTTTTGGCTATCGCGCGAAAATGTGTGTGTCTGTTTGTCGAGCTACTAAGCTCGATATAATTGCTTGCAAACTAGCATTCGTATAACAATCGCTCTTCACGAAATGAACTAATTTTTTAAATATTTCTTTAAGCGTGAATATTGTACAATTGTACAACATGTACAAAATATACAGACAGAAGATGTTCTGCTTCTTATTTTTTTTTCGATGCACATACTCCACATTGCCTTTGGAAAGTTTTTATCTTATAAATTTATGATCGATAACTATTGACCATCGAAAAGCCGATTAATCGGCTAGCGATAACAGGTTGATAATCGTTAATGCAGAAAAAAGCCGATTAATAGGCTTCCAAAAAGTAGATAAAGTAATCAAGACGTTAGAGTGAACAGCGACCTGTCGCGAGCGGCGCGCGTAACGCGATAAAAACGGGCCATCACGTCCGGAAATCTGAAAAATCCTTTCTCCGCTTCCACGTCTCGTGGCAGGCATTCCGTCGAACGCTCGTTCGAGCACACTTATTCAAAATTCGATCCGAGCCTCGATAGGTAGCCGTACGGACACGCCGAGAAGGAAGAGCGGCTGGAAGAAAGAGTCGTACATCTTCCCGGCGACGCGACGTATGCAACGCGCGCACGCCGTGTGCACGTGTGTCCCTGTGTGGAATCCGTGCGAGTGAACGATCCACGGGGAAGGATTCCACGGATTCCCGGAATCCCGTGTTCGTATTCCTTTCTGCCGTGCTCTCGCAAGCGCCTCTATTTCCGGCCGGCAGACATCTGAATTCCTTTCCCCTCGAGCATCGGACGAGTTTTGTGCAGCGTCTTTCTTCCCTCGTTTCTCACTCGAGGAAGGGATAACGACTTCGAAACGGTTATTCCATCCTCCTTAAACACTCGTATCCTGCGTCTACTTATCGTCCTTTTCGTTTCCCTCCAGAGCAGCCTCGTTGTCGGGTTTTGCGTGGATAAACTGTCGCAGATGGTCTGTCAGGTCACTTTGAGCGAGAGAGACAGTTTGGTCTCTCTCTTATTTTCGACAGACATCATCATCGCGGCAAATCGAATTTATCGGAGAGGAACGAGGAACGAAAAGCGAGGAATAGTCGAAGATTTCAATCGTCGAAAATATCCGAAACGAGGCTCTGGCCTTTCCCTTGAACCGCTTGCGCTGGCAACTGATTGCGGACCGTAACGAGTGACCAAAACCGTATACAACAATTTGTCAGCTTTCTTTTTAAACTCGTCGGTACGACATCACTGGACAGAAATTATTGAGAAGCAATAAATTTATTATTTGTTTCGCCTATTTTGTTTTACTTAAATATACTTGAAACTGAGAAAATATTGCAATTTTGGGACAAAAAACATTCTCGATGCACGTGGCACGTTGTTCCAGCGCAAGAGGTTGACCAGTTGCGCTGGCAACTAGTTGCGGACCATAACGAGTGGCCAACACCGTATACAACAATTTGTCAGCTTTCTTTTTAAACTCGTCGGTACGACATCACTGGACAGAAATTATTGAGAAGCAATAAATTTATTATTTGTTTCGCCTATTTTGTTTTACTTAAATATACTTGAAACTGAGAAAATATTGCAATTTTGGGATAAAAAATTCTCGTCATTCCAACGCAAGCGGTCAATTCAGACAAAATCGCGTTTTCTCTTTTGTCACTTCTTCGCTTCGCGGTTCTCGGCCCCCATTTTTGGCAAACGACCGACTATGATTTCACGTACAATAGCTTATTCATGCGATCCTTCTCGTAAATGAATCACTGCGAGCGTTCTTGGCAACGTCCTTTTTGCTTTTCTGGTCTCTCGATGACAATTACGCTCGTTTTCGATACGTATTCGTTGACCTTGACGGACGGAGAAGCCGGCGCTCAAGGCCGTCTTAGAAATCTCGCGGCGTTCCTAATTTCCCCTCTACCCTTCGTGTTTCCGATTCTGATCTCGACATTTGTTTCCTTCTCGCGATCGATAGGCGACACTCGGCAGAGTGTTTCGATCCAGCTAAACGTTACGAGTTTTAAAGAAACGAAAAACGCTCGAATAAATATTGTTTTCAACACTATCGTACCGCCACTTCACCTAACACCTATTCTTATCGGTAACTCGTTTTTTATAACAGCAAAGTAATCATACATTAATCATATTTATTTATTTTTTTCATATTTAACATGGACAGGAAATGACAGGAGCATAGTTTATTTTATTTAAAGATAAACGAAGGATGTTTTAGTTTTGTTAATTGCATCTTTTGCAGACGACGGGTTTCTTCTTCGTAACTGAAGAGATTTCTTTAGAATTTTGCCGCCAATGGTGCATTTACAGATGTTCGAATCTCAGTTGAGTTCAGAACGAAAGTCTTGAGCTCAGAACCGAGCAAAGAACTTTGTAAACGGACGCAAATTTGTTGACCGGTTGCGATAAACAAGTCAGACGATAAATTTTTCTCAATGAAAGAAAGAAGCCAAAAGGAACAACGAAAAAATTGAGAATTGATTAGTCGGACGATATAAGAATTTTCATAAAAATGAGCAATGGACGTGTAATTTAAAATTAAATTTTACAATTTGGTACATTTGGTACGGTCAGTGTTAAAGAGATTCGTAACGTCTCTACACGTTTTGTCGCGCCGAAAAATATTGAAAATCGACTTTACACTGCCAGGATCGAGCAAAGTTCTTCGATCTGACAGCTGTTGCTATTACTGACGTCGATCGAAAACAGTTCTCCGCGTTATTCCGTTGAAAATCGATCGTGCAGGAACGTGAAACGAAGTTTCAGTCGAATGGAAAGAACCACTGAAAGAAAAGGGCAGAAAATTCCAACGGAAAGTTTGCCTCCACGGTAACGACCGCGTTTCTTCCGACCCTCGAAAGATTGTTTGAGCGAATACGAACGGGAGAAAAATCGCGCAGGAAATGAAGAACGATGGTCCATTCTCGCGGCTTATAGAGAGTAATAAACGTTCGCGGGTATCTCATTGCGACGTATCGCCTTTCCTTTGTTAAGTTCGACCGAGACAATTTTTTTTCTTGCGTTTGACGACGCACAAACATCTACGTTCGACATTTTTTTCACGCACTTTGAAATCACTCGCAAATTTTTCACTTTCATTCGACGCCAAACACCGTACTTTTTAAAACGTACAATAAAAATAAATTGGCAGCGCCTTTGAGTCTTGAAGCTTGTTTTCCTTTTTAGAAATAAATTAAGTTTAATGTTTATACTAGACGATATTTTGAGCGAAAATGTTGTTTTAGTAAACGTTGGCATTACAGAGAGCTTTCAATTAAATTCGCAAAACAAATACCGCGAAAATACCGCGGCTACTACGCGTAAGGAATGAAATATTATTTAACGTCGCACGTTATGCACGGTTGAATTACAATATACTTATTTTGAAGTTGCTGGCGTTGTAAATATTCATACGGCAAGTTGTTAATGCCGCGGTGCTATTTATTGTTCCATTGATAATCGAAAATAGATCTAGGTTACGCAAGTCTATAGATAATGCCGCGTATGAAACATCGATCGCGATTTTCGAGAAATCTTGTCTAAAAAAAATACGTCAATACCGACAATGAAACGTCATACGTTAACATACTCCGACGTTCGAAACGAGCGTGCTGCATGAACGGCCCGCTTTGTATTCTCTTATACTGATGCACTTCGAGCGGACTCGAAACACGTGTTCGAGGCGAACGATCGACGATTTTTAATTTATCGGTCCCCGTCGACTTGCCTAATCTCCAAAGATCATCGCACACGTACTCTGCGAACTTGTCTCAAAGTTTCACGATATCTTCCAAGCCGCTAAAAAAACCGCTAATTGTCTCACAATCGACCACGTAAAGAACGCTGAATTTCGATCGCTGGTCCGCTATTGGCCACGATTAGTCGATCGTCAATCTCGCGCAACGGAATTTCTGACTACTCAGTCGAATTTTCCACAAAAACAAAAAAAAAAAAAAAAAAAAAGGAACACACGAGAGACAAATCTTTTACGAGTCGGTGCACGCCGCTTTGTATAATATATTCCGTGTTCAGCTATTCAGAAACGTACAACAAAGATCCGACAACAAAGATACGACACGAAAGTGCGTAATCCAGCGAACTGGTTAAATACGAAAACATCGCAATTTGCTGCGTGTGCACAATATCAAAGCTCCAGCCGAATCCGCGCCACGCTCCGTTTCAGCTCTTTTATTACGCGTTTAACGTACGGAATGAAATATCGCGAGCTCGCTCTGTCGGCAATAGCGAAATCCTACGGCCGCGGAATATTGATACGTTTCACATATTAAAAAAGAAAAAAAAAAGAGAAAAGGAAAAAGAAACGATAGAAAAAATAAAACAAAGTGCATCACCTGTTGGACAAAGTCCGTCTACGATAACAAGATCTCTTCCGGAACCGGAATCTCGCTAAAACGCGAGAAACGTGAGCTGTAATTACAGCGCGTGATTATGCATATACGCAGCAGCAAAACTGAAGAGTTCTGAATCCTTTTACATCGAACCGGCTGTGATCGTGTGGAAAAGTTACGGAGAGTAACGATTACAAGTAACACACGTCAATTTCCAATAAAGTTTGCATCTTCTCATTTCTGATCTCGTTTTTCGTCGCGTCAAATTTCCACGTGCATGCTCGCGTAACGATACGAAATTTTTAACGAATTAGCGTCTCGGCGGTTGCGTGGCTTTCGTAGCTACTGACGCCCTCTTTTCCGAAGATACGAAGAAGAAGAAGAAGAAGAAGAAGAAGAAGAAGAAATCGAACGATCGTACCGAGGGATTGCAACGTCGCAACATTGCAACGTTGACACTAGAATAATTAACTCAATATGGTTTGTAATCCTTTTCATAGGAATAATCTATCTGTCACAGAAATAATCTTTCTTCATATATAGAGATAATCTATGTGGAAATAAAATAATCTGTAATTCTTCATAGAAATTCTTCACGTTAGAATCACCAATGTCGCTTGTAATTCGTCGTAGAAATAACCTGTCTATCGTAAAAATAATCTTTCTTCATAGAAATAATTTACCTAGAAGTCAAGTAATCTGTAATTGTTCACAGAAATTTTGTAGATTCGTAAGAACGTATTTTTACACGATAATAATAATTTTTCGTCCGACATATTAATAAAATTTCGCGTTCTTTATCCCTGTTCCTTGCACTTGAACTTCACTGGTGAGGCTTGCAGCTTCCAGCGACGAAGGTGGAGAGAAGAGGAGAAAAATGGATGGAAATCGAACGGAATGCCCTCCCATGAAAATTCCAACTGCGTCTAAACGGCGGTTTAACGATCGATCTTGACCCGACGCCGAGATGAAAACATTACTGATGGGCATTATTGACCTTCGTACCGAATGAACGCACACCGTATGCACGTAACCTAAATACAGGACGATCGCCAAACGAGCAACGAGACAATTAAGCCTGCCGGAAGTCGTACGAATGGGCCGCTCAAAATGTAATTGACACACAATGGTACACACGATTCGGCTTCTCTCTTAATTACATTCCGACGTCGCGCCCGACGCGTACGTATCCAACATAACTCCACGCTGTTCCCAACAGTGTGGGAATAAAAAATTATCGCGTTTCCGCGTCAACGAATCCTCTCGGTTGTAATTCCTCTTAACATTAACCTCTTGCGCTGGAATGACGTGTCACGCACGCCTTTTTGTCCCAAATTGCAACATTTTCTCAGTTTCAGGTATATCTCGATGTAACCCGGGGAAAACAAATGACAAGTTGATTACTTATTAATAATTTCTATACACTGACATCACACCGACGAGTTCAAAAAGAAAAAGAAAGCGACGAATTATCGTATACGGTTCGGTCGCTCATTATGGTCCGCGAACCAATTGCCAGCGCAATGGGTTAAGTTTTCGCCGCGTTTTTTAGTCGGTGAAAGAGGCGAACTCAGTCTCGCGGCTGGCGAGAAGGCGCTCGCCGTGATTTCCCCCCGCGAAACGAAACGATATTACGCGTCTGAGGCGTGCCAACAGCGCGCTACGAATCTACGATGTAACGACGGAAAATTCCTTATCTCGTGCTGTGAGAGCAGCGCGTCCCTTAAAAATCAGAGGCCGTCGGCGTCAGTCGGTTAGACGAACGCGGATAGTTGAGAGACAGACAGCCGAGGAGCGCTGACTTTATCCCGAGTTCGTGCGTGAACACGATACAACCGGGAAATCATTTTCGAGAGTTCGCTGTTCGTTGATACGCGTGCGTCTTATCTGAACAAATTTCTTCTCTGAAGCACGAGGAACAAATTCTGTACGATATTTTTTCCATGTAATTACATTCATTCCTCCATTTACGCGCTGTCGAATGAAAATCGTATAGACAGACTGTCCGTTAGTCTACAAAAGGAAACCAAATATTGGAGAGAAAAATTGGTACAAGTTACAGAAGTACATATTTATGCACAAAATAATGATAATGATGATGATGACGATGATGACATTTCAGAAAATAAAAGTTTGTTCGACAATCTTTCCTTCTCAATTGGCACAAACATTATCCTCATCATGAATCCTCGCAATGAAATATTTACAAGTTTGACTTTAGTTTCATTGTTAGTGTTAATTTTATCGGATGGTTTGTTCTCAAACTTATCCTTCGCAAGATTTTCAAACAAATTCAACGTTCTTTGAACATTGCTGAATAATCTTGCAGAAGACAAGCTCTGTGAGTTTAGGTTAGGTTTTCTTATCGGTGTTACTGTTACTTTTAAAAATTCTAGGAAAGTATATTTTCTGGCCGCGTAAATTTATATCACGTAAAGAAAGTGACGCGTAAATCAAACTCTGACAACTTCTTCTCTGTCAAAAGAGAAATATTCGCACCGTACGCACTTTCCGAAAAATTTCCAAATGGCACCTTTGCAATCTCGTGCTGCACCTACTCGTCGTTGCACGTCCTGCAATCTAATTGCAAATCTATCGGCTGTAAAACAGTTCTTACGGGGTTTTCTAATTACAAAAGGCCAGCTAATGAAGAAGGCGCGATGGAAACGTCGAGCAATGCCATCCACTGCGCCATTCACTGTTCCCAGTGATAAATAACCAGAATACAAATTACCTCTTAACTTCGAGAGCTTCGATTTGCCCTTTGCTCCCTAAGCGAGATTGAACCTTTACGCGAGCAAAGTGCCCTCTCTCACGACCATGATCTATACACGACCGCGCGTATCACGCGCTAGCACGTTCAATAGAAACCGCGGACTCTGTTTAATCCAATGTGTACGCGCGCATCCCATATATTTTCTCCTCGACTTCATTACTATGTTAATGCACAAGTCGTTGTACAGTTTGTCCGTGGCCATCATAGATGAATTCTACACCTTCGATTCGATGGAAATACATGTAAAGAAATTGACTTTGACCTTGAATTCCAAGGTGAAGCAATTTTCTTTTTTTTCTTTTGGCACTGTGTTCTACTCATAACGAAGGAACCACAAGTCGAAACCTAATAGTTCTCTTGAAAAATGGCGAAAAGAGTTACTCGATCATTTAACACTGCGGACACGCGCGTGCTAACAGCGACTTAATTATATTATATCACGTAATGTTTACATTTCGAATAACGTTAACAGTTAGTTTTATCATTTCATCATTTAGATTCACACTGACGCTACAGCTATGAATAAATCAAATGTTAGTGAAACCTAATACTAAAATTACGTAAAATGGACATAAAGTATTCAGAAACATAAAGTCGCTGTTGGCACGTGTTCACAATATTAAATGATTAGGAAGCTCTTTCGATATTTTTCGAAAGAACTGTTAGATTGCAACCTATGGTTCCTTGGAAAAGTTTTCCTTCATGATAAATAGAACACAATGCAAAATAAAAAAATTTCTGGAAATTTCAGGTTCTTTACATGTATTTCCAATAAATCGAAAGTGTCGAATTCATCTATGATAGCCACGGACAAACTTTTCTTCCCACCCTGTACAGCTCGGTGAAATTAATCAATAGATAAAACACGATCATTTGTTAGAAACGCGGTCACCATTATTATTATTATTTAACGTTGCGTTCGTCAATAGGAATTTCGCGTAATATTTAATGTATCGGTTAATATATTTATGCTCCATCAATTGTCGTTTTTGCAATTTGCTCCATTACGTCGGTTCATTCATTTTCGATTGAACGATACCTTTCCCAAGAAAAGTTCATTCTTGATAGTAGAACTATCGACGATTCAAGCATAAACTCTCCATCAGAGTCAAATTGAAATCAAAAAAATAGAGAAACTTTTAATAAAATTATTTAAATCATCAAATATATACTGTTACACGTCTATAAAATTTCTAACAAAAATTCATTTTGACCACTTTGATAGTTCTAGTATTAAGAACTATTAAGAGCTACGTTAATGTATTATTATACTAAGAATTACATTAAGAACACCTTTAGACATTCGTGATTAAAGCATAAAATTTCCATCAGAGACGTTGAAGAATAGGGAAACTTTATGATACAACGGAGATATATTTTACGAAAAATTATTTAAATCTTTAAAAATACGTCTATAAGATATCCAACAAAAATTATAAAATTTTTTAATTACTTTGGCTAAAACATTTCAACTACTTTGGCAATTCCAGCATTAATACTCACGGTTGCTTTGAATTCTGTGGAAAAATCAAGAATCCTTTGTTCGTTGAAGCGAGAGCGCGGCGCTGAGAAAGAGTCTTGTCCAAGACAAACGAGATATTCTTCAAACGTGAAAAATGAAATAGCCGTCGTGTCCGTCTCCAAGATGTAAAATCACGCGCACGCGCGCAAAGGGGAAACAAAATACGATATACTTGCTGGGGGAAAGAGAAATGCGCCGCGTGAAATAAAAATAAAACTGACGTGTAATTACTTACGTCAGCAAATAATTACGTTTCGGTAGACCATTCCATTCCTTCAGAGAGAAAGAAAGAAGACCGTTAATGGCGTCTCCGTTAGCCAGCAGCAACAGCGATACGAATAATTAGTTTCGCGGAACATCGTAACGTACTGAGATACTGAAACTGACGTTTTCACTGGCAATAATTCGACACCACCCTCTCCTCGTTCCACCCGTCGAAATATTTGTTCATCGGTTTGAAAATTTGCGAGCAACAACCACACGGTGAACGCCAGATCAAGAACTCATGCCGGTCTATTTACGAGTGGATCCTCGGCTAATTAATAATTAGTCGCTCGAGGTTAACAAACGAGCAGGGACGACGCTCGTTTAACTGCAGCCCGCAAGTGAAATGTAGATGAACGATTTCTCAATGGTGATTCCATTTGAAATTACAACAATAACCCAACCGCGTCGTTTTGTACTCAAATCCCACGCTTATTAACTCGACAAACACACACTCGCGACTTGTTCGCTGCCTCATCGCGCGTCGCTCAGCCCCGCGATTTTATGAATACCGCATTCTCATACGAGCGATTTCCAATTCCTGCATGCACAATGCTCGAGCAGTTGCCAACTATTGTACGGCGCCTGCGATTAATGCCCGCTCGTACATACTGTACGTACGATGAAACGAGCGCCGTTGATACTCGGATTAACGAGCTATCGTTACACGAACGCGAAACAACGAGAATTTGACGTTCGAATTTGACGACCCGAAAGAATTTGCCAGATGAGACATTGATTCCGTGATAACGCGTCAGCAGAGGAACAACGTTGCAATTTAACTCGAACAGGATCATCGTCGAAATCCAACCACAAGATTGACCACTGTTACTCTATACTCTAATTTTTTACGTGTGCTTGAAAAAAGTGCAGAATACTTTCACATTTGCAGAGGAAAATAAAGTAAAGAAGAAAAAAAGAAAAGAAATTTATTTCGTTCCATGCCTAACATCGAATTTTAATATCCGAGAAGGGTACTAGGAACATGTCCGCTCCGCCATTTTTGTCTTATTTTTTGTTTCCCAATATTTCAGTCTCGTTTGTTAACATCTTATCAGTAAAATATAGCACAGTATAGTATAGTACGCCCATGGACAAAATGTTTTTATCGAAAGAGTATTTACTTAGCTCTGAGTAATGTGTAACAAAATTTCAAGGCACTAAGAACGAGGTATTTGCTTGCACCTTCTTGTCAAGTTGCCAGGAGACATAAAAATCTGAAAATCGATGAAAAGTAACCCACATAAACTCCGAGTACTTTTTACAAAGCGATTTCACGTCACGAACGAGGTTCTGTTCGTGCAGTTCGGTAGAGCAGACTATTGAAACTACAATCTGGGAAACAGAAGCGCGAAAGGGAAAGAGTAAAAAACACTGTCGAACAGTCGAGAAGGAGATTCTCGCGACGTCGATGTCGGTCCAGTTTCTTGCGAGGTTGGTCGATCAGCGACGCCGCGTCGTGGAAATAGCAGCAGTGTAGCGGAAATTGAAAGGAACGAAAGAGAAAACCATCGAGAGATGTTCCAGCAAGGGGACAGAAAGAAATTTCAATTATCGTCCATTCATTAAACGACAACGCCAGACTTCTTCTTCTTCTCATCCTCCCCTCGCGGTCGTGTACTCTACGTTTGAGACGATCCATCTCGAGAAAAACTGCGAACTGAGAAAACTAACGAGCGTTCGTTTCATTCCATCTCGCGGTGTATACATCAAAGTTCCTTCGCGATTCAGTATCCATTCAATCACGTCGACGCAACGTTTATGCTCTTCAACGAATTACGTTGGATTCTCATCTTTTTCTCGATAAAAGCTGGCGAAAGTTAGCAAACGCCGTAGTTTGAAGGCCTCTTCATAATTTTTTACAAACTTGCACAGTTTTTCTTTTTTTCTTTTTGTTTCTCGAGGTACAACAAACTGTTTCCACTTTTGATATCGACGTCAGAAACAATTATGAAGGAAATCGTGCATTTTCTTTTTCTGAAACAAGCTTCGACAGTTCAGGGGTATCAGATCGCGCAATAATAAATCTGCGGTTTAAAATGAAGTTTGTTTTACATATATATATACGTCGATCTATCAGAAAGAAAAGAGAACGCAATTGCTCTTTGGCCCACCCAATAATTCTCTGTAATTTCACACATAATTGCCTTTTACATATATTGCCGTAATTCTTATTAAAATTAATCGAACATTAAACTGACGAAGATGTAGGTAGAACTTACGAGTTACTAATCGTCAAAACGTGTAATCAATGCTGAAAACATAGCCTCGGTGTGAATATCAGAGCTTATTAATACGATGAATAATTGATTTGCACCAAATACATATCTTGTAGCATTTACATATATACATTTTTAGATCGGTGTCAAACTTCACCAACGTCATCAACATAATCAAGTCTCATTACAGCGCCGATGAGAGCTTCAAAACGTTTTACGTATGCAAATTCTCAAGCGCGTTCAAATTCTGTTTAGCCATTTAATCACGAATATATATAGTCGAACGAAGATGCAAAGACAATTTTGCTTGTTCCGATGAATTTGAACGAAAAGAAAAAAATCAAGGTGCTCGTGAATGAGTGAACCTCTTCGTACCTTATCAGGAAATACATCGTAATTATCGTCTTTTCATTCAACGCTTCCATCGTCTTCTCTTGCTTTATTCAACGGCTCCATCAACTATTAAAGAGAAAAGAAAAAAAAAGAAAAAGAAAAAGACGAGCGGAAAACTGCCCGAGGATGGATAAAGTGCGTTCGAGTTGAGAATAGCGAGTTGTGCGAGATCGATAAAGACTGCACTGCCGGCTGTGAAACGTGTCTCCTGACCTCGATCAATACCACGGTGAACGTAACAGGAATTCGGAAACGTTTCCGCCGGAACGAGAAATCAACCTGGGATCGTTTAAAATTGAACAGCGCGTCGAGCGGTCTCTCGAAAACGCTTCTCTCTCTCTCTCTCTCTCTCTCTCTCTCTACGCCTCTACGTATCGAAAATCGAAAACGCCGCCGTTTTACGGAAATTGAAATGTTTCCACAGCGAACGAGACGCTTGCGTCTTATTTGATTTGAAGCATTATGCCGTTAAACGAGCTCGTACGCTGCTCGCCTGTCTTTTCCGTATGTACAAGTTTTTAACGCTTTCTTTTCTTCCCTTTCGAAACGCGTTTTATTTAGAAAAAATAAATGAAATGAAATGAAAATTTGATTTGTTCTATTTTAGAGAAAAGTCTCCGTTTCGTTGTATTTCTTCAGAATTCGTTTTACTGCAGAAATGAATTTTTTTTTAAGAAGACAATTGATCGTTTCTCTGTCGAAACACAACCAAATTCTAATCTCAAGGATCATAACGAATTAAGGACATAACATCAAGAATTGAACTTCAGTGGAACATATTATTATTCAGTGCAGAAAATACACCGACACAAGTCCTTCTCTGAATGACAAAGAATCGGTCGAAAAGCAAATTTATAATAAATTGTAAGATTGTAAACTCCAGGTCGCTGATAACAAGTGGATTGATGCGACTATAAATAAAAAGAAAAAAAAATAGAGAGAAGAATTCTGTTTAACTGAATTCCCAGTTCGAAGAACAATTGAATCTCGAAAGGATCAAAGTAACAGCTAAATATACACAGCAGTATCCCGCTCTCTTAAAAACGACGAACGTCTTCGGTTTCCCAGAACGTAGACTCACTAGATGAGAGGAGTTAATAACGCACGTTGTCTGATCGCGAGTTCCCTAGTTCAGATGGAAGACACTGTGCGTGCACAGGTCCGGGGATACGAGAGAAATCTCCTCGCGACCCGCACAGAAAAACTCCTCGGCGAACTGAAATTATTGCCACCATCCGACAGAGAGGAGGCGATCTCACGTGAGAAAGGAGAACGAGGAAGGTAACGAAACGGCGATTGGTTTCGGAAATTATTCTTCCGGCTGGCCACCGGCGTCAATGGTGTAATGGAACCTGTCTAGAAATGTCTAAACGCAATATATGTACGTCCAGCAGCGATAGGGGCGCCGCTTGTGCGTAACGTGCGTCACGGAGTGCGTATAATTGGCGATGGAATATTATTATTGCGCGACGTGACGCGAAACTAACGAAGAAAATCAGTCATGGCGGGGAAAAATAGAAGGGAAGTGAGGGGAAGGGGAGGGGGAGAGAAACAGAGGTGAAGTTGTCAGGAACGGTAGTTATCAGTACGAAGGTATAGAGAAGGTACTCGTCGGACGAGATTTGCGAAACAATCCATGAAATATCGTGTAAAACACGATAACGCGCGACAGAGAAACCTGCTGCACAGTAACGAAAGATAATATTACGACCGTGGTGCAAAAAACTTACTTCTAATATGAATATTCTCTATATTTATAATATTATAATATTCTATATTTATAATATTCTAATATAATTAATCTCCACATTTACAAGTATAAATACTTTTACATCATAAATCTCGTAGCTCGATTGATCTTCGGACAACGATCAACAGTAATCATCGAACATAAAATTGAGGCCAGTCTAGGCGGGATAAATTCTCATTCACGCGAAAGCTATGCGTTCAACATTCCATCGGCTGTCAAAGTTCAAAGATTTGTCCGTTAACAATAACGCATTCTTCTGCACACTTGCGTGCGCACAGAAGAAGGTATATACAGGTGTGCACGCAAGAGTTTGTCGTCACATCCTGGCTCGGCTGATGCATTTTTCATTTCGCAAACGCGGCCGAATGCGAAATGCGCGTAGCGACTCGCGCGGCCGAATTCGAACGATAAAAATAAGAGACAACGAGGCGAATATTTTAGCAGGGAAAAGCAAAGGATTGTATTCCTAAAAATTCGTACGAATTCGTCAGTTCCTTCTTCCAGAATCATAGAACGCGAACTTGCGTCGCACTCGACCAGCAGATACCAAGGTCAAAAAACGAAAAAACCACGAGAGAGAGAGAGAGAGAGAGAGAGAGAGAATTGCAAACATTTCCAGAGAGACGCGGCAACTGGATCCTAACGACACGATCCATTAGCATTTTCTAGCAGTCTCGTCGCCGACGATGAAGAGTCCCGCAAGGGTAGTAACGGTGCTGCGCGTTGCAATAGTGCGGCGCACCTGCAAACCTGCAAGGGGTGCATCTCACACGGCCGATGATCAATAACTCGAACGACTCGTTCTCGACCGTCGCTATCGACTCGTCGGATCTTAGGTTAGTTCCCTCCTCCGGGGGTGGCGTCGAGACACGCACCCTGCGAGAAACTTTACCACCTCGATAACTGCCACCAGTTATTCGCGCTTTCAGTTTCAGGCAACAAAACGTCGTGGAACTACGATACAACTTGGATCGTTAACATCGTACCGCCATATTGCTTGTATAGTATAATCCACTTCATCCAGCGGAGGAATTGTTCGAAAAAGATGACGAACGACGATAGGAGTGTCCGTTCCACGTGGAATGAAAATCGCGTAAACCAGGTCGAAATCGTATAAATGTCAGTACGAAAGAAAGCCAAATGAAAAGAAAAGAAAAGCTGGTACAAGTTATAGAAGTACTAGAATGTGTTTATGTCACGTAGATTAACCAAAAAATGATGACATTTCAGGAAACAGAGGTAAATTTTATTCGGTGTCACTGTCGCTACTCCAATTCAAAACAATACTCGTCGCTTGAAATATTCGCAAGTTCAACTTCACTTTCATTGTTGACGTTAATTTTATCGGGCAATATCTTTTGCCAAGTTTTCGTAAATTCGACGTGCTTGAACATCGATGAATAGTCGTAACCGGCTAGTGGGAAATAAACACTATGTATTTTCTTATCATTACTGTTACTTTTAAAAATTCAAGGAAACTATATTTTCTGACCGCGTAAATTCAGATTGCGTATAAAAGGTACCGTGTAAATGGAAGGTGTACCATCATTCTTTTCAGCGCGAAGCATTGTACCTCCTCTGCAGAAATGATTGATAAGTCGTGTCTTCTCCTATTGCGAACGAGATTCGAGTTACGTTCATTCGAATCGATCTGTATATTTGTTACACTATGGCGATACTTTGAGAGAAATAACGAATCGAAAAGAAATCACTCGATTGAGATTTCCTCGCGTGAGTCGCAGTAGAGTCGAATCGATAGGCATCACGATGTAAATAATCAACATCGCGGGTGATCGATAAACGTCAAATTTCGGAGGCATCGAAGCGGCAACGTTTGAATAATTAAACGACGAAGATCCGAAAACGCAACGATGCATTACGTATTTACGGCAAGCCTGCTTCCTTTCAAATACCTAGGATGCAACCCGTATCAATTCCTGTTCCTTTCACTCAAGTTATGACAACGAGCCAGTAAGAATCCGCCGACAGACACTCGACAAGGAAGACTAGACACGAAACATCAAACCAAGTACAGCGGGAACTGTAAAATTCCTCGCGCGTATATAACATCGTATCGAATACAAAACGAGTAACGCTACACTTTCCGAACAACTAGAGCAAACGAGATCACGAATCGCGATACGATCCTGCTCGGACGTGGCTGACGCTCGACTTGTCGGTCAATCTTCCGTCTACACGTCCTTCTCCGAAAACAATTTCGTACAAGTTGGTAACAGCAGGCGCCACTTCCACGTACAGCCGAGTACATACGTACTGCACCACTCTTCGAGCGCGGTCACGAAATCAACGATGCTCGTGGCAGAGATGGAAATACATCAGTAGCCACGATCGTGTCGGTAATTACCGATGATTTCGCTGTTACGATAACCGGTGTGACATCGACGTACACAATTGTACACGATGGAACGGTTTGTCAGATGAATTCTACACTTTCGATCCGATGGAAATCGCTGTCCGCGTGGACAATTTTTGCGAAAACTTTGTGGAGGTAGAGACGAGACGAAGGAAAGAGAAAAGCGAGAGAAAGATCTCGACCAGCATGTGGCCGCGGCGCTCGTAAATTCCACGGCCGCCAGCGATGGACGCGTTTTTACGGGCAAAGGAGCGTCGGATAAACGTCGCTCCTAATGTGGGCCTAAAGCGAATTATGCGAATTAGAGGCCGGCCGTGGACAGATAATGGCCCCCACCTCTTGGAAAGCGGCCGAACCTCCGATTCCCTTCGCCGCCACCTCCCCACCACCCACGCCGACGCTTTTGCAAGGGAGATTAAACGTTATTAATGATCGCGGCGCGATCGTGCACGTGTAACCCGCTCCCTTTGAACCACTCTCGAAATAACGTCGTCGCGTAGAATTAATAGAACCGCGCGAAAAAGAACTAGCCGTCTCGGATAAGGAGCGGCGAATTTACGAGAAGCAGCCCGGCTTCGCTGCTTTCGCCGCGGGACAATGAACATCGGTCTCGTCGCTTTTTAATTAAAACTCGCCGTATCCCCAATCGCGTTTGCGCTTTATCGCGGGCAATATCGTTGCAGAGCACTTACACGGCTGCTCGTAGACGCGTAAAAACGTAGTCTGGGAAAAAGGTAGCATTTTTTTTCACACCAAAGTCCGGCATTTTCAGTCGTAGTAGCATCATTAACGTCGAGACGAATTGAACTTTCTTTTTCACTCTTCGATTTGTTTTCATTTCTATTTCTTATTGGCTGATGATGACTTCGACTCGCAAAGTGAAACTTAATTGGTCGGACGAAGAGACATACGCTGTTTCGCGTAATTATGAAATTACGTGCGCCGGTTTACAATCGAAAAACGGTGAACGCTGTGTATACGGGTTGATTATCAGTTGGAAATTTTCTTTTCAGAGTTTCGTCAAAAAACGACTCAACGCGCGACAGTCCCACTGCAAACAGCTTTCTGTCAACAGCTAACAGCACGCGTCGCGCAGCCGCGCAAATTAAATCAAACGATTGAAAATTCGAGCGGCGCCGCACAATGCCAAATGACAGGCGATAATAAAATCCAAGCTACAGGGAATATTTCGCATTCAAAAGAACCTTACCCAAAACACCTAAATCGAGTTACGCGCGTATGTTGCGTGTACCGAACGCGCCGACATATTTCACAAAATAGTACGAATGAATTGCAAATTACAATATTGTTCTTTTTCTTTTCGAGAGACGAGAACTATCCCGAAATTAATTAGACTCCTCCCATTTTCTTTGAAATTCTTCCTCCGTGTGATGGAAATCATGGTTCGGACGATAGAAAATAGAACTCTACGAATGAATTACAAAATTGAAGTGTTATTTCTTTTTTTTCCTTCACTTTTTGGAGACAAATGTTTAACAAATTTAATTCGACCAATGACTTCTACTTTCAAATTCTTCCTCCGTGTGACAAAAAAGTCGAGAGATTCAGACGACGGAAATTTCACTCGAGTGAAATTCCACCCGGAAACGGTACGGAGGATGCGGCGCAACGTTGGATGTCGTTTGTATAAATAAAAAGGGAGGATCGCGCGCATCGGTGAACATTTGAAAATTCGTTATGGAAATGGCTGGCGTGTATCGCGACTGGAGTCCTCGTGTTACACGGAGCAACGAGTTTACCGAGTTTACCTGCCGTCCCGATATACGTGGAACTCGGACTGCTTCCCAGTTCCTGAGAGCAATTACTCCTGTCTACTATAATTACACGGCGTTGCACCGGCGTTACAAGGTATTCGTACGTCGCTAGATAAGGTCAGGACACGACGATCCTCCCCTTCTCCCCTCCGCCCCTCCATCCCATCCAACCTGTGTCCCTCTGCCAACCTTTCCTGCTTGTCCTTTTGCAGCCTCTCCTCGTCGTCCCGTCCGTTGTGTATCCCCGATCGCAGAGGCAGAGGCGAAATTAATCAGCAATAAATAAAGAACCTGTTACACGGATAATAATTTAACGCTGATTTAATTAGTTGTCTCAAAAGCAGCGACTCTCGTGTCGGCGACACAGCCGAGTTTCCAGTTTAATGGGACCAAATTAAACCAAAAGAAAGAAGAAGAAGAAAAACTGAAAAGCGCATTTCCCGACGATTCATTTACTTTCAACGACGTAGTCGTATTTCCTACAATGTGTCTCTGCGATTACGAACGTATTTTTGATCGGAACCCCTCTCTCTCTCTCTCTCTCTCTCTCTGTTAACCCCTCTCGGGGAAGAAGAAGCTAATTAAATTCAAACACGATCGGCGGTATCGGTATTTCCTTTAAGCATTTAAGATTTATCCCGGCCTCGAATGTTTTCGTTACGGTACGGCAGTGCAAGCCTTCACGGTTCTCGAGAGCGAGAGAATTCGATACGAGAATCCTCTGTCACGGTTCTCTACGTGATTTTTAACGCCGTTATTGTCACTCGAGTCTGCGGAAATGAAATCATCGGATCGGAGTCGCGAACGTTCTCTTCGACGGTTCGCGATTTGTCAACAGGTTTGCAAATACTGTTCCTACTTAAGAAGTCATCCACGCAACAAAGAAACGTTTATTCGCGCGGAAATTCTTCGAGCGCGATCGCGCAGAGTTTCAGCCGCTTGGAAATTGCCATCGGTCGCCACGGAGTCGCTCAATTATTACATGTCCCGTAACTAGCGATACGAACTAGTGATTCTACGTGAAAAGACGAGCCGAGAGGAGGGAATGAAACCTTTTTTCGCTCAAGCCCTCGTTTTCGAGAAAATCGAGCTTGAAAATTTGTCGCGTGTACTTGAATACAGACGCAACGGAAATGAACGATTTGCAATTTTGTGTATTTATATATTTACAGTGTATTTTCAGAGACTTGAACGATCTCTAATAAAATATACAGGATGTCCCCTAATTGGCGGTACAACCGAGTAGGAAGGTGAATCGAAAGGAAAGAATGAAATTTCTTCGTTTGAGAAAATCAAATATACTTGATATGACAGAAAGGAATAATTAACAGAAGAGTATCCTACGTACGAAAATAAGTAGAAAATGGAGAATGAATTTTTCTCTGCAAGATGTTTCGTTTGTAAGACGAGAATCGAGTTTGAAAATTCGTCGAATGCATGTAAACGAAGGCAGTTTTAAACGAAACATATCCGAAGCTTGTTTTATACTGCCTCGATTATTCGCGCCTTGTCCAGTACTCGGAATCAATCAAATTCGAGTATACCTGGTAAATTCGACTTTCTTGGAAACAAAAGGCTTGAAGGAGAAAGTTTCGTTCCTTCGTTCTCACAGAATTTTGCTAATTACAACCAGGGACGCCGTGTATGCCGATTTATAATACGGTAATCTCATTTTTGGCGAATTTGTATATCGAGTCACGTACGTATTCGAACGTCTTCGAGGCAAAGAAATCATAACCGCGTTTGGACCGTAACCAAGGAACTAGCAATCTCGGTTTGTTCGCCAAATCTGGGACCAAAGTTTGCTTACGACGTGATCACATAGTTACCACGGAACTCATGTAAACACTTTACATACAACCTGTTCCCTCTCTGTGCCCCGAGTCCGCAATATCGTGAGCACGATCATGGCTCTCGTATTAACGTCTCGGAAAGGATATGGCGACAATATCCTAGAACCTCTGTTATTAAGAGGTATTTGATCAGGCGGACGTTTCACCCGCGACGCCAATAGCTCTGACCAATTCCAAAGCAAGAACGCGTTGAACTGTCTTGATCATTACGAACGGAGAGATTGATATTCCGGCGAGAAGGAGAATTTGGAACCAACGACTTGGTATTCACTATCAGTGTTTAGTTCGAAAGGGAAGGAGACACTTGCGCGCACGAGAAATGAAAACTTTCGGCGAAGCTTGTTGACTGTTTGCTCGATTCCTCGATATCTCGGAGTTAACTGATGAAAATTCACTCGTCTTCTATCGACTTTCCGCAACTGCAAAGTTTCCACTTGATTAATATTCCGATCGCGATTAAACGTCCATCGATTCGACGTACACCGAAACGTATCGATAAACAGAGCCTGATCAACACACTTGCTTGGACGTTTCTGCGCCACGAACGCTTGAAACGACGACGGTGGAACATGTGCTTCTTCTTTTCGGTACGATCGCCGATGCCTTAAGATTATGCCGATGCTGCGTGCTCGAGAGAAACGTTTGAGAAGTGCGACGAGGAGCCGAGGAGAAGGACAAAGTAAGAAGAGGAGGCGAAGAAGAAGAAGAAGAAGAAGAAGAAGAAGACCAAGAAGAAGACGACGACGACGACGAACGAAGAAAGAGAACAAGTCACGGCGGAGAAGGACGAGAGGAAGGACACGGGCATAAGGAGGAGGTGGACGCGTGATGCTGGATGTGGACGAGAGCCGAGTGGAATGTAAGAATGCATCCGGCGCACCTGCTTGCAGGCCTCACTTCTCAAACTAAGACGAGCCGGACCGTGCACCGTGAAGAATCTTCCACTGGAGTGCGGATGACGCTTACATGTTCGCGTCCCGACGAAAGGCGACCAGACCAAGAGAAAGAAGGTAGATAGAGACAGAAAGAGAGAGAGAGGGAGAGAGAGAGAGAGAGAGAGAAAGATGAAACGCAAGGACCAAGGCGAAGAGAGTGTAAGTGAAAGACGACTCGAGCGGAAAGAAAGAAGGCAAACGAGAGAAAGATGCCGAAACGGGAGGAAGAGGCGCGAGAAAGGTGGAAAAAGTGGGTGGACGAAGAAGAGGCAGCAGGAGGTCTCGTAGATCGCTCGGAGGACGCGTCGTTTTGCATTAACGAGCGCCATCGATAATCCGAGGCTGTAATTTGTATTCGTTTCGGCGCAGAATTTCAGAGGATCGGAATTGCCTCGAGGGCCGGACGGGGGATCTTCGTCGAAATTGATACTTCTGTGTGAAAATAACGGATGGAGCGGCTGTGTAGAGCCTCCTCTGCCCCCCCCCCCTCGTCCCCCTTCGATCGATCGAGCACGTGCACGAGAGCGAGTGAATCGCGCGCGCGAGAGAAAGGGGCGTTTTATCTGGTTGAAAGTGAGGCTTATTGACCTACCGCTAGCCGCCGGCCGCAACAACGTGCGCCACGACGGCCTTAAAGGCGCGCTCTCGACCTCCTCGAGGTCGTACCGCGTCTCGCGGTGATCCGAGATTCAGATTCGCTGAAACGGACAAACATTCCGCGCGACAACCGCGGGGAAAAGGGAAAAGGGAAAGGGGAAACGGCCAGATCCGGCGTTAAACACGTTCGACGACGCGTCGTGTGTTAGTCGTATCGACGGATCACTGATACAGATCGATGAACGCGACAAAGAATTCGGTTCTCGAGCCACTCTCCGGCATTGTTGGATACTTCTCCCTCGATTTCTCGACGATTAATGGCTGTACCCCGGGAACAATTCCACCTTTTCCTCGATAACGATGGTAATTACTCCTACGGTTCGAGGAGAAAAGTTATTCCGCAAGTGGAGCTTTCGTTACGTACGAAAATGCAATTCGTTTCCTTGGAACGAACGGCGTTTCATTAAATCGTTCTCGTTTTCTACGAAGAATCACGTTAATCTGTGAATCTGGATGAAAGACAGGAGAAAGTTTTGGTCGTTTCATTGAAACGCGGTGTACACGTGAATTTGTGTAAATTTCGTATTTCCCTCGAGTCGCAAAGGAACCGGCCACAATGACAAAGCAAGAATGAGAAATAAAATTCTCCTCCTCGAGTATAATTTTATTTTTTCTTCAAAAAGAAGCGGGATTATGTTGCATCAAGGATAACCAAACTCGTATCGCGTTGCGTTTGCACAAAAATCTTTGTGATTTATATCGCTTTAAGCTGTTTTAAAATAGCATTTTAAATCTTACTCCGTTCTGCGTATTTCGTTCGGAATACAAATAATCCGGTTATAATTTCCTTCGAGGCAAGAGCCACAAGTTGGAAATAATGCCGCCTAAACACTCGGTGGTTCCATCGCCGTGGAGCAAATAAAACAACTTTTGGTACTTGCAGTTGGTATATTTAACCGTTTCTTCTTCTTCCTTTTTTTTTTCTTTCTTTCAAAATATTTTTAAAATATTTTTGAAGCACCGAGCGTTACGCGAGAGAAGAGGAAAAGTCTCATTGAAAATTCACGAGATCCGATGCAAATAGAACAACGTCAGTCAGACAATTCGGATCTCAAAGGATATTAAATTCGCACCCTCTCGTTTGTAAATGACGCCTCGTCGATACGCGGCAAACTCGATCTCGACCGGTGCATTGTACCAGGTGCAATTTCGATGTTGCAACGATTAATTATTGCTGGCTCGGTGTTTATACAAATAGCGAACGACTGCGTCTTAATAATCGCGGCATCGATGTGGTGCGTAGGTCAAGCGCACCCAACGTAACGGCCTAAGATTAATTAATCGCTGTGTTGGCAGCGGATTCTTTCTCTCTCTTTCTCTCCTTCCCTTTTCTCAACCAATGTACAACCTCCGTTGTAAGTTTTAAGCGTGAACTCGACGCTGACAATTAACAAACACAATCAACGAGATTTCATCACGAAGCACACAGAGGAAAAAAGAAAAACGAAAACCAGAGAAAAACGGCCAAATCTCATTGAGACGTTTTGGTTATCCCACGATAATTAACGTTTGTTCGCGCGACGCTCGAAGGAAATTTTGAATCTGGCATCGCGAACTGGCAAAGAAAGATGCAACGAGCTGCGATGAACACGTCGTGACACCCGACGGGAGATCGTTCTCGTTCAACTAGCCGTCGTTTGTTCTATTAGACGTATACCAGACAAATACACCGCGCATGATGCAACAACGCTTTATCTTGTGGTAAACCGGGTTTCGACTTTCGAACCGACACACTATCTATCGCGCAGGCAGAGTGACGTGCACTTGGTCGCGTAGTCGGTTTTCGATGAATTTCAGGCCGAATACGGGCCTAGGAAAAACAGGAAACTCGTCATTGAGAACTCGATCGATCGAACGACAGAGAAATTAGTTAGTTAACAAACCATGTTTCTTTCTCGTTTCTTTTTTCTTTTTTCTTCTTTTTTTTCTGTTTTAACCAACCGCAGCTCACTACCCAGAATTTATACAACGCGAGAGATAAGAGACGATCGTGACGAATGCGATCGAGTCATGTTCGAACGTAACGTAACGTGCGAAATATATACGATATTCGGTATCGATAGCGAATCGTGTCGGGATCAAGCGAAACAGTCGCCTCGGCTCGTAGTAATTTCGAGTAGATGCTTTATCAGGGGCAATTTTCTATTTACGTGCTCCACACACTCCTCGTACAGATATTGAATTCATTTGTGCAGTTTATCTTGTTATTACGTACAATAAACTAACGAGAAGACCTACTTGACCTCGGGAAACAATTTCATCGCGTCGCTCGACGATGCTCGTGCACCTACTTTTCATCACGCTCATTCAATTCTTTTTTTTTTTTTTTTTTCCTCCCTTCGAATTACACCAAATCCACAGTGTTGGAATGTTTTGCACGGAATACCGAAAACACGCCAGGTGGCAGTAACACGCGCTACAAATAATTTTATATGTTTTACATATAGGGTGTCCCATGCGAAGCTATTTACGCAATTTTCCCTTAAACTGTTCGCTGTGGAGAAAAATGTCTCAGGAAGACATCTTGTGTTTGTCTAGGTGGTCACGCTTTCGAGATTTCGAGGCGACCTTTGTTCTTTTTAAAATGGAACTTTTGCTTATTTAAACACTGACAGAATATATTGACGCCCGAGATCTTTACTTTGAACGTCATAGATAAGGGACAATCTCTGGACGCTCGGCGAGGGTAAGCTTTGAGCCACATTGAATGACCTTGAATGACCTTGGAACACCAACCTAGTTATCTGTCTGTCGCTGAATTCGTTCTTGACGTCAGATACCAAGACTGTGAGCTCGAAAATATACAGTAACCTCGAAATTTCGGAAGCGTGGAGTCACATGGACAAGATTTGCGTCCCATCTTGAAAACAAACGTGAGTTTTATTCGAAACATTTTCCCCTATATTAGAGTTTAAGAGAACTCTTCCTTCGTATTGGACGCTGTTAATAAATCGAAAAAGAAGAAATCAGAACGCCATCGTCTGTCGACCGATTCTGCGCAGAATCTAACACTGACATAAGTGTTTCCTCCGAGACACTTGCTCGAGATCAACGACGAAATAAAGAGAAAAATAAATGGCACGCGCACGGCACGCTTATTAAGTACAAATATACACTTTCAAGCAGCAGATTTATTTCTTTGACTAAAGTTCATAAATTTTACAAGACAGGCAGTATAATAAATAGTCACGATCCCGTCGTTTGAAATCGTCAATTCCCGTTTGGATGATTACCTCGCGTCGTTAATAACGCGAAACGTGACGTTAGCGTTGCGCTAACGTCTAGAGCATCTTATTAGAAGTAAGAAGGGTAACAACAACCTTGCCCGGAGCGAGTCCGAATTTTTTTCATGATGCTGCATCTTTTAACAGCCGTTTAACCGGTCGGCGTGGCCGGTTAAAAACGCGTTATAAACGCGTCTTCGAGGATGCACACGTGGCCCGCGTATTTCGCGTAGGCGTCTGTGTCCATTTCACGTACCGGAGGCCCGATCTTTCGAGCTGTCGTTTCACTTCGATCCCCCACGCCGCGCTCTTTTTCGTCTTCCCGTCGTATAACTGTCTGTATCGCAACCATACGGCGGACATACTCGAGAGAGAGAGAGAGAGGGAGGCATAAACCGAAAGAACATCCATCTTTTATTTCGCGTAACGTCGCGTGGTTTGAAGAAAAGAGACGTTGTACACGAGATGAAATTTCTCTATATTTCTACCATGTTTGTCATCATATTGTAATGGTGAATTGCCATTAGAATGATAGGTTTGAAATTTAAACAATGAGAGGCACTACGTAAATTCAATATGTCAACGTCAAGCCTATCGGTCTCTTTATTTGTTTCGCAAGATGACGAAAAATACGGCGACATCGCCCTAGTATTCTCTGAGAAATAAACAAATGGCGGACTTCTGGTAATTGGCATTGTTCAAATGACGGAGAGGAAGGACGCACGAAGAAAACCTCTCGCTACTTTACGGTTCGTTTGAAAGATTCAAAGTCAGGCGGTTAAACAATGGCGAACGAGCGTTTCTTAGCAGCGAACTATTAATAAACATGTCACTCGGAATCGTTGTTTCCAACGAGTTGAAAAGGGCGAATTAGATCGAGACGCTCCCATACGGATTCATAGGCCCTATAAAAACGATTCTTTATGCGAGCGTTAAGGTTCCCGCGCGCATAATCAGACGGCGACGGCACACACTCGATAATAAACGCTACACGAGAACTGCGTTTGCATTATGCTTAAACGGCGTAATTTCGTGCTTGTACCTACCGTTTATAACGAGTAACCGTGAGTTTTCCCCCCGCTGCTCCGCCGCGGCGCTCGATCCGCGCGAAAGATACCCAGTCTCGCCGTAATAGTTTTACACCCGTATATAATTTGTAATTGATTCGAGCCTACCGGGTACAAATTATCGATGTTACACAGATACATATCTATCCGCTTTATTTTAACTCCAAGCGTGTCTAACGCTCTTACGAGCCACTTCGAGAAACGCTGGTAACGCTCTAATCTTAAGGCGCTCGATTTAAATCTAGTCAACAGTTTAGACTTGCTCCTTTCTGTTGATAATTATTCAATTGATCAGAAAACTACCCTGCGTTTGTCGTGCTCGAGTCACGTGTAATTTCGAAGAGTATATTCTAGTGTGTATTTTGAAATCAATCACTGTTTCAAAGATTTAGCTCTATTTCTGGCGAGTGAAATGGCAATTGGACAAAAAGCGAGTTGGAGCCATTTTTCTTTACGAATTCAAAACAGGTGGGAAACTGCGTGTAAAATCAACAATGCATTTGATTCGGATACTGTTACATTGCACGCACGGTATAATGGTGGTTCAACAAATTTTTACTGGGGATAAACAAGCTTGCTGGCGGCAACTTGTTGGCAGAAGTGTGTCGAAGCAAATGGTTGTTACTTTGATTAACAAAGAGCTTTGAAAACTGAGATACATGTATTTGGAATTGAGAGATAGAAGAACGGAATGAAGAATTATTTTTCGATCAATGTAATGTAACGAACGTATTATGACATGATGTATAGACGCCTGGAAAGCTATAATAACGACGTGAGAGGAACAAAAGAATTTCAAAAGAAAAAATTTCTCAATAGAGTCCCGAGTCAATTGATACTCGACAATTAAGAGACTTCTTATTGCTTCTTACGAAAGTTTAGAAAATGGCGGAGGAGATTGAAACTATGTATCATTAACTCTTGAATATCATACTTGTTCTAGGAGACGCGCAATGCACGTTGATGATTGCTTTAAATTTAAACGATATGACAAGAAAGTTATAATCAACCAAAAGAATATTAGAAAGATACAATCAACAAAATTTCGTGTTAAATACCATTTGAGTGATTATTCCCAATGCTGTATCGTTTTATTTGAAGCGATGCCCCGTAAATAAATTGGTAGATGATACAAAAAAGAAAAGGAGAAAAAAACAAAAAAACATTCGTCGAGGGCAGATGATTAATTACTAGATTTGAATGAGCAAGAGTTCTCGATCGATTAAGAAACTCGCTGTCCCGAGGTTCGCCAAGAACGTCAACAAGAATCTCGAGAATCTCGAGACTACGTATCTCAACTCGACAGTCTCAGCGAAGGCCTCTGCCTTCCACGTAAGTACGTGCCGTACAAGCGAAACAATGTGTCCAGTTTCAAGCGGCGAGCGTCTTCGAGCGGCAAACGCGAGAAGGGACGATTTCGATTCCGGATCGAGAGTTGCGGTTATCGCCGTGACACGGACGACGACCGACCTTTGCCGCACGGAACGGCCGACGAAACGACTCGTTGCGGAGTCTGAACGCGAACAACGCGTGTCTGGCAAAGGCATTAGGCCCGAGGAACGTCGATTAAACGCCGCGGATCGCGTGGGCAAAGCCATCGGGGGACAATAAAACCGGCGCCTCCGCCAGACGCTTCTGGAATCCGGCCAGATCTCCTCGCGCTCGGCTCGAAACCTGCGCGTAACGGTCGCCGATTAGCACCGACTGCTTTCTCGCAAAACCAAACGGAAAGAAGAAGGGGAAAGAACGAGAAACAAAATTGCCCACTCGAAACACAAAGTTTACGTACGGCAAACGCTCGCTAATGCACAACGAAGACCAAAATAATTTCCGCAAAGAAATTTCTCTCTTCGAGATATTCCCGCTGAAGTTTCAAATCTGGGGACACAAAGGTGGTCGAAGAGGCACATAAGTTGCAGAGAGCGACAGCACGCTCGTTATCCTAAACCCAGTGCCTCTGTCTTTACGAAGTCTCGTGAGAAACGAGAGTCGATCTTACGTTCATTTTTACATCTCTCTCTTGCTTTTCTTCCCTTGCTGGAACACTTTTCAAATCGTTTTTCGAATCTTCTCACGAACCAGCTTCCAGCTAGAAAATCCTTCCTTTCAAAGAATAATTACCATGTTATTAATATTTGTAGCATTTATCGCGAAACGACGAGATGAGAGGAAAGTAAAAAAGGATTGTTCCGCTCGAACCCTCCTCGCGTCTTCGAGACAATTTCCCCCTTTTCACGTCGCGAGCAATTACGCCGCCTATCCGTTATAAGAAAACCTTTTCCCACAGGAACACCGTCTCCGATCTCTACCCTACTCTCTCTCTCTCTCTCTCTTTCTCTCGGAGAGCACGGCTCTTCAGTGGCTTCCGTTAATGAACGTAGACAGCCCTAACACTCTTCATTTATTCTTCGACTGATTGGATCGCGTAACCTGATTACTCACGACACGAGTAACGAACACCCCGGGTATCAACGATACCCTCCAAATAACATCGTGCCCGTCTCACTGAGCAACCGTTCATCCTAAAATTATACGAAATCTACGTGATTACGAGGGATTTCGAATCGTTGTAAAAACTTGATGGTTTCGAAAACCGACGAGTTGGATCGGTTCGATGCTCACTCGAGCACACGAGTACGTCGCGCCATAATTATCAGGCCACGTTGCCGACATTTTCGTTTCTCGTTGCTCTCATCCAGCTACCCCCTTATTGCTTTCGTTTCATCGCGAACCTGTGCGGTACAAATTCCCCCGGCGTTCGAGTTCATTGGAATTTATGCGACACAGAGTCTCGGAACAAAGTCTCGAGGGACAACGAGACGAAGGAAAGTCGGGGTGGGACGCGCGCGTGACACGAGCCTCGTCGAATCCGAAATGCAAACGGCGAGCGCTCATTATCGTTGGCGATTAGCATTTTCATGTAGCTACCAACCCGGGACGACGAGAAAACGCGGCAGTGATTCATCGGACGAGTTCCGAGACGGGCAGACAAGCGCCAAGGAAGATTTTAATGCTTGTCCCGATCGAGAGCGTCCGAGCGAATGGCTATCCTGTCCCCAGTGCTGTTCCTTTCCTTCCCCCTCGCCCCTATCCCTCCCCACGTCGCGATTGCCCATTAATCGACGAATCCATCGGCGTCTGTAAATCCAGACACGTGCCAATATTTCCAGCGATCGGCGTTATCAAGGGAAACGCGTCGTTGTCCGATCGCGGCGACAATCAACTTCGTTAAAATTCACGTACCGAGTGTGCCACGTGAAGCTGACCACGCTGAGATAGTTTTATGTATAGTTGGATATTTAAGTTAGAAGATATATAGTTAGATATAGTTTTATATGTAGTTGGATATTTAAGTTGGAAGATATATAGTTGGATATAGTTTCATATATAGTTGAATATTTAAGTTAGAAGATATACAGTTAGATGTAGTTTTATATATAGTTGGACATTTTATAGACGTAAAACAACGTGTTTCTAAAGATTTAAATAATTTTTCGTAGAATAATATCTCTGTTGTATGATAAAGTTTCTCCATTTAAATTTTATGCCAATCGGCAGTTCTAGCGTTCGTGTCTAAAAAATGTTGTTAGTAATTCCCTAGTAATTAGTAAATAATTTCTTAATGCCAGAAACAACGTAAGTTTTATTTGAAATATATTTTCTCTGTGGTGAGTAGTTTAAGAGGAAATTGCGCGGCATGGGACACCCTGTATACATGCATACATGTTGAAAACTACGTTGATTCCTCCGTAAAAGTATTTATTGTTTTTCCCATCGATCGTGCCCAGTTCTTCCATAAACATACAACGAGGCGAACAGGGACGAAGAGGAGGAATAATAATGGAAGAGGATCGTGCCTCGATTCGCCGTTCGATACGGCCGTTGGAATTGAAACTGCAGGTTAATTTAATATTTATGATGTTCATGGTGTCGATATACATTATTGATATACTTATGGTAATGATGCCCGATACCGATGATACACGATTAATCATGCCGGCTACACTTTTTTTTCCTCTCTCTCTCTCTCTCTCTCTTTTTCTCTCTTTCTTAATCGTACGATCATTAACGATCGTACGATCAATGGCCCTCGTTTGTCCGTGCTTGTACTTCCAAGCAAATACATTTATTCCAGCTGAGCCTCATGTTACTTTAAAGCGACATGTCCCTCCGCTTTTTAGTTATTAATTGCATATTTAGCCGGTCTCGCACGAACGAGTTCCCGCGTAAAAAGCACCGGCGATGGCAAAGAAGAGGTTTCACGTTTAAACGCAAAGTAGGACTCTATTTATCTAAATCCAGCCACCGCGTACAGTACAAAATACAAATATTTACACAAACATTGAACGATCCAACGGGAATCGAACTCAAACTGTCACGGCCACGATCCAACGACACGCTGCATCGTATCGTTCGTGACGTTTTCTCGCGGCAAACTGAAACTCATTTCGCTCGTGTGATCGAAATTAAATGCACCGTTCGTGCGAAAGGAGAGTCGCCCGAGCGATCAGTTCGTTAAGATCTAATCCGTAACAGCGATAGAGTCGCGAATGACAAATGATACGTCGGTGCAGAACGACAACCTCGTCTCAGTTTGCGCTACATCAGTTTGTTTAACCACCGGCGGCAATTACGAATCCAGCGTTATTATTACCGAAGTCCACCTGCACGAACGGGGTTAACGACACTCGTGCAGGTTGCACCGGTCTCTTGCTGTTTTATTTTCGCGTGTGTTTCTAGGAAAACGGAATGAAGAATATATGGGTGGGGAAAAAGAAAAAAAAGAAAAAAAAAGAAAAATTAACGAACGGCCAACGTGAAATGGACGAAAATAAAAAATATATTAACACATTCGACGAGGAATTCGCGTGCTTCTTCGTTAACGTCACAATGTTAATCCATTAACGTCCATTTGAAATCGGGAATTATTGAGAAAATTTTCGTTTGAGAGAAACACATACTCTTGTAACAGTACGTACGCGTTTATTTATATGTCGAGAAAAGGCGGTATGTTCGTTTCTTCGTATTTTCCGAAAAGTAACAACGAAAGGCAAATTATTTCGATTATCATCGAAAGGCAAATTTGTACGACTGTATTCGACAAAAGCATTCTTCTTCACAATTTTTTAGACCGACAGCTCTCTAATTAATCTCTAACGTTGCGTTTTTTTTAACAAAACAAACATATCGCACAACGTACGATACTTGTCTGCAAAGATTTGAACAAAACTGACACTCGCTCGAATATTACGGACGACAGCGATACATTTTTGAACATAACACACTGGCGTGTAATGTAACAAACGGAAAGACGATTGGAAGTGCAAGTAACAACAAAATATCCGGGTATACTTCTTCGAGTACCGCTTAATGGGTTAAAGAATTTAACGCAGGAATAATCCTGCAAAGGATGAAACGAGTACAGTATTAAAAACGAAGCCGTGCAAAATTTTTCGACGAGCGAATTCTATTTGGCTTAGCATTGATCCAGATCAGGAAGGAAATCTCCCACGAGATTTATCACGTTTCCACGTGAAACGAGAAGGCCGAAAAACGAATCCAGAGTGCAAAATATCTGTAATGGAAACTAATGGACCCGAACGTGAGACTCCAAAAAATGAAAACTGTTCGTCGTCGTTCGCACATCTGCCTGTGTTACATGTGAAACGCGCGCGAGGAAGAATATATACGTAGAAGACATTCGCGGGGGAAAAAGCTTCTCTCTGCGTGGCGAGGATTCCAAGTAAACGAAGAGAAAAGATGAAACAAACTGTCTGAAACAACGTTTACGCAAATGAAACGTTAAAACAAATTTCCAATTTCCGCGAAGTTTTCTTGAGAATTGTTGTTCCGCGCAAATGCGCGTTCTTGCTTCTTCGATCCCTCGCCTCATATTACAGCCTTACTTGAAACCTTAATTATCCGACAGCGCACACCGCTTCGAATCGTCTCGCTTCGTCAATAATTTGATGATCAACGATCCACCATTAACAGTTAACGTCAATTTCCTTAAACGTTTTAACGCAAGATTCGAAAGATTTGCCTAGCCACAGAAACAGTTGGCAACAACATGAGGCATCAAAATATTTGCACGGGGGAGGAATTGCAAGATGTTTGTTTGAAGTTCCAACATATTCAGGATATTTGAAATTTCGGTGGTCGGCGCACAGCCGACAGCTGTCGAAATGCTTCATATCGGCGGATCTTGCGTAATTGGGCAAATGGCCCATAAAGGTTAAAACTGAACGCCCGTTCAATCAGATCTTGCGTAAACAGGAGAAGGTTTCCCGCCACGTGTTTAGAAGATGCAGAAACGTCTGCTCCTCGCTGCAATCTGCAGTCGACATATTTTCTATCTGCGGTATGCACGTGGAAGGAGAATCTGGAATTATTGGCTAGGAATTGAATCAAATTGTTGAAAAAAAAATCGAGGACATTTGGTGACATTTCAACGAAGATGTCGAAACGATTGGCAGAAAAATTCGGGGATCGAAACGTTATTTTCCGTACGTCGTTCCTATCTCTATAAGCGGTCATAACGGCTTATCGTTTACGCTGGCACGTAACTGCCTTATCAGTACTAAAAATCCGACGTTCGTTCAAGTGCCACGAGGGAGAGGAAACAATTCTCGCTACGTGCCTCGTTCGTCGTAGTTCCTGCGATTTCTTTTCCCTTTCTTTACTTTTCTCTTAATTTATCCTTCACCTCTCTCCTTCATTTTTCGCCGAACGATCGAAGATTCGCCGAAAGCAATCAACTGAAACGGCGAAAGAACGTTCCGCTCGGAATCGTCGGCTTTACGACGAAAAATCCCTGTCCCTCCATATACGTGCACGTGTTCGACGAACAATCAACGTTCCAGCGCATCGATAGAAAAACAGATACCGATACATCGCAGAGAAACGCAGCTCTCACGGTTACGTAAAATCGCTGGCAGCGCCGGAGCCTGCGCCGATTCGCATAATCGCCACGGAAGATACGTAATAACGGGACAGGCGAAGCGGCTCGTCGTCAGCCCTTTTCTCATTGATTCCATTTCGCTCGCGGGACACGGTGAAACAAACGTTGACGTCGCGATGCGTCGTCGTCGCGCTTTATCGAAACCCGCGTCGCCTCTCGCCCCGGTAAACGAAGGAAAAACACGATTACCGGTTCGCCGTTCCACTCCTCCCCGTTCCCCCGAGCAACTCTACGGCATTCCCCACCACGTCCGCGCAATTTTCTGATTTCCAGCCGGTTTTCTTCGAGCCGAGGGCCTCGGCTTTCGCGCGGTATCGCGCGCCAACATCTCGCAGACGCACGCGTGCCATCGATAGCCGCGCGTCGCACCTTCAATAATTCAACGAGGTTCGTACGAATGACACGGTCGGAGACGAGCCAAGCCGAAGCGGCAAACCACGCAGAACGAACGACCATTTTCCCACGAAATTTCCACGATTCGGCTGATTTCTCGGCGTTTCGAAACGCCGCGGGCGCGAGGAATTGTCTACGAGTCACCACGGTCGAATCGCAAGACACTTCTTCATTTTTCGTCCGATTCCCCTCCTCTCGTTCTTTCTCATCGTCGCTGTCTCTCCACGTTTCTTCGCCTCGCTCATACCCGCTCGATCACGTTCTCTCGCTCTTTTCGCTCCTCTCTTCTCTTTATCTCGCCTTCTCTCTGTCAGGACTCCGGCTGCCGTATCTACGGGTCGTTGATATCGCGTCGCCTCGTGTTTTCTCGGATAACGTGCACAGCCGCCGTCTGCCGCGATCGCGGCACACACGGAGCAATCGGCCGCCGCGTCGCGGCCTACGTGCTCGTCGATAATAATTATTGACAGATGGGACTGACTAACGCGGTCGCCACTGCGCCACGACGTAACTTCGTCGGCTACGCGCTCCCGCCTCTGACAGAGCAGCGGCCACGAGGACCTGCCTCGGCCACCAGCCTCAGCCGCGCAGCTGTCCCGTGAATTCTGATTCCCGGTTTCTCGATACGTGTCTTCGCTGACATTTCGTGAACGTGTATTCCTCCAACTTCTCCACGGGGTGCTTCGAAAGCTGCGAAACTTTCGCCAATGTCGCGAAAAAGAGTCTCGCCTTTTGACGCGAGAAGCGTTCGATCAGTAACGTATTTTCGATGTGAAACACGGATAAAAATTTTCAAGTGTCGCGTTTGTGCAATCGAGAAACACAGTGTTTCGTTAATCCTTTCGCTACGATAGTCTAGCTAGATTGAACCGGACGCCACGCCAAAAGTGTGATCGAATCATTTTCTCAGCTCGTTAATCCGCTTTGAAATAGGATATTTCTTGAATTTTCTGGTGACGTTTCGACGAGCGCCTAGAACGGTCTCTTTTCAAGCAAACTTTAACTTTTCAAGCAAAAATTTAACGTTTAAGAGATTCTTTTCTAGAACTACTTTTAATAATTTCTCATCGTCTAAATACTCCACTGTCGAATCGTTTTTGAATTTCCTCGTTACATTTTGACAAGGTCCTAGAGTGGTTCTTTTTAAAAAATAAACTTTAATTTTTCAAGCAAAAATTTTTCTGTCTTAAATTTCTAAGAGATTGACAGCTGCATCTGTAGCCAGTCTTTACCGACCATTGCCAAAGATTAAGAAAGATTTCTTTTTTTATCACAATAATTTCTCATCGTAGAAAGAAAAAATAGAAAAAAATTCATTGGCTAAAATGTATTATATATTCAAGGATCGAATGAACTTGGATCTTGCTCCGAAACGCTCGCCAATCCCGAGCAACGACAAACTCGTTGCCAGTCTTTAACTCAGTCTCTTCGAACGACTTGAAACGATTACATTTCGACGTGGTTAATTAGAACATTCGCGTTAATTGGAAGCTTCTTCTCAACTCCGACGCGCAAAGCGTATCAGCGAACCGTTCAACGTCACCTGTACGTGAATCATCCTGTACGTGCAAGCAAATTTGTTTTCGCCAACGAGTGAAAACGCTGCCGCGTAGGCTAATTGCTCGATGAAATATCGAAACGAAATGGACGAACGTTTTCGACAAGAGGTACGCGCGTTTCTCACACGCAACCGGTGTCCCCGGTTCGAACGTTTCTCTCCTTTTCGTCTCTTTTCATTCAAAACCGCGCGCGCAAGAAGGTGTATCGCGAGAAGGTAAAGTATATATACCTGGCTAATTACATAATTTCCTGTATGAAGTTTTTTTCCAGGAAAAATGCCGCGGTTCTAGATCGCGGTGATCCGTCGTCTGTGACACCAGCCTCTGGCGGAGTAAATAAAAGATTACTCGGAGAGGACTTTAACACCTTCCTCGCATCGGCGAGAAGCGGCGTGACGCAATCCACGCGCGACACCGAGGCACTCTCGTAGCGTTCTCCTCTCGCGAAGTGGGTTTCTCCCGCACGTGTTACGCGCCAAGCTTCACAGAAACGACAGAAACAGAAGTAAACGCCGAGATCTTATGCAGTTGCAAATAATTCGATGTTGAAACAACGAAGAATTGTCGATAATTTACAAAGTTGTATCAGTTTGAATGATTCACAATTTTTTATTGTATATTATTGGTACAATTCCTCACTGCATCTATATATATATACATATAGTTATTAATATATATATTATACATAGTATATTATATATAATAGTTATTAATTATTAATATATATATATATATTATAAGTAGAGAAAATTAATAGTGTCTACCAAGATATAGCTGTGTATATATATGCTCAGGTACTATATGTATATTAATAGACACTATTAATTTCCTCTACTTCCCACAGAGAATAATTTTCACACAGTTGACCAGCGTGATAACGCATCTGGCGTAGTTCGGCCTACTCTCGCGAAACACGTTGCATTCAATTCTGAAATCTCCAGCACAACAACCTATAACTCGTACGCTTGATTCGAACCGCATCGCGGGATTTAAAGTTAAATTTCAAAATTCAATCACGCGTACATCCAGCATCGCGACACGTTGCACGTTAATAATCGACGACAGTCGATGAAACGCGAATCTCCAATCTGCCGCTCAATTCCTCAATTCCCCGCGAGCGTGAACTGAACAAAGACGACCGTAGCGTAGATAGATAAGAGCAAGTCCGTGAATTTGTTTTTCCATCACGTGGCGTGGATCCCCCCGCGATTCGCCGAGTGACTTTTGATCCGACGAATCTCGCCGCACGGACCGTTGCACAGGCGATGTTCGTCGCTCAACGAGCCAGCGACATGCCGTGCTACGCGATTTGGCACTCGTCCGAACGAATAATGCGTCTTTCGACTCGGATGGAAACACTTGTTGCAGCCCGTCTAAATCTTTCGCATCAACGTCGTTTCAAGTTGCCGTTCGTCGTCTGCTCGTGCATTCCGTGATTTATATTTATATTTGACTCTGCACTCCTTCTCGGCACTGTTTAGCCCAAAATCGATGGGCCAAAAGTTTCTTCACACCTGATTTTTTTTTTTTTCTTTTTTCAATAAAACATCGAAACATAAGAAAGATGGAAATTTGAAAAAATATACAACAAAGAAGTTGATTTTATTTTGATAGAAAGTGATTTTTGGTCCACCGTGTGTATACAAACGAAAACACTGCTGCTTAATGGATATCAAGACGAGAAATTACATTTCCTCGAACATTTCGAATGTTGTCTCGTGTGAACGATATAAAGCAATAGGAAAAGGGAAAGAACGCGTCCACGTGTTCTACGTAGTATGAAACATGTTACGTACAATGACGATATGGAGTATTTGTTTTCTGATGTATGCCACATTGTTACATACTGTGTGACTATAAAAATGGTAATGATAGAAAAACGCGATTACGTATTCGCTCCTTTTTTTTTCTTTTTTTTTTTTTCCTTTATCGGCAACATGATGAATATGCTATATTTACAAGCTCAACGATGCAAGAGATTAACACAAATTATACAAAATGATAGATATTTGTTCGAATAAATATTAATTTAAAGGAATTTCGTATTAGTTTCTTGCAATGTCAATAGTGATTTTTCTTCCTGCATCATACAAATCTGTAATAATCTTTTTTAATTAACGATGATTGCTTTTGCACAGATATAAAATGAAGAACCGAATTAATCTATTATTAAACAAGAGGTTGAGTGCATTATTTATTATTATCACTAACTACATGAATATTGTAATTAATGTGAGTAACACGAGAAAATAACACGTGCATAAGGTAAATTATTGTCGGAGTAAAATTTTCCTACGTCCACTAATGATATAACTCGATATGGAATAACGTGTTCGAATAGCTTCTGTTAATTTGATGGTACTTGAAAATGTATTAAAAGGAGATAATATATAATAATGAACTTTAATTAACAAACGTAGAACGATAGAAAGTCTGTAATGTATTATCGTTCTTTTCAAACAACGTCAAACTGACATCCGTTTTTTACGGAATCCTTCAAATATATATCAACAAATCTTCAAATAAGACAAGACAGACAGACCGAAGATGAATATAACGACCTGAGGTGTGCTAATCCTTTTCCCCTCGTTATCGAGGAGCAGCGATTTAAATTTTCTACGTGGCCAGCTTGCTCGTAAGATTCAACGCAATTGGGCATCCTTTTCGCGAGAAACGTCGAAAGATGTCTACGATAAAGTGTCGAAACTCTGTGGGACTTGCCTTTGCAAGAGTGCAACGTTTACGACGAGACTGATACGTAAGCAGGAACGAGTAAATGAGATGAATCTAATTAATCCAGAAAATAAATGCGACGCTGCAGCAAAAAGTACAAACGACAAAACGAATCATTTCATTCTTCGAGCAAAGTGAAGGTAGCCTGTTTCTCAGAATCCTCAACAAACTTAACGAACATAATTTGAAAGATGTTCCGTTTGACTAAGTAATTCATTAAGAGAAAAAAAGGAAAAAAAAAGAAAAGAAAAGAAAAGTCTCGAGAATATATAACGAAACAATCCACTAACAAAATCGTTACGATGAAAACGACTCGGAGCAAACAGCTTTGATTTAAGAGAAGAAAATCCCTTATTATTCATTCGGCGAACACAGATTTATCGGAATATATTACCAAGCACATAGATTTTAAATAAGAGAAGCAAATCCAAGACGACTCCTCGTTCCTCTTGTATGTTAATTCTTACTAATAACTCTCGTCTCCGCGTATATCAATGTCGCGTCCAAATCGAACGTTCGCAAATCGTTCGGATTAACGGCGCATGAATTTTTCGTCGTTTGTAAATAACTGGGTTAATTTCACTGGGGTTAATTATGCAAACGATCCGCGAGCCACGATATCGGTGATAACACGTTATCGCTCGAAACAACGCTTGTCTACTGTGAAATCAGTTTGAATCGCGGCGATAAAGAAAGCCTCGTGACCACGACCGCTACCGGTTAGAACACAATACACATCTCCTTTGAAATTCCTCGTCGACACAAAAATTACGTCAACGTCTGAAAACATCCGCAGCTTAACGCTCGTTCAATATTATTAACGTTCCGCGTTCAGTTCTGTCTGCGTGACGGGCGCTAGTAGCGACAGTGCTTGGAAATAACGAGTCTCGATCGATAAGTGTCTTCGATCACATCTGTTTGCACTCCGAGGAAAAGAAAAACTTTGAGCGCCCGCATTCGACGAGGTAATTCTTTAATGACTGTTTTTCCAACCAGAGCTCCACTCGCTCACCTCGCCTCGTGTGACTGAAGTTCGCGCAGATCGAAATTATCGACCATGATTTGACGGATGGGAAAATTTACGACACACAGCTGCGACGACAACTAGAACTTCATTTCGATAAATAGACTAGCGCCGCGGTCTCGTTCGCTCGTCAACCGTCGTTTTCCAACGCGAATACACGTGCCTTTTTTTTAGACACGAATGATGCGTTCTACTAACCGTTTATTATTAGCGATTGTGTAGATAGTAGTAGGTGCGCGTTTCGTTTCATTCAGAATAAAATGGACCGATGATGCTTACTATGCATGTGCATGTACAAAAGCCGGGCGAGTGAATGTCTACGCGGCACAAACAGAACTACGCAAACCTAATGGCACAATGGCGCTACAGTAATTCCATATTCCGGGCATTTGCGTGACAAACGTGCACGTCGGTGCCGTTGGTGTCGGCCGAATAACAAAGAATCGGCACGGTAGTAGTAGCAGCAGTTCCAGTTCGCGTGATGAAAGAACATATGTTCCACGGGGATCCGGGTGTATTCAAATTCCCCGCCATTCAACCGAGAAAAGAAAAAGACGGGTGGGGGGTAAAGGGAAAAGAGAAAAATATATATCTCCTCGAGATTTCCTCGTTGGTATTTACGCGCGCAACGACGCGTCGTGTGCCGTCGTAAACCCGATAACATTTAGGCTCGGAAAGATCGGGGCACGAACGGCGCTGTACGGGCTGTTAAAAATTCAAGCTCCACGTCGCGTACGTCAATTGCGCCGCGGAGATGACTCGCTCCGATCGAAATCACAGAGAGAGAGAGAGAGAGAGAGGAAATATCATCTTTGACAACTCTCGTTGACGAACCGATTTACCCGGTAAATTTTTACTGGCGAGAATGAACTCGGTGAAGCGGATTCGCGAAACAATCCGCGTAAGGAGACGCGACAGTGACAACACGGCGAAGAACGTCGCGTCGGCAGTAGGATGAATGAGGGAAAGCACTCACCTCCGGTGCAAAAACGTCAACAGCCGACGTGTTTCTTCGAGCGGGATGCTTTTTCGCCTTCTCTTCGACGTTTCCCTGTCGCGTGGGCAGTCCGCCTCTAAGTAAACAAAAACAGACTTCAAATCGTCGATTCCCTTCCACGGGAGTTTCTCTGTTTCGCCCCCGTGTGATCACACTCGCGTGCTCCTATTTTTTCTTTTTTTTTTCTTTTTTTTTCTTTTTTTTCTTTTTGTTTCTTTTCCGGCCAATAAGAGATAGTCGTCGAGAGATGTAAACGCGGCAGCAGTAAACGCGACAACAGAGGAGGTGACAAAGATATAACGTCAGAGTCAAACGAAGAAACAGAGAAAGAGAGAAGTAACGAGAAAGAGATGGAAAAAGAAAGTGAGAGAGAGGGGGGGAAGAAAAGAAAAGAAAAGAAAGGAAAGGAATGGAAAAAAGGGAAAAAGAAACGACAAAGTCACGAGAAAAGTAGCTAGAGATAACGAACACGAGTTTCCTGCACTTGAAAGTGTATTTGTACGAGATACGGGAATCTCACACGTCGTTCCACCAGACACGAGAAACACTTTCGTCGAAACGAAAGTCTTTCGTCGGTTCACCGACGACTCGCTTCACTGGCCGTCGAGATGTCACGTCGTCGGCGAATCATCCACATGATCTGCCCGCGGCTTTTTGAACGTCCCTGCCCGTTCGAATCACCGGGGTTCACTGGTACAGAGGCTTTCCCCGCCGGGGAGACCCCGAAGAAAAAGCAAAAACTTTTCTTCGGCTAGAAAGCTGATTCGTGGCTCTGTTTTGCGTTTGAAAGATGCGTGGCTGCATGCGTGGCGCGCGCGCGTGTGTGGCTCGAAGTCTCGCGACGAGGGAGATCGTCCTCCTCCTCCGGTGTGTGTTCCTGCTCAGGATCCGATCGAGCAGGCACTGACCCCACGAGACAACGTCGAAGCGAACGAGAGAGGGAGACAGAGACAGACAGACAGACAGAGAGAGAGAGAGAGAGAGAGAGAGAGAGAGAATGACCGGAGGAAGTGTGTACGAACGAAGAAACCAGAGAAGAAGAAGAAGAAGAAGAGAACAGAGAGCGAGAGGAAAGGAATCGAAGAAAAGATGCGGTGGAAGATAGATAGAGAATGAACGGAGACAGATAGAGAAAAAGAAAGAAAGAAAGAAAGAAAGAAAGAGTTGAGAGCGGATCCGCGAGCGCGTATAATACCGGACTCACAGTTGGCAGTTCTCTCCTCTCGTATCTTCCGCCGCGTTGTTATTTTCCTTGGCAAATTAACACGCGAGAGCCGTACGATTCGTCGAACGATCGCGAACCAATATCAAACTGATTCCGTGCGCACTGATTTCAAGTAATCGTAGCACTGGTGGCAGAGTCACCGTTGATATTTCAGACGAGTTCCGTCCGGCGAGACACGGGTTCCGCGCACGCACACAAAACGTGTCAGCACGTCGCGCGCTTGTTTAGAATATACTGAATATATTTTGACCTGAGCGCTCCGTTCAGGCTCGGCGCTGGCGCTTCGCGCGTTCGGCCGTCATCGGTCGCGATCGGCCGCGCTCGCGCTCCGCGGCCGAGCCAACCGCGACAAGCCTGACCGACCGCGAACGAAACTCGCGCCCTCGCTCGATTGCGAGTTACCTTGCACGGCCGATGCACCGCGATACATGTTTAACGAAATGATAACATTTCCCTCTGTCGCTTCCTTTTTTCCCCTGCCACAGAATCCGAGAGTCATGCCACGAATATATGCACGCCTGAACTCTCGTACAAACGTTCGAAAAACGAAAAGAGGACAACGAAGCGATACGCGACGCGATACAAGCATCGAGCAATTCCAATAAGCTCGCAACATGCAACTGCAATTTCGTCTGCAGCAGATGCCCGTGACTCGAATCGCGTTGGAGTTGTTCGATCGATAAAAATTCGATCGAGTAGACGAGTCTTTGATCTACGTTCCGTCGGTACGATCGTCGAGCTCTTGCGCGCCGGCGTTCGCTAAAACGCAGCGCAGCCGATGCATTAAATTAATAATCACTGCTGCTGAGGCAGACGAGGAATGACCGGCGCTCTTTGAACGAACGTTAAACGTTAAAATAGAACGTTAAAATAAACAAAAAACGAATCGGATCTCGTTCGAGTCGTAACGCCACTTGCCGAGCATGTCGTGTAATTAAAACAAAACTGAATTTAATGAGTATCGTTATTACAATCGGCATTACAAGTTCATTTAACCTCCTGAGAAAGAAAAGAAAAAAAATGTGAAAGAAATAAATGTTAATCGCGTAACATTAACGAGCGTGTGTGCGCAATCCGTGAGCATTTAATGGAACGGTTAATCGACACGTGGCCGATTCCGCGATTCCGTCGATGCGTTTCGATGACTCGTCGAAAGCACGACACACGCGCTGTGTTGCCTTTGTACTACAAAAATCCTATCAAGAATTTTAATCGTATCGCACACAAACGCAGCCTGGCTCTCCCTACTCTTCCTCGACATCATCGGGCAAAGGCAACAGCAGTATCGAAGAGCATTGTGGAACATACACTTTCGCATGTATACATTATGCAAATTGATTCCATCGATTGGCCGGTAGACTGTACACAGCCTTGTCGAGGCATTTCGCTAACTCCCTTCTAGCTTCTGCTCTCGAGAACATGGCTATTCCCGGATCACCATTTACCAGACAATTTCTAGAAAATGGCATCGCTCTAGAGCAACCAGCGAAACGCCGTCCGAATGCTGTTACTAGAAAGAACTGCACCAAGTGGCAGATTATACAGAGGACATGCTTTACGATTATTTTCATGTAACGCCACGCTCGTTTGTGATTCCCACACGGCGACCGTGCAATATTCTCAACTTATCTTTTACAACGTTCTGTGTTTTCCTTACGTCGACTACAGTTATCTGACTATGTCCGTGCTGTTTATTTAATTTTTCGTTATTGAACTTTTCTTCGCGCCGTTCTTGTTGCGTAGAGTCAAAAAGCAACGAAGGTGATACGGCGAAGGTGCTATCGATTTTAGCGATTAAAAGCCTGCCCCGCGTGGTCTGACATTTTACGATTAGTTGAACGTCGCATCGGTTACGAAGTCCTTATGGCCTATAAAGTACGATATGACTTAACAGTTATTACCTCGACAACGTGGTAACATTTCCCTGTTGCTGAACACGCAGTGACACATGACATATAAAAAGATCCAATAGCGCGTAACTTAAGATGATGCGATCATATATTTCGTATATATTTCGGTGTTACGCGATCAGGCAGAGAGATTCAAGTAGCTACATTTTCAATTATTGTAAATCATTCTTTACGTGTACTCTTGTCTGTTTACTGAAGGTACTAACTATCGTCAACACTCATAAAACATTATACGAAGATAATCTTTCCTACGAGGTATTCGACACGGTTTGTTTGCAGTTGTTCACATCACGCCTTTCTTCCCAAATAGATTCGACTTTTCCATGTTTCTACCTCTGCGCGTCTTGAAATAAACTAAGCGATATTTACTACGAGTTCACAAACGATTAACGATCGTCGTAATTATCTTAAAAGGTTCGTTCGTGGGAGTTATCGAAGAACCGATTATCGTGTACCGCCCATGGTGAGGTCGCTTTCTTCAATAGCACACAAGCGATTAAAGTAAGTGGACGACGTATAGAGTAAATAGACCAGAAATGCGTATGAAACCAAGGAACCCGCTAAATATAGCGATTCTTATTTCGACGACGATGAAAAGGAAACGGCCGAAAGGAAATAATTTAATTGCCTCATTTTCACGGATGAAAACACGAAAGACGGTGGGAAATTATATGCTCGTGAACGCATAATTGATCAATAAATTCTCGCAAACGTGATGTTTGATTCGCTACGTTTGTTAGCAAATAAGCTCAAAGTAATTCTCACAATGATCGTCGATATTAAGTTTGTTTAATGGCGAGCTAATATCTTTCAATCGTTACTGTGAAAGAACAGAAGTATGAAAGGTTGTTTAAACATCCACTGTTTCTCTATTTTACCAGGAGAGGGTTAGTGTACATCGAAGATGGCGTCTTATTCCGTGCTATACGAAAGAAACGTCGATGGCACAGTTTTCTGTCTTGCCTCCTTCTCTATCCATCTATCATTCATTTTCCTATCAGATTAGAATTTTTGCTCCAAAAATTCAGTGATACCAGTGTAAAAAATAATCACAAACATATATCTTCGATCACATTATTATTGACCAAGGACAGAATAGACCTGACATACCTACGTACATTACTTTTTCGTTCCATGTTATCTCACCCCTTTACCATTTTTATATCACATACGACGTTATCGACTCAGCACGGTTTCAATTAAAACTGAATGTTTCTGATTATAAATAACTCGTAATTACAAATATTGTTATCTCACTATTATTTATCCATCATGATACACTGTCAAAAAAATCAAAGTACGACCTATGAAGAATTCTACTATTCATCTATTTTACACTGCTCCATCTTAAATATCACTATGATATCTTGTTTAAATACTCTAGAAAATTATTACTTTCTAGCTGTATCAACGAATGTATTTATTCGTGTGTTTGAAAATCATAATTTATAAATAATTTAAAGTTATTCTAAATCCAAAGATTTTTACAAATTCCAACTATACAAATGTCTAAATACAATGAAACAGAACGGCGAGTACTGTATAAAATATCTGTACCTTTATAAATTCTTGAAGAGATATATTATGGATATCTTGAAATATTGTATGACTGTTTCCACTGATTCTGTAAGAATTTCTGAAACAAACTTGAATATAAATTAATTCAAAAGAATATTGAAATGAACAATTCATTCTTCGTCAAATTATCATTCTGTAGAAACTTTCAAGGAATTTATAATCGAAAATGCAAACAATATTCGCGATGTTTTACAATTCAAAACATTGAAACAGACACGACTATTATTATTCTAACGCAAAACGAAATAATCTTTCGCAACTCTAATTCAAATTAAAATTTAATATTCATTCAAAGCTTTAATTAATACCGCGAGATCTTGATTACTTTGCAACTCTGATACAAATAATAATTAATTTTTCGAGACACTCAAATAATAAAAAAAAAAAAAAAAAACTGTGATTTATCCAACGGTGATGGGCCAACATACACATCGGCCAGAAAAAAGATACTACTTCTATACACTACACGTATTAAAAGCGAGCATAGTGACAAAACAGTAAGAAGTATGACTTTCCATGCTATAGATGGATTTCCCATCCAGAGAATGATGAGTCATTTGTTGCAGCCCTCTTCTATGACAGTTTGTCGGGCCTCTTCTTTTCTTCGAGCGCAATGCCCGCTGAAACTTAAATCTAGTCGCTCGAGTCGCGAAATTCGAAAAATCGATGGATAAAGCCAGTGATGAGGCATGCTCCACACGCTAGCTGTATCTTCGATTTCTCAAATTGCATTTCCAGAAACAGGTTGGACACGCGAAAAGAGAATCAACGCGACCAGAGACTGTGCCAACCTGCCCGGCCCTACCTACTTATAATTAAACACCAGGCACACCAGAAAGTAAACTACCTGCCCTAACCAATCGCCCTATATTTAAAAAATGGCAAAACAAGCACACCAACACACTCGCTCCACGGTTCTCACACATACCACCCGGGCGCAGACCTAAACTAGAGAGGACGTCCCGGGACACCTCCGACACCCGAGTTTGGCACACAACTTTCACATTCTAATTTACGTACCATTTTCCTGAAATCGACTGACGAACGCTAGCGACCATTGCGACAAAGTACGCATACATTTCGATTCCAACTAAATGCATTTCAATTTCAATTTGGATACTTTTCATTGTCTTATTCGTAAAACTGATAATTTATTATGCTTAATAGCGTATGATCTAATTTTTGTTAAATTTATTAATATTACAAAAATTATGTCGTTTCAATATAATAGCGGAGGCGACGCAATTTCACAGCCTAACCACACGCACACAAAATGTGAAAAATACGTCGTGCACGATACGCTAACGTTTTATCAGTCGCTGAGAAATTATTAAACTTACTATGGTCATCATGTACATTGCCTTTCTCCCACTCAAGTAGCACCTGAGCACGTGAATGAGGTCCTGGTATTGTACATGGAAAAGTTTAAACCTGAAAATCCTGAGCTAAAATGATGATTAGCATATTTACTTTGTATCTAACGAGCTAATATTCCTTGACGTTAAATTTTCTCATTTTATTCTAGTTTTTCATTGACTTTACTTTGTAATTTGTTCTAATGATGTAATAAATCATTAAAATATGCTTCAGAGTATAATAAAAGAGAAATAAATCAACAATGAATATATTTATTAAACAAGAATAAGATTTGCTGCAAATAATATAAAATTTAATGCGTAATAATAAATTGTAAGTAAAATATTAATAGAAATATCCTCAGACAATTTCTCCATCAAAGCAAACTTTCGAAAATATAAAAATAACATTCAAAACCATTGCTTTGATTGTGAAATTTATCTGTCGCGAAATGTGTCTTCTTGCATGTGAAAAATATATTCTTAGGCGGATAAATTTTTATGTTTCTTTTGTCTTAAATTCTATTTCTAAATTATAGTAAATACAAAAATCAAATAATATAGTAATCAAGTAATTTTATATCATCAGAAATACAAATCATTATTAGCATTGTAATAATTTCAATTATACTAGTGTCCAACGAAATGGTAGGGTATCCGATTTCTCCACTACAAAATACTCAAACATATTCATTTATTAAACTATTCGTGTTTTATCTGCTCATACAGATAATATAAATTTATATGGTTACTTTATCTTTCCCATTAATCACATTGAATGACACTTTGATGTTTTACTACATAATACAATAATATTAAACATAAAAGTAGGTACTATTTATAACATTATGTCATATCAGTCCTCTGTATATTGTACTATTATTCTCATATTAATTATTAATGTGTTATTATTAATATTAAAAGACGCGATATGCAAGAAGACCCTAGCCTAAACTAATAAGTGCATATAAATAAAATATTACTACTCGTGGATACAACAAATACATGGAGTCACTATGCTCGACAAAAGTTCTACGTAATACAACCAGTCACTCGTGTCGATTCGAACCTTTCATCCTACGACATGATTGAGTGACCAGAGGAACAAAAATGCATGCGACTCACGAATAGATGCGAAGAACATCGTTCTTAAGATGTGAAATCAGCTCATCATCACGAAGAAAGTTCGTCAACGGACAGGAATCGTTGTATCGTATGAAAGAAATCTGTAGAAAAGCATAAAATATTTTAGTTTTTTTCTTAAAAACAGTGTTAATTATGTGGAAAGTTTTTAAAATAAAGAAACATTTAACTGTAACAAACATAAAATTTTACGATATAATATTCAACTGAAGAACATAAGTCAATTCAAACTTGTCAAATTTTTTAATTAGTAATAATTATATTAAAATTTAAGATAAAAAAATTACATGCTTAGATCTGAAGCATTGTTATATCTTTTTCAGAGAACAGGGAAAAGTAAAAATTATGAAAAATTTAAAAAAAACCATGCGAAATATTATAATTTATTCTGAAAAAAATATTTATTAGAGAAGAGGAGGTAAGAAAAGAAGTATTTTAGCAAAGTACTGAGTCATTAGTTTTAAATATACTTTATACTAATCAAATATGGCGCCCTTTTTCATCGGTTAACGAAGCTGCGCAGTACACAAACGACGCGATGCGCAGAACGTATTTAAATCTGTCTGTGATAGCATACTTTCCCGAAAAATGAAACTTTCCTCATTACCTAGTAATAATCTATTTAAAGGCCAAAACCAAAATTTTCAAATGAAAGCATAACCATAACAAATTATACAAAAATCAAGATCGAATGCCGTTTTGAAAGCTCATAATAAGAAGTAGTAGAAATGTAACAATCAGAAGAACGATCAAAAAGAAGCAGAAAATTCAGCGATAAATTATAATAATATTGCAAATATAGTAGTATAAATAAAAACGTACGTTAAACAAACGAAGTTAATAGCAGCATGAGTATAGCTGATGAAAAATGACGATGAACTACCGACAGTTAATAAACATCACGCGAAATAGTACGTCTTAACATCACGATTTTCAATGGTAGACTAGTCCTCTGCGCAACAAGTTCGCGTCGCAATATTTTGGAAAGGAGAGGGGATTCGAGTGTGTACGAATAGAATTTGATTGATTCAGGCTGAAAAAGCAAGGCGCCCTATTAGAATATTCGAATAATAATTATATGTTATATGTATTTATAAATCAATATTAACGCGCATTAATTTTATTTAACAAAATAGAATCGATTAAATTAATAAATATAGCGTTATATTGATTCGAAACCTGGCTGAGAGTGGCTAACAGTGCAAGTACATATGTAGCCATTAATCGCATTGAAATTTGAAATTTTCTCAAAATAATCGTGATTTGATGTTGCAAACAGAAATCTGAGAGCTATTAATTGTAATCTTTACCTGGATAGATGATGTTTCTTCTTACGATGCATACCTCCAAAAACAGACACTTCTGTCACACATGTCACTACACATATTGTTATATATAGATCGACCACAGAAAATATCGATTCGATTCTAGATTCGCAATTCTAATGGAACTGTAATCTTTACTTAACCTAGAGATATCGCGCGGGCATTATGAAAACACATTATTTAATCATTCGTTTTCACGCAATTAAGTTACGTGACATCGTCATCGATTTTTATCACGTATTTCATTTCGGTAAAATGAGAATAATGCGTGACTGTCGTAACATAGATAAGCCATTTTCATTATCAAATGTCGAAATTACGTAACCAACATAGCATGTTCTTTAAGTTACATAAAAATAAAACTTTAAATGTTTTAATTCTTAAGTATAAAAAATATTTTAAATGAAAATTTCAAGATTATTAGATAAAATTTTATTTTAAAGGTATATAAAATAATCACAGTGAAACGCACATTTTGAATTATATTCTAATTAATATTGAAGAGATCGCTTTGTTTGTATATCATCTAATATTGTCCTGAGTTCTTCGTCTTCCAATCGTCCTTCTAAACTGGGAATCAAAGCTTTTGCTTCTTCTGGCGTTTCTGGGCAAAGATTTGCAAGCGAAGCCAGCTCAAACTTGTGAAGCTTCTTCTGCATGAGTAAACTATAACAAATTTGTAGTACAAATTTTGCAATCTTCTACAAATATGTTTTACTTGAAAGAATAATTCAAGAACTGTTTATTAACAAGTATTCACATTTCAGTTGTTCTTACTTTCTTACAGCAGCAATAGTTTCTTTATTTTTAAATCGGCGAAATCTGTTTGTGTAAGTCAAACTCTTCATAAAAACTTCAGAGAATTCTTGTTCCTCCTCGGCAGATTCATTCTGTGCTTTCCTGTGCTCCAATAACATCGATACTTCCGAGATTAATAAGGTCTCTGCATTTTCAAATTCTAAGAAACAAAATTACACACATGATATATTTATTAAAAAATTGATCAGTATCGCACATTGACGTAATTTATTTAATTTACTTCATATTGCTTTAAGGTATACTTTTAATTAAATATCACTCGTTCTAAATTTCAAACAAAACTTTATTAATCATGTTTAATACATTTTATTATTATATTATTTAAAGTATAAAACATAATCAAAATATTATACATAAATTTACGCACATTTATATTCTAATTATTATGCATTTAATTTTACTATCATCTTCAATACTTCAATATGTATACTCACTGTATTGCTTCAGTCAATTTTTACTTGAAATTCTTAATTATAAATCTTAATATGTAATATCACAATCTTGACAGAACTGTAATGTACAAGGATCTGCTATTTTTGCTAAATTAATTAACTATATGTCATAGACTCGATTTTATATATCCTTTTTCCGTAAGAAAGTCGTATATTTTTCGTGTTTTATTTACATCAATTTTAAGCAAAACCCTAGCTTGTGACAATCTAAGATAACCCGCTTTTTTATTTTCTGCTATTAAGATGTGTTTGAAATCAAGATAATTAGATGGAACTAGACGCGTAACTGAACAAAGTTCTTTTTCAGCTGAAGTTAATTTCTCATATCCTGGAAGACCTTTAATCACAAGTGGCGGTGCCGCTTTTCGTTGCGAGATAGCACTTGATATGGAATTATTAAAATTAATGTTGCAACCAGGTAGTATAGTCTTCAAACTATATTCTGAATTATTTAAGTATTGTTTCCTTTCTTTTTCATTTTCTTGTTTAAGTTTATTTAATTTTTGGAACATTGGAACACTGTGAAAGTGTTTCAAACCATTATTGCGAAATTCAAATAATTTATTAAGATAGTTTTTAAGTTCTCCTGCTCTGTGTAAACCTTCCATGAAATAGTCAAATTCCATACCTCCTAATAATTGCATAAAAATTAATAATCTTTCCGCAACTAATCTAGTTATTGTGCTCTCATATCTCTGTATCCAAGATACAGTTCTCCTAAATGCTATCAGTCCATGATTACGTACGATTTTTCTTCTTCTCATACGTTCTTTCAGTCTGTTGTTATATGCTTGTACTATAGCTACCTTTAGTTCTGTTCCTAATTCGTAATTATCATCATTTGTGTCAAATTCATCATAATTCAAGTCAGAAATCAATAATTCGGCGTGATTATCGAAATTAACTTGAAAATCTGACCTTGCTGGATTGTATCCAGCCAGAAGCTTGCAATTAAGAGTATTAGATGCAAATCGAGGAGGTTCTTCTATATCTTGCAATTTAAATGAATAAGGAACTGCTTCACAACCAAACAAACTTGCTCTTGTTTCTGCGATTTTTGGCAATCCTGGTAGACTCTGATTATCAATATAATGTTGGAGATAATGATTTTTACATTCTTCTGGCGATTTCCCCTGTATTCGTTTGGCCACATCAACCCAATTGCCAAAACCACACTCTTGTAAAACATCTAAACACTCTAGTTCTTGTTTCGCTGTCCAGCCACTTTCATCGATCAAGGGAAATTCATTCTTTATAATGATATAGTCGTGATCGTTTCTGTGATTACCAATTTCTGATCCATTAGAGAAACAAGAGGGACACAGTTCCATTCTATTACATACGGCACAACGAATATACGGTTCTGTCAATACAGACTTGCATATGCGGCACATTGGGTCTGAAGTAATGATTTCATCCTTCACGACTGACGAGTTGAATTCTACGTTACGCTCGATCTTTTCTGTTCTACTTAATGAGCAGTCTGAAAGAGGGTAATCGTTACCTTAGGCCAACCCGCATAATTATACATTATTTTTAAATTGTAAATTGTTAACGAAGAAAACATTGACAAGCGTCGTATGATTATAGGTTAGAGATAGGCAACTGCCGACTCCATCTTTTCATTGTTGAAGCAAATGAAAGAACATACCTTTCGGAAATTGCAAGTCCGCCGCATCTTCTTCCGTCATATCAGTTAAATTCGGATTGGCCATATTTTCTTCTTACTATATCAATTATCTATGTTATTCGAAGGAACCACGTCTAAGTATTTAATACCAACAGCGTTGCCATTATGGCGTTCTCATTATGGTAATTGACTCAAGTCATACGTGCTATGATTACCAGATGGCAGTTCCATAGCCATGTACTTGGTCGGTAAATCCTTTAAACCTTTCGATCGTAGCGCCACTGTTTTAAATGTGACGTTTAAATCAGTTGGCTACACGAAGAGCACAAATGATTTAAGTATTTCAAATATTCTGCATCTTTAGTGTCCCGCGTAATATATAAAAGTTAAAATAGTTTACCATTTAATGAATATACAAGCTTAAAGAGAACGTCAATAATGCATCTCAGCTTGGTCGTAAACATTAAACGAAGAACATGAAAATTCACTTTCCAGATACATTAGGTACGTATGTTATCTAAGAACGTATCGAACCTTGAAAACGATGGCAGTATTACGAACATTGCCTGAATATATAAAATCGTAAAGGCCTCAAGTAAAATTGTATGCCTGAATACAGAATTAAACAATATGATTACATATCGGTGTGATTAATATGCGTACTGCACTATCTTTCAAATCAAATAGACACACGTACATATGTAGCAGTTACACGGGTACAGCGTCCTTGAACCAAGTGATCGTAACAAAAACCACAAAATTAAATATCCTTTTGACTAAACTCAATATGTGTTCTATTATATCTGTGAAGAACAAGTTTTAAGTAAGAACAAGAAAATTTTATTCCATATAATTAACGTAACTTCGAAATTTCATAGAATAAATTGTGAGTGATTTTCTTCAATTTTCTACAAAAAGTTAGTAGTAATTTTAATTTTCTCACAAAAAAAGTGATTGTTAGAAACGATACTCGCCCATTTATTTCTTCAGCTCCTGATTTTGTCTAAAGCAAAGTAAATACTTTATCGTATCTAATCTAATGTAAAGAAATAAGCGTACCTAGTAGTGACTACAACAAATTGTTGTTACATCAGAAAAATATTAGATAAAAGAAGTCATGTGAACGAGTTCGCCTACGTTACCTTTTAAAACACAAAACAAATAATGCTTGTACGCGTAATCGTATCAAAGTACACATACGTGTAGTATGTACTTTCAAGACGTATAGTTTGCAAAAGAATAACAATAAGTCGTCTACGAATAATAGTAGAGTTAATGTGCAAATATTGATGTAACAACATCGTGAAAGCAATGAGAATTTTCAATGCTTTGACTTGACCACACTCCACCCGTGATATTCTTCCAAAGTCAATTGTAAGGTCGAATTTAATTAACATAATATTGAAATAATTGACGAAATTTAAATTAGAAAATAAGCATGATAGACATTATGTTTACAGAGTCTAGGAAAGTGACCTATTTAACCGAAAACTGTCTCTTGTGGAAGTATTCAACTTCAAACAATTTGAATTATCTCTGACAGCATCTAAAAGGAATATTTCATGGTAATTATGCTTGGTATTCTTAATACGACGATTTGAAACATTTGCTGTTTAATTTAATTGAATGCACTGAATCTAGAAATTTAATTTGCCAAGTTAAAGGCATTTGAGAATTTATTAAATTTATTTTCAATGCTTGATTTATCGTCCAAATAAAACAGCAATGTGCTAAAAAATTAATATATCTGTTCAATGCTTTTCAATTTGGCTTGCGTAATATTCGCGTAATGAAAAGGAAGATAATCGTAATTCTTCTGTCAGTTTGCGTTTTGATTGTTAAAATGTCGTTTAACCTTGGTCTTCATACTCTTCGTAAAGGATTTCGTTTCGGATAATAACTCGTTTGCAGCTGTCGTATTAAAGTGAAAAAATTCATATCGCGCGTTTACTGTGAGTGGAAACCGCTAAGAGTGGAAACCGGTTTCACTAAAATTTTTACGAGTCAACTGACCGAGCTAAATCAGAGAACTTATCGCTTCATAAAGTATCTTGTTTTTATCTCTCCAGAGAAAAGTACCTAGCGCTCCAATTTCCATCTGGAAAATTTTCATTCTGTTATCGAATAATGAGAATCCTTTCTAACATCGTAATAAATAAGTTTGCGAATTCCATCGCATATAATAAATCGAACGTTCCATTCGAGTACGTATTTTATGTTCAGATGAGAGACATACATATCGAGAAAATTGCACATTTATAAAGTAATTCTGGTTATAACACCCTTTCACTCGTTTCACAATAATTGTCTACAAATAGGAGTGTAATACAGAAATTATCTCTAATTATCAACTGATTTATCATAAATCTTGACATAATGTTTACGAGATATCGTTTAATCATTTAAAGTGTTCAATACCTGAAACTGATACCGTTTCACCAACGATTGTTATTGTTTGTAACAGTTGCGTATCGTAAACGTCGTTCCTTACTGACAGACTCCTACATTGCGCTTGATTTTCTTACAGTGGAAAAAAGAAGTTTGACGAACGTGAATTTGCATGAATAACAAACTGAACGAAAATCTCTATATGCCACAAAACAAAATGAACATCATGGCGAATATAATACCGTTTCGTAGGACGCGAGTATAATTTTAAACGACCGTTCGACTACGACAAGCATCAAAAACTCTTTTAAAACACGGACAACGCATCTATATCGTGATACAACGACCAAATATGTACTAAGAGTCGTCGAAGAATTGACTCAAATACGCTGAAGTGCGTTCCTTTTCACGTGATCACGGTGTGATTTCCGTATTTGCGACTTGGACGATCTTTCCACGAAGGAATAATGAATCCTGAGCAACCAGACTTCTCAAATGCAAGAACACTGCACTTTCGTACTCACGATGATGGTGATAACGTTAAGGAAGAAAGCAGTCGGTCGAACCGAGGGAAGATCTTTGACAACGTTTATAAAATGACTACTCTGGACAGGTACGTTTTATCAAATCAATAAAAACCTAACGAGAAAACAGAAAAATGGAGATTGTAAAAAAGTTAATGAAAATATAAAGCAAAGATACGTTTTAAGTTAACGTGAGAATCCAATTTCTTGATTAAAAATATTCTCTATGTACTGAATCAACGATGAAGCATGCTTATTTTTTTTTTTATTATTTCATTTAGTTCTATAAGGGTGGTCATCGATATTATTTGATTGGATTCTTTAAAAGAGACTTGAATATATGGCAAAATAATGTGAAGGCAGAAATAAATATTAATTAATTTATAATTAATCTTCATTTTTGGATAAATAAAAACAATTTTTAGTATTATTGAACATCATAATTATATATATTTCTAAATAACATACGCTTATATAAATGTATTTTCTATTAGGTAGATCCATGTAATAAGTCCATAGTTGTCTCGTTATATTTTTCATAAGGTTCATTTTAACTTGAAGCAACTTTCAAGAGAAAGATTTAATTTTGTAAGAAAAATTCAACAATTTAGAATAACCATTTAATAATACGTTTCTTGTAACTGATGTCGATTCATGCAGCGTTTCTATATTGAAATATATATGCACATACACGTGCATATACTTACATATATAGAAACGAGTGATACATGGATAAATGATACGTCAAATAACAGTGATCAACGGTGAAAAAATATGTTATTGTTTCCAGAATTTTCCGTTATTTTTACATCGTTCCGACATGAGATATGAAACAGAAGCATTTGCTTCTGACAGAGCTACCGAAACAATAAGAATTTCTATTTTCTCTAGTTTTAATAAATAACGCGAAAAGTAAATGCTATCCTTCAACAAAAATACTTCGATTGTAGAATATTATAGAAGATTAATTTAAAAATCGTGTAATCGACAATAGTTTTCGATTCATCTATTTTAGGATAGTCAACGAATAACCATTAAATTATAAAACCATTAAAAAAGTCAAAATTAACGTTAATCGTTAGCGTATGTTCTTCTTTCTTCGATGCACTCTACATGCGAGCACGAAAATTCCAAGTTGAATTCGGATTTGTTTATCTGCCTTGACCCCAATTTGTGAAAGAAGAAGAAAGGTCGAAGTTTTCGAAAGGGTTATCGGACCTTTTACGATGCATTTATGACTTCAATTTACCTCATTAGCATCGCCTTCGGCATTTCTATATAACGGAACAACCGGCATGCAGAAACAACCAATGCGTTCGAACACGAACGGTGCAACTTGCATTTTACGGCTTGCGGTTTATGACGCTACATAGCCTCGTTTCCGCCGACAAGCAAAAAATGCCCGTAAATTCGGAATTAATTATTTCGTGTCACCAATGTTGACTCAAAGTTCGTTCGTTTTGGGTTTTCCTTTTTTCTAGCTTAAAATCACAAAAGGTTGAAACGTCAATATTTCTACGACATTGTGTTTGAAGATAGCGTTCCAAAAACTGAATACAGATCTTCTTTTTCAAAACATCAGTTTGACACATCGCCAGACTGCTGCTTCCATTCCTTTCCTTTCGGTTCATTTCTTTTTGTTAAAGGCTTCCGCTGAGTCACATCTTTGAAACGATTGAAAAAAAAGAAAAAAAAAAGAAAAACGCTTCTACGAATGATTTGCCAAGAATTTTTTCAATCGATCGTCGAAAACAGTCTCGTTTAAATGCAACGAAGATTACGCCTGACAGGTCTCGGTAACAAGTTGCTTCTTATGCAAATGCGCAGTAATTGATCAGAAAATAGTTGATTCCGAATTTGCAGGCATTTTTTGTTTATCAGAGGAAACGAGGCTATGCAGTGTCATAAACTAAGTCGTAAAATGCAAGTTGCACCGTTCGTGTCCGAACGGCATTGGTTGTTCCGTTATATGGAACGGAATGATGCGTTTGTAGATTCTCATTCGCTTGTTTGCGACAAGATTTATTTCGATTGTAATTACTACTTGTGAGAGAAAAGCTATTGGTAACTTGTGAATTTCAAAAATCTATTGCGCGAAAATCCATGGTAATACCATAATCGCGAGCGATCGCCCGGAGTGCTTACAGAATCTTTGAGCATTGTGCATCTAATCCCGAATCCGCGTTCGATCGTTCGATTGCTTCGTAAACGTCCTAGAACGACATCCACGTGGCGTTCGTCGCGTTTGATTATTAGGCACCGGAGATGCGAATGAATATTCATGGCGACGCCGAGCGTTGCCGACGTGGCGTGGTTCACGCTGGATTCACGGTGGATTCACACCGGCGAGTCCCTACTCTTGCGCTTGAACAACGAAATTACGCGGTTCGAAACGCAAATTGCGAGTTACATAAGCAACAAGCGAGTCAATACCGAAGCACTTGCGAGACCGTGAAAGTGAAACAAACGGCCGAAGATCTTTCGACTATCCTGTTAAATAAGCTTGTTAAGCTGAAAATGAATCGTTTCTTAATCGTTGACATAGTGGCACATAGTTCTGACGGCCATCGAGTTTTTTTATTACTGACAATGTACCTCGTGTGGGATACAACGTTTAGAACAAAAGAGACTCGTTACCGTGAACAGAAAGTCCATAGTTGTTAAAACAATTCGTGCTTCTTCCGCCGTGAGTTTGCATTGCGTTCGTCATAAAACCTCTTGACGAACATCGATATAGTTATCAGTTGTAAGTGGTCGAAATAAATGGATTGGCCTGTAATTTCTAATAAATATTATTTTTAAGATTTATTGCGTTGGATAGCTATAAAATTATCTATGTAACTAAGTATTGGTTAATGACGACGTTATGAAACGTTCTTCTCATAATTTGAATAATTTAAATAATTTAAACGAATTGATCGAAATTATCCTGTCGTTACTCTTTATCGCTCGATCACTCTTTACATAACGAAATATCCAATATCCATAAAATATATTATCCGGCAGGATATTTCACATCGATCGGATGTGGTGTTTTTTTTAAAGATTATAAGCTTTTCGCTCGTCGAACTCGATAATTGAACTCATTTATCATCGACGTATTTCCATTTTCCTTTATCAATGACACATCCGTTGAAGAGGTTTCAATGTTTCTTGGGAAAGTGATTAAATTACAGTTAGGTATCTGATTGGGCTCGAATGAGTTTGTGCCCATTCGTTCGGTTAAATCGAATATTAATTAACAGATGCAAAGATAATAGATATAAATGTAAAAGACGAGAATTTAAGTTTGTAATATATCATGAAACCGAGTACAAGTTCAAATCCAAGAAAATTCAAGTACAAACTTCAGAGTCCAAATCAGAAATTCAAGTTCAAAAGTCACAGATCCTTCGTTCCTTTGAGAAGACTTAGAAAAAGTTCGAGGTCCCTTCCCAGTCCCTAGGGAACTTCAATTTTTGAAAGGGAATCTAAGCGTGCCAGTGTGAAGAGAGGGGTTTCTCCAAATATTCAACCTGCTTCGTACTAAAAATTCACTTCAGTTTGCTCGTGGATTTACGATGGTAACTCGGTTGTTCCGAAACTCAAATGTTCAAATTTGTGAAGATTTTGTGCACATGTATATCTCTCGTTGTAACTTACTTTCCACTATTCTTTGCAATCTCAAGAATAGCCAAAATCACGCACGCGGTCGTAAAATTAGTCTGGAAATCTCTATCCTTTAGATTGCCTGTTCGATGTATTGTAGCAAAAGTCTAGATGACGATATGCCAGGTTCATTAGTTTTCCAGCCAATGAAATTCTGTGGCAGTACCGGCTGTGATTTATCATCGATTTTGTATGCCTCTGACACCGAAATCAGACAGGTTTGAAATTAGTTTCACGACGAAGTCCTCGAAATCTTTTCTTTTTAAACCGTCGTTCGATTATGTATATCCGGATTTGCATGAATACAAAGATCATTCGAGCTTTCACATATTTCCATTCGAAAGAAATCCCAGTGCGATATATCCTTCGCTGTTGTTATTATTTTTGACTTCTGATATAAATTCTTATAGAATCTACAAGAGGACAAATTCGGGTTTAGATTTCTCTTTCTTCGAATGAAAAGTTTCTTCAAATCAAAGCTAAATCATAGCAACAAGTTTAACATTCGAATGACCACCACCCGTGATCCAGACGAACGTATTACTTTCTTTTAACGCGATGTAACGATCTGAAAGATGAAGCAAAGCAGCTTCAAATCGAAAGAAGAATCTTCGATAAAACGGGCACTGGCGACTTTAGCCTAACGGGATAACCTCGATAAACTTTAGCTGCCACGTTGTTGTGAAGCCACTCCTAGTAACTTCGCGTTTCGCCGCTGCATGTGTATCTCACTCAGTGCACGTAAAGCAGGCTGTCTTTGATAATCCAGGCAAGCGTAATCGACTCGATTCGACTTATCCCAATCAAAGACAGGTTCTGATATGAATGACGTTGCAAAGGTTTTTCATCGGTTGCTTACGCGTCGTGTAAACGATCAATTGTGCGAGTGATTGGTTTCTTTTCTTTCTTTTACGTATCACTCTGTCTTCTCTAAGTTCTACGAGATCTCGATCGGATGACACGAACGATGTCGACGACACTCTACTCGCGTTCTACATCAGTATCGGTTCGAAATCATAATGATCGTTAATTACGAATGCACGACGTTGCCTCGCGATCATTAAGCGCCACTCGAACTCGCTGACAGAAATTCCCTGTATCGTAGAATCTACGATCAGTTTCAGATTCGTTGACAGCTAGTTAAAAGTAGAGCGTCGAACTTGGGCAACACGCCCAAGCGGCCGAGTCTCTCGCCTTTCGTAAACGTTACGCAAAAAGAGTTGCCCCGTTCGAACGACCACTTCCTGTTATCGAACGCGAACTCCTTCGTGGCTGATCGACATCGCGTATCTCCGGGCTAATTACGCGAGATAAACCCGACTCCCGTAGCCTTTAATTTTCTAAGATCCTGTGCCACATACACACGTCGAGGCCCGTGCAACGGTACCTCTCGAGAGTCTCTCGAGTGTTCTCGAGAATCACGATTCCTCCCAATCGCCACGTGAACGCAAATCCGTTTCTACGTACTGTTAACACGTACTGTGCATCAACAGGACGGAGAAATCCCGACGACTCGGACGTAAATTCGCGCGTGAGCAATTTCGTTCGGGAGTCCCGTTTTTGGAATGCTTATCTGGCTACGATTTTCTTGTTAGCTATACTGTGAATTACCACGCAACACTTTCGTTCAATTTGTTCGTCATTCCCGTGAACTTGAAAGTCAAGAGTTTGTATCTTCGTGACAACTTCACCTACACTATTTCACCTCCACCGTGTGAATAATGGATCAAAATGTTAGATACAACGACTAAATTTAAATACGGTATCCTTGATCTTCGACCAGCCATTGATTGAAATTTCCTTTTCCAGAGAAACGTTAGTTAAAAACGACAATAACGTCCGAAAGAAGAATCTCACTTGGTTAATTTAGCAAACGCGATAGCAGATTGGACAATTTGAAACTGAAATCGTGTTCTCCTAACGAAACCTAAAGTAAATGGGATTCCTTGTCTGTCAACAGAATAGCCAACTGCAGTTTTTCCTCCCGTTTGAAGGGTGATCGAACGCGTTCTCCTTTCCCCGGCGTAGCTGTTAACTCGAAGTATTAACCGATAATCGATGGGATTTCTTTAATTAACGCCGACACACTTCTTAGATCGCGGTTCACCGACCTTACTCCAGTTGGACTTCTTCGTCCTCCGCTCGTCAGCCGTCTCGAATCGTGATATCGAGCCGCAGTGGCGTGCTGCAGGGCCCTCGTGATTCCACGACGACGACGTGTACGAACGTTGAAATGCATAAAGGCCCTTGCACTCGTTCAAGCATGCATCGATTTTTAGGTTTCACGATGCACGTTGATACGTGTGTACAGGGTGTTTCGTAACTTGTGGGACCCACTTCGGGAGCTGATTATACGCCTAAAAATAATGAAAAATGTCATATATATATATACGTCCTATTTGTCTTCGTTTATGAGATATAATGAATTTTCTGTTTTAATTACTTTTACAAAAGATGCTCGAAATGACCACCTTGCATTTGAAGACAAGCCTGCACGCGTCTTGTCATTCATCTGGTTACTCTCTCTGTCATTTCTGGTGTTTCTCGAATTTGTCGGAAGCCTTGCTCTATTCTATTTCGTAGTATTTCAGCATTTTCAATCGATGTTGCGTATACAATAGATTTTAAATGTCCCCACAAGTGAAAATCTAATGGATTCAAATCCAGAGAACGAGCAGGCCATGCAATAGGACCTCCACGACCAATCCATTTATTTGCAAAGTGTTGATTTAAAAATTGCCTAGCCACTCGGCTAAAATGCGGCGAGCTCCATCATGCATAAACGACATACAAAGTCTAATATCGACTGGAACTTTCTCCAATATTTCGTGTAAACGTATGCTCAAAAAATCAACGTACTTTGTGCCTGTTAGTTTCCCATCAAGAGGAAAAGGTCCAATGAAAAATTTATCAATTATTCCTGCCCATACGTTTAAACTAAACTAAACTGGTGTCGATGTCTTGAATGCACAATAACATGAAACTAAACTAGCTTACTAGAGTTTGCTCTGTTTATAAAATTCATGATATCTCATAGACAAAGATAGGACATATATTTATACAATCAGCTCCCGAAGTGGGTCCCACAAGTTACGAAACACCCTGTATATGTAGCTCGGTATCGGTGAATCGGCAGGCAAATCGACTCTAAAGGTCCCTACGTTGAAACTTCCAGGTTTCACGAAACCTGCATTACAGTCGATTTGCCTGCCGATTCATCGACATCGAGTTACATGCATCGTGAAACCTAGAAATCGATGCATGCATCGCCGTGTGTTTCAACGTGTGCGAGGGGCCTTAACGGGATCGACCTTAGCCATTGTTCCGAGTGGTGTTGCCAGCCCGATCGATAAGCTAATCAATGAATTGCTCGAAGGAAGAGCTTATTATTACCAATGCCCTCGATTGAAGCCAGTTATCGCGACGATTTTCTATCGGTGATAGCCCCGGTACGGATCGCTATCCTGCAATTACGTAACCGGTTTTACACGTGCGTTCGGAGAGTCGAATTAGAAAATCTAATTGAGTTAGAAAGTTATAAGTCGATGGGAAGCTTCGTTGGTAATTTCATTGTAAGCTTTAAGAATTGCATTTTATTGAACGGGAATAAACCTCGTAACAGTACTTTGAAAGTACTGCTCGCGAGCTCGCTATAATGACGGGAGTGCGTGTCACGGTACGATTTTATTGACTGAAACGTGTCAATTGTCATCGACATCGAACGACGCTCAGGTCCGCAGGATAAATACTTTTCTTTTATTAGACGATCTTTGTTAAAGCGTGCGATTCAGGTTAACGTGGACGTTGAGATATTTCCACGAGCATGATTTAGTGCCATTGTGGCGAATGACAGTGTAACTTGCACGATTGCAGGCCGCATCGCGCGTTCCACGTCATAGAGAACAGTTTCTACGAATCGGGAAAAGAAGGTGAAGGTCTGACAGATCGGGCAAGTAAGAACGTGGGAGCGAAATCGAGTTACCTTTGAAACGTTTGACAAATACTTCGCGCAACGGCACGACGATTTCTCAAAACTCAGGGTATAAATCGTCGTTTCAGTTCGACCTCTAACAAACGTACAATACTTCTCTCGCTGTTTCTCGACACGGTCCGATTTCTGTTGTTCCATTAATGACATCTGCGTGTATGCCGCACGAGAAACGGGTAATTGCGAGGTACAGATTCGCTTGTCGTGCCGCGTAAACGCCTCGAATTCACTTTTCACAGAGATTATTTTTTTCCACAGAGAGTGGCTCCCGCGTCGTAATACGACGGATCATTTTCCAAGACACGACTGGCAGTCTTGCAAGTAAATTGTCCGTTATTAGAGAAAGGAAAACGTCGTAAAAAAAATTGTTCGAAAGTGGTGTTGCGATGATAGCCCACGTAGATGAAAATGGAATGAATTTCTGGAGAGTGATCTTCCAGGGGTCTTTGGTTAGGTTCGTGAGGATTTAGTCGTATTAGTAATTTTCTGTGACACAAGTCACAATCTTGCGACTGAATTCACTCTTATTAAGGCAAGAAGCACGTTACAAGATGCTGATTCGAAAGTGAATCATGCCGATAATCAAATACAAGAAAGAAAGGAAAACTGAATTGAGAGATCTTGGATCAGATTTGAATTCTTTGCCCTCGTAAACATTTTTTGTATCATCCAGCAATTTATTTACGAAATGGTGAGTAAAGTATCGCTTCGAATAAAATGATACAGCATTGGGAATGATCATCCTGTTTAATCGGCATTTAGCGTGAAATTTTGTTGATTATATTTCTTTGGTACGTAACTTTGTTTAACGCAACCACCAAGTATAGTATATAAAAGTTAATGATACGTAATTTCAATCTCCTGAAAAATTCCCTTCGCTCTCATTTTATAAACTTTCGTACGAGGCAATGAGATGTTTAGTTTGTGCGAATTATCCCGAATTATACTAATAATTATACTAATAATTCGTTGAGTGTCAACTCACGACTGCCTCTTTCCTCAAGAATTTCATCTTTTGAAATTTTATTATTCCTCTTATACTATGTCATACAACACCATTAGTTCATTATAATTATCAGCAATTATAAAAAATTTTGTAATTTCATCTAAATTTAAATATAATGTCCCCTTACAGAGGACAATCGAGCGCAAAGGGTTAATTTTCTAATTTAGTATAATTCGAATGTGAATGTGATGGCAATAGTTAAATACGCTTAAAGAAAAAAAAGAAATATCTGGGAAGTATCTCAAGTCAGATTCGTCATAACTGGATTTTACATAACTAATGAGATACATGACACGATGGAACGATTTCAAGAAACTATTTAAGCTTTCTGTTTGCGAAGAGCAATCCCGTAGGAAGAAACAGAAGTGAGAGTTAGCCAGAATCCATTTGACTTGCATGACCGTATAATAATCGTTGAGCTAAATTCAGCCTACAATTACACGCGACTATTCGCTCGCAATTTTTCGTTGCTTGACAACAGTGTCAACCTGCATTGTCCTAAATCGACTCTGGATCGTAGATAAGGAAACACGAAGCTGTGTTGATGGACAATAATGCACACAGCTGTACGTCTAACGAGCTCAATACGAACAGAAATTTGTTCGGAAGATCGTGTTTGCACGATCGATTAGCGAATAATAATACACGATTACTCAGCTGCTGGTAGTTAATTACTAAAAGAAACTTGCGTGTTTGTGTTCTCTTTAATTACTCACTTGAAACGCGAAGTACATTAATCGCACTGATACATTGTTTAAACGTGGTTTGATATGACTGACAAAGAAATTCTCTCAGAATGTTGCAAATGTTTCAGTAAAAATTTTAATGCTAACCACTTGCGCTGGGCAATTAGATTGCGGACCATAACGAGTGACCAAACCGTATACAATAATTGGTCGGTATGACATCGCTGGATAGAAATTACTGAGAAGTAATAAAAATAATATCATTTGTTTTGTCTATGTATTTGGTTACACTTAAATACATTTAAAGCTGAGAAAATATTGCAATTTTCGGACAAAAGGTCCGGCGCAAGGGTTTAAGAAGGGAGCCAACGCAACCTTTGCGAGCACGCTGAATGACACAACGGAAAGACGACGAAGATGAGAATACATACGTGCGTCTAGGCGTAAATCGAAAGCAAAATATTTGCCGCATCGGACCCGAGAAGTAGCGGAAGAAGCGACAAAAAGAATCACGTTGCTTAACAGGTCGATCAGGTGTTCGCAGTCGAGCGATGTACATGCACAAGTAGAAGCTAACCAGCGGCGATTCTATGTATTTCACCCTATGTAGGTTGAAGCCCTACAGAGTTCCGCCAGCCGTTTCTGGGACACTGGTTTTAAAGTTTGCGCGCGTAATAGTTTTGAAGCGTCGAGGCAGAGAAGAGCAACGTCGGTTGCTCCGCAAAACTTTGGGGAAACTCGGCCAAACTTACGCGCCGGGACAGGCTTTTCACCTAGCCAGACAGAGCGGACGCTAACAAATGAATCCCGCGGCCGGGGACACCGCTCCATAAACCGTAAACCTAACCCAGAAGAAATCGATTCGGCCGTGTCTATATCGGTATAAACAACGTACCGTGAGTAATCGAACTATCGAGAGGGGAATCTCTCGCGTGGGTGTATTTCAAACAATGACTGTGGAACGACTGTTTCGAACGCGTTTCTACTCTTTTAATAGACGTCGTTCGTTTGAATCATCGCTTTCCAAAGATAAAAGTCACCCGGTTCAGACTTGACGATGTTTCTTGAAATAATACCGTTCGTTGCACTCCGTGTCGGATATTATCATTCGAGAATGCGCGACTAGTTACGTACCCGTTCTGTCGAATCGATGCAGCTTCGAGATTGATCGACAACACGAAACGAACTTTCCTCCTTTTTTTTTTTTTTTTTTTTTTTTTAAGAAAAAAGAACCCCTTAACGAAGCTTGTTATGCTGCGACGGTTGCCTGTTTTTTCTTCCGTGATTCGTGTGTTTGGAGCGATCCGAGCTAATGGATTATGCGTATCGTTCGTTTGCTACTACTGTCGCTCGCTAACCAGTTGGAACTAGTTCTCTCTTTCGATCTCGTGCGTGTAGCTCTCGATTTGGTAGATAATCCTTCCTCCCGAACGAATTCGTAGGAAGGCATCCGTCACATTTAACGCGTACCTTTGAATCGAGTTGATCAGTCTGTACTGTAATCTGATAGAAATTCCGATTATTTGCCTTTGCGAGTACAGCGATTTATAATAACGTTTCAGCATCGAACGCAAACACGTGCGTGTTTTTTTGTCAATTGAAAATCAAAGATTTAAATTCGAATTTAAAATTTCGAAGATTTAGAAAGATTAAAAGGATCGTTTGTTTTAGAACGATAGGAGAAGTTTCGACAGATCGAATTGGAACGATGGTTCGAATCAAAGTCGACGATCCTGGTATTCTGTTGGCGTGCGACCATGTGCACGTTGCTCATTGACGTTCATCGGCAATAAATGTTTCCGTGATGCATAGTAATCTCGGTGTCGGTCGCGCAGAGGAAGAGAACAATTTTTCCTCCGATGTTTCGAAAATCACTGAACGCGCGCAGTATCATCGAAGAGGACGAACGCTTCGAATGAATGAAAAAAAAAAAAGGAAAGAAAGAAAAAGAACGAAACTTTGGTCGATTTTCGCCAACAAATGACTTTGAATCGTAGAACGATAACTATAAAAATACGGAGCAACTAAAAAAAGAAAAAAAACAGAAGAAACGTTGGAAAAGAACGAAATTGTCACCAATAAACGACTTTGAATCGTAGAACGATAACTATAAAAATACGTAGAAACTAAAAAAAAAAAAAAAGAAAAGAAACATTGAAAAAGAACGAAACTTTGGTCGATTGTCGCCAACAAATGACTTTGAATCGTAGAACGATGACTATAAAAATACGGAGTAACTAGAAAAAGAAAAAAAAACAGAAGAAACATTGGAAAAGAACGAAATTGTCGCCAATAAACGACTTTGAATCGTAGAACGATAACTATAAAAATACGTAGAAACTAAAAAAAAAAAAAAAGAAAAGAAACATTGAAAGAACGAAACTTTGGTCGATTGTCGCCAACAAAACGACTTTGAATCGTAGGACGATGACTACAAAAATACGAAGCAACTGAAAAGAAAAAAAAGAAGAAAAAGAAGAGGATCCCTAAATAAAGATATTATTTCTAACGAGTTACCTCGAGTCTGCTTTGGCCAACAGATCTATATTCGGCGTTACACATCGATCGAGTCACGGATTTTTCGGCAAATTGGCCAGAATCGTCCCAGGAGTACGGGAAAAGGAAGAGGAGTGTATGGAAACGCGGTGCCGCCAAATGGGAACGAGAAAGAGAGGGCGAGAGAGGTAGGGAGAGGGCGTTTAAATACGAGGAGAGACGCGCGTACTCCTTCAGTCCGGCGCTAACAGTCCAAACCGATTCACATCCGGACCCCGAAGGAAAGCAGAGGAAAGGAAAAGGAGTATCGCGAGGACGAATTGTCGAAGTACAACAGAAACCACCTGATAGAGAGGAAACACGAAGAGTTCTCGACTTCCGGAAATACGTGGAAATACCGCGTCGTTCTACACGCAAAAGAAACTAGAAATCGATATACACACAGTGAGGGCTGTTTGAAAAGGATCAGAGAGAAAGTGCGTGTGGTAATGTGTCAGTGAAAAACAGTTTGCGCAGCAGGGGCGAAGAGGAAGAAACTTTGAAGAAGTCCGAGAGAAGACAGAATGACAAACAGCATGAAGCAGACTGTTATCAAGTGAGTTTCATTGATTCACCGTTCTCACGAAAGTTCGCTAACTTGATGACTGAGAAAATTAGCGGAGATCCCAGTCCCGTTCGTCCCACGACGTTTTCATCTACGAACGATAAATTTGATGGAAATTTGCTTACGGAGGGAAGGAAGATGACTCGTATCGCGGCGTAATCTGATTCTGTCGTGTCTCTCGATTTTCCCAGCTTTAGCCCGGATCGTTTCGATTACGATCGTGTACGTTTTTACGATACGTTTATATCCATCCTCTCGCTTTGTTTCTTCGATTTCGTCGTTTTGGTTCTAGTTGCATAAGTTTGTTAAAAGCTAGTCACGTCGAAACACTCGCAACGTGAAATTGTAATGAGAAAATATTACGATACTTATGCAAAAGAATTTATTATTGTTGACGAAAGCATTACGTTGACAATAACACGCATTTTAGGTATGTAACGTTCAAGCATGTATTCACCTGCTTTGTTATCACGGCAAATGCACATTAGCCATTGTTCAACTGTAATTTGCAACGAATCTACGCCGTGAAGCGTAGCGTTTCAACCATGATAAACATAAATGACGTCTTATCTTATAAATATCCTTCATTATAACCAAGGGAAGATATGCAAAGAGCCGACGAGCGTTTTGTTTCCTTCGAAACGCGGAGCCATTGCTCCGTTTATTTGGCAGGGCAATTTGGCGCCGAGAGCTCCATCGCGACGTTATGCACATACATTCGCAACTCGAGATTACATCGACCCGTGTAAATAACGCTCCGCCATCGTTTATCAGAGATATTTTCCACATTTGACGGATGCAAGTTTACGACTGGCGCCCTAATCACAGCGAATCCACTTGTTCCTTTTCATCTCGATCAATGATGTTCCAAACGCGCACGCATCTCGTTAATCCCGCTCGTTCGAGGAATAAGTTCTTTCTGTTTCGCGGGTATCTTCGTTGAGGTAAATGTCAACAGTCGTGACGAAACAAGGTAACCGCCGTAGCGAAGTATAACGCGCTAACGAGCCACGGAGACGCTAAAATCGCACGGATAATCGTCCGAATTGTCAAATCAATGATATCTTCGTTTATCACGGTTTTACAGGCGATACCTCCGACAGCCTCTTGCACATCGTTCAACGAGATTAATTCGTTCTCTGCGTCTCACGCGGAGACGAGTTGTATCGTTCCTCCTCTTGGAGACAGATTCCGTGATTTCAATGCAGGCTCGAATTCTCGGTGATAAAACGTGCCAGCCAGGCGTTGATGTTACGCCGTTGCCGTTATTATTGTGACCGTGAAAATTTTCGATAAACCCGCCCCTTGAAATTTTGTCCGCTCTGAATCTGTTCGATCTCACTCGAAGAGTTTCGGGATTACGCAGATATTTGTAACGATTGTCGTTCAAGTGCGTCACTTGAGTTCCGACTCGACTGAAATTTTGAAAAACAGAGAAACTCTCCGAGAACGTCCGGTTCATACTTCGTCCGAAATCCGACACATTTTTAACCTGAATCGATGTTATTATGCTTATCCACCGTTGCAAATGAAAAAGAGATCGAGCAGTCGACTCGTGATATCGATCCGTCACCAACTCGGATTTACTTCCTGCTCGACGAAACCAATTAGCGGGTCGTTACTAATCGATCTTATCGCGTGCGTGCCTGAAGGCTAAAATTTTCGAATTTTCTTGCACTTGAATCTCGTTTTTAAACAGAAGAAATAGAAAAAGAAGAAGAAGATTCGCAATATTTCGAGGAAATATTATTCGATGGAATCTTAGAATGATCTAATGAAAATTAGAATGATCAGGTGAAAAGACTCGAGAACATCGTTATTAGGACGCTTCGATCCTCCACGGTCGAAAGGTTTTCTCAACGCGTCCATTTTGTTTGCCGCGGGACATCGACACCCGTCTCGATCGATTCTCGTGTTCGCAGCTGGCCGTAATGCGAACGTCGATCGTTACGCACTGTGTGACTTTTTGCAATCTTGCTCTCGAGTTTTTTTTTTTTTCGTAAACACACGCGACACGCATAACGTACGTGTATTACAACGAAGAGGAGGAAATCGGGCGGTCGTTCCGATCAGGCCTTAAACTCGAGTCACGGTGAAAGTTCTCCACAGCCAGTTTCACGTTAATGCGTATTGTGCCGAGATTGTCGGATCTCGATCTTGCAACCGAGAGAAGACATCGATCCATTGTTAATTGCCACGATCCTCGTTCGGAGATCAGAAAAAGAAATTCAGTTAAATTTCACGAAATCGCGACGTTCTAAACTGTTGTAGAATTCTGTTTGAATGAAAAATACGTACGTATGTATACACGTGTTTGAGAGAATTTGAAAAGATATTTTAGTTAAAGTAACAAAGCGGAAGCAGAATTAATTCTGCAGAGTTGAAGCAGAAAAGCTCGAAACATTATCGGATTGTTAAGAAAATTGAGACTGTCTTTGCTGAATCGGATACAACTGTTTAGCTGACAAGCACCTTCTGTTAGTTATCTATCAATGTGATTACATGATCTAAGAGTTAACTAGTAAAATTATCCTCGTCTCAGTAAGTATTCTAAAACACATTTGTACGTGCAAGATACTTATATCTCAAACGGAAGTTTCAACACTTGTTAGTTACCACTTAAAACTCAGTCTCTAAAAGTTTTCATCGCAGTATTCGATAATATTGCCTCTCACTTCGATCTCGGGTCTTGAACTTTCAATAAAGTACGAGGATATTTACCTTGATCGATGTTCATAGTTCAATGCAGATTCAGGACTTTGTAATTCTAATTTTCATTCAATGTTCCCTCGTAAATCTTCGACGCGAGTCGAAACAACTTGAGCTGTTGAGAGCCAACGCTGCGCGAAGGCAACAATTCACGTGCGATTTATCTTTCAGCCAATTTACACGTAATTCATCTCTCGGTCGCGATTGAGCTCGTTTCTTTTTTTTTTTTTTTTTTCTTTTCAACGCAACGCCACGGAAGGAAACTCCAGGGATTCATTGATTTTTTTCCACCTTCAAGATTGAACCTCGATAAATAAAATCACTGTCTTCTATCCATCAACATCCATCCTTTTCTGACGCTAATACTGTTTCAAACGCGTCCCATCGATCATTCGTCGTTTCGAATTTTGAAGCTCGGCTTCGCGCGACACGTGTTATCGCTTCCTCGACGCCACGCTGCTTTCCTCTTTCTCTTCTTTTTCTTTCTCCGAGTTCTTCTCGCGAGGTCGCCCTCCGAATCATTTTCGCAAACAATCGCGTCAGCCTTGTATCACTTCTCGTCGATTGCACAATCGTCTCTCTCTCTCTCTCTCTCTCTCTCTCTTTATTGATTTTTTCGCGTTTAACGACCAGCAAATGGGATAGTGAACGATAGTTCGAACGATACGAAGGATTTTTGTTTCCGGTCGTGCCAGGCGAATGGAAGCGAACGACGAGAGACGTTGCATCATTCTGAAACGAACGAGGTGCGAAATCGATTTCTACGGTCGTGATCTAACTAAGCGAGCATTGTCCCTTCTTCCTTTCATTTGCTTCTCCGCTTCACAGCGGAGAATATATCATTTCCACCGCCACGTGTATTGTCGGTATTGTCGAACGTAATCAACAATTGTTAACCGGGATAAAATTACCTCTTGTTTTTTTAAATTCTGTATCCGTAGATCTATATCCGACCTAGACAGACTAGGAGGCAGTAGATTGAAAGTAATACGATTTCTTTTCCATTGTGAGTCAACTTTCCTATTGAAAAAAGCGAACTCGCGATACATATTCTGCAATTAGGCAGTCCCGTTCGCCTAAAGCAAAGAATGATATTGTTCCATTTAATCGCTCTGCTTGCGTACGATTTTCTCAGGCTGTGAAATGAAGTATGTAAAAAAACGGGAATCCGTAAATGCAAATGAGGAGAGAGCGAATGAAAAGCGAGAAGAAGCTGCGCTTTTTAAATAATTGCCACTGCATATTGTATGCAGATGGACTTCCTTTCTTGATTATTTGTCCGTGTAACAAAGGGAACAATTAATAATGACTCGTGTTAAGTAGGCACGTAGCAGGGATATTGGTCAAATTGAATAATTGTCGAAATACTTGCCGTTAAATTTGCAAGGCCGTGAAATTTCGCATTTTAGACGAATTACGATCCTCGTGACGCAATGGGAAGTCATTATTTTATTTGAGAAGCACCGTAACAAATTACAAATTAGAGCTAAACGCCACTCTTAGGCAACGTTTCCCTTATTTGAAAGAAACTTGTCTCTTCTGAGATATCCCTCAAAGAAACAGCACAATTGCTGGCACGCTGTTGCCCGTTCGCTCTATTTAGAGAAATAGAAAAATAATTTGTCAAACGTTTGTTCAAAGTGAAAAAAAAAAGAAAAACGAAACGAAAGTTTACACGACACTGACAGCTTTCTCGCAACTCGCGCGATATACAATTGAGATACTAGACAAAATTTGAAAAGAGTCGAGACGTTAACGAAACAATCGCTTAAATCAACGATCTCGATCGCGCGGAGCACGTAGAGACACACTCGATAAATAAACGAGCAAATCGAAGGAGTTAACAAGACCGGCGCCGTACATAAATTCGGCGTAGCCGGACTGTTCGTTAAACTCGGAAAGTTCCTCGGAAAATAAAAAGTCAAGAGGGGCGAAATGTCCGGGAGAAGAACGGTCGTATAAAAGCGTTCGTAAATACACAGGCGGATGAGAATGTTTCGAAAGTTTCGAAATCACACCGAGATAAAAGTCGGGGCGAGCGTTTCGTTCAACTTGGCGAATTTCTTGGCTGCTGTTTAAATTTCAACAATTTGGCGAGCTACGGAGTTGCGTGGAAACGGGTACGGCAGAGCATGGCCGATAAAACGAGTCGTTTGCGCTGCGACACTAATTATTTCTAGCTACCGCTTTCACGGAGTACACCCGAACTTGACGACATTACGCTGTCCCGATACTTAGGACGCGCGTTATTGTGCCAGTGTAAGCAACGTCGATGGTTAGATGGCTCCGTCGACAGTTTCACGGTTGATGCCTTGATTAAATTTGTTGCCATTTAATAAACCTTTGTCACGAACCGAAAGTGTTCCCTCTGTCGGCGATCCGTTCTCTGGCAAAATTTAATAAATTCATTTTTACCTCATCTAGATACAGCAAAAGAAGAAGAAGAAACAAAAGCTAGAAAATTGTGTCATCATGTCTCTTCTGACGAGTTTATTAATTCAAAACACTGTGGACACTTAGCCAGTCATGCGTATTGTTTCGAAGTAACGGAGGGACACGTGGAGAAGGAGAGACGATTTCTTTGAATCGATCTCGAGCAAAGATCTTCGTCGATCTTCACGACGATTTCGAAATTTCTATCCGCTCCAGGAGATAATATAGATATAATTGAGCGTGAAAAAGCTATGCCAGCATTTTTTGCCAAAATTTTCACCACGGCTTTTGGCCGCGAGAGAGGAAGTGAAAGTGTCTCGACTTCCTCCGAGTGACCAGCTCGAATAAGTGCGTCGCAACCTCGAAGCAAAACCCAAACCAAAAAATGATCGCGCCGAATTGCGGTTGCAATTGCTGTTGCAAGCGGTATCGCGCGGTTCCACGCGAATCAAAGGATAAACAAAACCATTGGTACGTTGATGGTACCACATAAATATTTGCAAGCGACCGCAAGGAAGCACCACGCGGACGTTGAATTTCGAAATCAAGATAAACAAACGATGCACCATCAAAATATATCCTGTTCGATTGTCTGTCTAAGATATATTTATTTTTTTGTTGAAAAAAAAGAGGAGGGTTATCCCTGGTATATTTTCGTTTTATTTGATTGTTTTATTATTGTACGCTAATTAATAATTTATATCGTTGGTGGAAATGTCTTCTTAATGCGAAGTTCCTTTGTTTATAGAATCGCAGTGACTTTTTATACAATCTTATAAAAGCAGTGATTTCCAAATGTTTAAGCTGGAAACTTTTTACTTGGTCTAGACACGTAGCTTTTTAATTTCAAGGTGTTGCGTAGGTATCTTTGCTTGGACACGCGAGAAAATATCTAGGGTTACGTTTTGCAACAACACTTTTCTTTTTAGCTGATCCCGCGCACTTTCTCTTTTACCTACAGCGGTAGAAAATCGATAATAAAAGAATTTACGAGAATGATACAAAGCGGTTCCAATCGTATCGCTCCTTTTCCTTCTGTTTCTGCAACTTTCGCAACACGCCTCACTAAACAGAAGATTATTCGAGACTTCCTGTCGCAAAACTTTGCTCGGGCAAACTCTTGAAAGCTTTGCGATAAAAGGCGCTTGAAAATTAATGTTTAATCTAACAAACGTCAAATTCCTTTCGTTCTATTCTCGAGCAAAATCTGCATACAATACGCACTGTGCGAAAGAGCACTGGAAAAGAGAGAAAAAAAAAAAAAGAATTGAAAACAAAAATGATTGGTTGCCTGTGGAACGTGATTATGACAGGATCGCGACGTTCTTCGTTTACATACCTGCTTCTGCATAACCGGTTATATCCACCGACAGATCATTGTCTTATCAAACATGCCTCTTTGGCTTCCAGGCATAAAAGGCACGTCACTTTCTACAGGAAGTGACTGTTTCGTGCAGTACCGGTTCGAGACTGATACTGTTTACAACTGTTCGAGCACGAAATCATACGTATCCCCTCGTGTGTCTAACTAATTCAACGTATTTCATCCTAAATATCAATGATCATTTTTCAAAACTAAATGACAAAACTTCGACGACACGTCAAGTAATCTCGAGCTAATCTTTGTACCCTTTGGACGGTGTACGGTTTCGTCAAACGTAATTTAAAATTCATCTCACCCTTCCTACTTCCGCGACAAGCATTTGCAGTCACCTTGAGGTCGGCAGATGAGGTCGTGCTTGGCGGAACTAGGCGTATCGTTCGAAGGTGGCCGAAACGAATTTGTATTCGGCGCGCTAACGCTCTTTTAGTTTCCTTATCGCGTCCACTTTGAACGAAGTCGAACGAGGTCCCCTGAAGGTTTTGCCAACTCCTGGCTAAAGAGGCCGCTCGAGAAAGTCGACTCACTTCCAAAATCCAAGCGAGTGCCGGCAAATCAGGACTGCCTTTCGTTCTCGAAGAAGTCGCCCACCGCCTCTCTTCGATAATCGAGAGAGTTGAACAAACTGCGCTTCAACATGGACATTTTCTTTTTTTCTTCTTAAGGGGATATTCTGGTAATCCGGCTTGAAAAAATCGACTTTTTGGGGAATTTTTTCTGAAAGAAACCATGATACATTTTGCTATGCAGTTTCCGCACACAGATTTATTCATGTTTAAAGAGTATTTACAATTTTTTGTCTTTTTTTAACGAAATTAATGAAAGTTGTGGAAATTATATAGCCTCGGGTAAACGTTATTAAAAAACGGGTTCGAATGGCTGACGTGATTCCTGGTTATTTGAAACTGAAAAACCAAAATGCATCTTAATTAGTACAAATATAGCTATCGCGTGAACCACGAAAACAGCGAAATTTCGAAAATTAAAAAAATTGGCAACATTTTGAAGTTTAAATATCGATTTTCCTTGTGCTCTTCGTCTTTTGGGTGGTAAACAAAAATAGAAAAAGACATCAGATTTTGAAATCCGTGATTCGTGCGACAAAGACATATTAGGTGAAGATCTCCTCCAAATTTCAAGTCGATCGGTCAACTAAAACGTCTGAGATATCCCGTCAGCCAATTTAAAAAGTATGGATTTGAGAAAAACACATTTGAAGTTCTTGTTACCTGCGACACAAAAATATTCACACTTTGCAACCAATCGAGCAATACAACAAATAAAATATTATAAAATAATAATAATATTATAGAGTAAAATATCTTTTAAGAAAAACACGTTTGAAGTTTTTGTTACTCGTTGCACAAAAATATTCACACTCGCAATCAATCGAGCAGTACAACAAATAAAATATTATAAAATAATAATAATATAAAAATAAATAATAATATTATAATATTATAATATTATAATATTATAAAGTAAAATATTTTTTGAAAAAGACACGTTTGAAGTTTTTGTTACTCGTTGCACAAACGCATTCATACTTACGTTGCGAGCAGTATGAATATAAGTTTCCTTTAAACACCTGTAACTTTGTTAATTTTACGAATTCAAACGAATCATTTTTACATAGACATTTTCGAAAGCGTATAATTTGAGAAAATGTAAAAAGAAAAAAATTGGTTTTTCTTTTAAACCGGATTACCAGAATACCTCGTTAAGGAGCTCGAGCGATCGCGAAACCGGAAAAATTGAGAAAGCAACGACGCGAGAACGTTTCACGCGAAGCACCGACGAATCGTATAATTCGCGGAAATGAGATTCGCGGCCGTATGATTCGAGGTAATTGGATTATAATTCGTTGGCGCGATCCTCGCGCGGGAAGATGGTGGCCAAGGTCGCGTGGAATTAGCGAAGTTCGCGAGAGCACGAAACGAAGCGGCTCGTCTGTGCTCGATTGGACGAAATTCCAAGGGCCATAAACGCTTCACTTCGGTATCGAGCAATTTCATACTCGATCGATTTAATTTCGTCGGCTCGTCGTCGAGAGTTTCAGCGAACATCAAACGTGCAATCAGAAAATAAAAAGGGACAGAGAGTGGAACGACTGGTGGGAGGGGGGGACTGAAGAAGGTCGAGCTTCATTGTGGTCGCGAGCAAAACACACGATTCGATTATCAGCATGCGAGCCACGCGGGCTTTGTATCATTTCGATTCGACACGGTTTCGTGTCGTCGGTGAAACACCCGCTGAGTGAGTGAAAAGTTCACCCGGGCCCGACTGGAGAACTACAACTTCAAAAGGCAACGAAAACGTTTCATTATTTCTATCGTCGTGTTGCACACACAATAGAGCTATTGTTCAGGCACGCTTCGGGGAACCGATTAATATCGAGGATTGAATCAAAACGATTGATCGATGAAGCGTGCACATTCCTCGATTTTCTTAACTCGATTCGCATTATTACTGGAAACCAATACAACGACAGAATTAAGAGGAAATAATTGCAATTTTCGCGGCGAGACGTGTCGCTAGACTTGCATTCGTTGGGAGATTTATCGAGCGAGCATGTAAATACTTGGATCGCAGTTTCCGCGAAATCGATTGTTAATCCACGAATCGAACTAGGTACATTTGCGTGATTCCGCGTGAAATTGCTAGTTGCTCATTTTCGTGGCTGTTTAACATCGAGTTGGAGCAATCTGTTCGACGTGTTTTGCGACCAAGCGTGATTACTTGGCCACTGACGCGACAAATTCGGAATCGACCGGTACCCTAATTCTGCCCTCCCGAGGACAGATACCTACTAAATTAGAGGATATTCCCTCGTCCTTTGCTCGCGCGCCAGCTAACGATCTCGATCGTTAATGCTTCCGCATGAAAGACTTCCACTTGATATTCGGTTGATGCTCCATAGCATAGTTTCGAATGATCATTCACGTGGAAGCTTTCATCTTTCGAATAAAAGTTTGGAATGATCATTGCCATGGAAACTTTTGTTTTCTATGTTTTCCACCACCTACCGTTAACGTGTGTAATAAAATTCTTTTTTACTCCATAGAGATTCGACAAGAGAGGCAATTGTTCATTGCATAATTGACTTAAAAGATTGAAATATACTCTCGATCATCGGTCACTGTCCGAATCGTCCAAAATTACGTTCGTGAAACTAGGCATTCATTTTCAAATGTTGAATCAGTTATTATTTAACGCGTTGTAGGAACCAGAGATCGAATACCGATATATTTTGTGGTTTTAATATTTTACCGATATCCGAATTAGTAATAATATAACATAACCGCTTTTCGATCAGTTCTATTAATAACAGTATTGTACGTTTAATACCGATATTTTTAAACGCTTTCTACCGCTAGTTGGCGCCAGCATTGATATAAATTATTGAAATTTATATCGTGGTATTACAAGGAAGAACAAGTATTAAATATATAGTTTTCGTTTGTTATGTACGAAGACGAGTGAAAGAAGGATATATTTGAAGGGAAAAGTGCTCACTTTATTTTGAATTAAGTAATTTAGTAATTTATTCTCTTTTTTTTTTTTTTTTTTCGTAATGTACTTCCACGTGTCCATTCCGCCTCTCAATGTCAGATAACAACGTAAATCGAGAAATAACCCTGCTAAAAGAATGTCATTGTCAAAAAGCATCCCTTTGTCTATTTCTCACTAGTTCTCGCTGTTTCAACTTCTTCAGTCCGCAACGTGCCGATTGATCCCCGATTCCACTGAAACACCGTCTTATCCAATTCGTGTTTCTTTGTTCTATAGCACTACACCAAAATACAGTACAACGTATCATACCGGTATTCGAAGCATTTAGTTCTCATTGCGACAGTATAGAGCAATTACCTAAAAAACATCGATTCGATCTGCTAGCAGCTCTGCTGCACATCTTTCTCGCAAACACGCGTGGAAAATGTATCTCCTGAGAAACAGAAATAGAAAGGAAGGTGTTTACACGCTATCGATTCGTCGATCGCGCGAGCATCCGCGACATTTATCGCTCGATCGTTGTTTCGTTGGCGGTGGAAGTGTGTCAGGGTGATCGTAGCCGAGTTCTCACACTACTCTGCGCAAGCCGGGTTGTTAATGGCATGGAAATTCGATCGAGTTGAAAGACAGAGAGAGAGAGAGAGAGAGAGAGAGAGAGAGAATGACGCGCGTCGAAACGATTTTTCCCAGGTTTCTTTTAGAAACCCGATGGCGTCGAGAGGCTTGGCCATTGACTGCGAGAAGCGTCCCGGTGTGTACGCTTGTCCCTGGAGGAGGTCAATACACTCGAGTTGCAACGCGTCACGAACCCTATTGCTCCTCGGCTCGACGCCCAACTCGAAACGGTTTGCTCACTCTAACGGCAACCGGCCGATTTTGCTTGCTTCGGTTGCCTTTTGTGTTGCCGCTGCCGTACGCCACGCGTCTGCGAACGATAGCGGGATTAAGTCGCTCGTTTACGGCGGCAGGCTCCTCTTAATTAAAATTTGATTGCGCGAGTCGCGCGACGCGGCTGTTAAAACTGTGTCCTGCAGCTGGCTTCGGCTTAACGAAGTTAACACGGCTAACGCGTTTCCTTGCCAGGCTATTTGCAGCCTTGAAACTTGGCTTTAAGGGCAGAGTTGCTTTTATCGTTTTCAGATAAATGTTGCAGTGGAAAATGAGAAATTCTCTGCAAACAACAAGGGCGAAGCAAGCATCGTGATAGGCTCGTTGATGACTTCAATGGCAAAGCAAATTAATACGGTGAAGCTCGTTTGAGAATGTTTGAGTAAAAAGCAAATGTACATATTTACACGCATTTGTTTTGAATATACATTTTTCTTTTTTTTTTTTTTTTTTTTTTTTTTTTTTTTACTTCAATGGTTAAACAGTTATTGAGCAATGTGAATAACCACGAATTACACAATCGCGAGATTATTTTCATAAACTCTGTCCAAGCGACGTGAAGCATCGATGCATGTACATACGTACGTAAGTATAGCGAAGCTACACGTAACACAGACAACTCACTGTGAGAACGTTCATCTACTTTCGCAATAATGTTGTTACTTCTGCCATTTGGATATTCCGTGCATGTTACCCGATATACTGAAATGATGCGTTAAAACTCCTTTTGGTATAAAGAGAGAACAAAGTTCAACATTAGTTGAACATATACGTTATACATGTGCAAGTCTCAAGACTGGTAAGAAGCACGGTATTTAGCAATCTTTATAGAAGGAATTATGTATTAGATAAAACGGTGTTTATGGTTACTGCCTGTGCACTTCTTTCCTCGCCACTTTGCGCGTATTCCGATTGAAATGCGGCTGAACGTTCAAACATTGTAAGAATGCTCGCAAGCGATTATTTTATCTCTAAAAACACGATGATATCTCGTAATCTTCTCAACAAGCATCAAACAACGACAAACATAATAAACGTGCAGATAACGAGAGATTCAGAGAGAGAGAGAGAGAGAGAGATCCCGTGCAAAATATTTCCGCGATTAATATTTATCATTTTGATGTATCTGGTAAAACCAGCAGTAGAAACATCTGCATTGTGCATCATCGTGTAGATAAGTATCGATAGGTTCTTCGCATCGCCGCTAGTATCGACGACGACCGATCAATTAAATAAGTTAAATACTAGTTGGCCTTGGACCGTACTTGGTCGATGCACGCGTCTTACGATCGTGACCGATTGAGAGAGAGAGAAAAAAAGAAAAACCTCAGGATATGTAATACACGTGTTGCAACGTGTCGTACGAAAAATTTACTAAATCTGCTTCCTGTTGCTCGAATTTATTACAACAGCACGATTATTTAAAGTAACGACACGAAGACGGAAAACTGTATCGTTATGTCGTAACACGCATGTTGCCAACAATAAAAGCATTTCGCCTGATTGCGAGCAGTATCTGTACAAGCTGCGTTAGTTTCACGCTTGGCTTCCGATTCGAGCTACTTTTCACTATCGAAAGGCAATCGGGTTCTGCATAACGGTGCAGTCTAGGAGCGCATTTGCGACTGGCTTCAACGTTCCACGCGCTCGTACTACCACAATTATTGTTAACGTCTAGACTCTTTGGGAAAACGAGTAGAACTCGTTGAGGTTCGCTGCTGTTGAAGATCCTGAAAATGTAGCGCCGTGAATGCGAGTAAATTGTCATTTACAAGGAACATGAATTGCGTAATAGACACAACGACGGTTTCGTGAGGTGACAATGCGGGCAGAAGTGACAATAGAAATCAATAATGACTGTTACACCTTCTCTGTTTTGTCTTTGAAAACGTCGTTCTTACGTTTTTACGTGGAAAATTGGAGCTGAGAACGTGTGAAAAAATTCAACAGCCGAAAAAAAAGACGACAGACGTAAATATGAAATGTTTGAAATATTTTTACAAGGCGATAGAAAAGGTAATTATTGCGTTTTGCGTCTATTAGCGATTCACTTCCAACGATTGCCGAGTAATAAATTGCCGCTTCGTAACACGTGTATTCGCGAGAGGATTCGCGAGAATACCATTTTCCATCGACTTCATCCTCGTGCTTACGTAAAGCGCGCTTGTGATTTTAAAAACTAGAAATGCAGAAATGTTATTAATAAAACGACGTCGAATTATATAACCCCTATCTTGAAACTGTTTTTCCTTTGAGCAAGATATTAAATCTCACACAGATGAGAAGAATCTCTCGCGTCTTGTGAAATACTCGGATTCGATTGAAGCATTTGCTCCGCGTGGTCGCGAGAGCCTTGCTTTTGGCGAATTGCGTTTGCAACAAAACTGGAAAAATGTTCTTCCTTTCCTATTTCGAAACCGCAGGAATGGCAATAATCAACGCTCGGTGGAGTTCCATCTTCTCGAACTTTCCAGTTTTGCAAATCGTATTCTGCGGTTGATGACAGGATAGACTTGAAGGATCACGCGAACGTGAAGCCATTAACACGGAACAACCCCGATACACTTCCATTAACAGTCGATTTTTACTACTGTTGTTTGACAGAACGGAGAATACCTTCTTGAATCTTTTAAATGATCCACCAATCCTACTCAAGGACGTAAACACGCGAGGAACGCTGTAAATCTCATCAGCGATCACGCGATTTCGAACGAACTTCAATTAAAATTGAAATTATTCGAAACGAAGTTCCCAAATAACAGAGATTACCGATCTACATTTGAGCCGATTATACAAATATTTGTACATAAAATGTTCAGCCCTCTTAAACTGGATTTACTGGCAGTAATTTGTCGAGGGTTCACCTAGTGGTGCGGCACTAAATAATTCGATTTCGAACCTTAATATGGCTAGATTTTATTTTCTGTACTTGAAAAGTCCGATTGCTTTTGGTCTCTAGAGGTGACCTAATTTTGTGACTAGTTTCTGCTTACAATTAGCTAGCTACTGAGAACTTTTCACAGTCGGTTCGTTATTAAAATAATAAATATTTAAAAAATTTCGATGTTAATGTAATATTAAATTAACATTTAAAAGAATCTTATATTCCAATTTCCCTCTTATTTCAGCAACTACAAATGTTAATTTTGGTTATCCTTTTTTTGTTAGGAATCCAACATGGTGGAAGAGACGATCGACGTTGGAACGCGGATTAACCGTGATAGCAGTTTGCGGGGTGCTTTTATGCATCGCGTTGGCTGTTGCACTCGGTGTTCTAGCAGCGAACACCATGTCCTGCAACGTGTCGTCGAAGAATGGTGAGAATATTACAGCACAGTTTGATAATTCGCAATAAGTTTTGATCTGACTGATTATATTCAACGAAACGTTAGCATCGCCTTCGTATTTAATTTGTGCTTTCAAATTGCCTAATGTCTTAATAATGCATGTGGAAGCTACGTACAAACGAGCGTTTGTACTATCGACAAAGAGAAAGATCAAAGAACTTAATACTCGTGACTCGAATGTCTCATAATAACTGTTGCCGTTGGTCTTGAAAGTCGATACCCATTATTTCCAATACCGAATTCGCATTGGATTATTTCTCCACGATTAATTACATTCCTGTATAAACACACGCTTTAACGAGCTTGCAAATGCCACAATTGTTATCAGCCTGAACTCACAAAGAGAACGAGTCATCATGTTACACTTCCGCTTCCAATTAAAACAGTTAGTTAGTTCCAATTAAAACTCGACGTCGTTTAATGGCTCCCATTAACAATCATTTCGAGGCATCAACGAGTCCCATGATCCATATTACGAGTGTGTAAAATCATGCAGTTGTAATCTCGCGCGATAATCATAATCAAATAACAAACGAGTGAGTGCAGAGATCGTTTCCTTCCTGACAATCCGTAAATTTGTACGATGGAGATTAAAACATCGTGCGTCGTACGATACCATTTGCCTAAAGCATAACAATAGACATTCACGATGGACTTGAACGAATATACTGTGCCTGACAATTAAATATACTGTGATAAGATAAGATAATAGGCAGACTCGCGGCAGCGTTTAACAGCGTTTCCACGATAACTTATTTTTCAGGCAAGTGCTTTTTATGCCATTTTAAACCTCAACCGGTTTAGCTAGCGAGAACTTGGAAGAGACGAGCTCTTCGATCCTCGAGCGAGGGAGAACGGTTCGATAACGGTTCGGTGGCGTGGAGGAAAGGCCATTAAAAAAAGAATTTCGAGCACGTGAGAGCTGACTAAACACGCTTACAAATCGAATCGTCGTAAATTTCATTGACAGCTAATGTCACGTGCGACCTATTTTTCTCACGTTGATTTATCTCCGCGAATTAATGCACTTCACCTCGGTTTCTCGAAATACATAGTACGCGCACGCTGTTGCATAAAGGCGGTCGGTATTTTAATTCGCTTCTTTGTTCGTATTCTGTTACTCTAGCTGTTTCGTATATATGCGTATATATAATTAAAGATATATGTATATACACATATAAAATTAATAGACGATATATATATGTATATATCGTCTATTAATTTTACGGTTCTCCGACACGTGAGTTACGCAACTTATTTATCCCATATATTTTTATCGCAGTCATTCGAGCACGTGTATTTTTACGCGTTGTCCGGCGATTCCTTGCAACGAAGATTTGTCTGAACTTTGGAAAAGATGTCGATAAAAATACGCGCATTGCACATCAAACGTTGATATGCCGCGAATCTTTACGAAACGAAATAACCAAAATTTCTGACCACCACCTACAACAGATCACCAGGAACGATCGATAAAAATATAAATATATGTTACGTATGTGTTACGTAATGTTTGTGACGTGAAACATAGCACTTGAAACCAAGAGTCTTTATTTCATCCTTGTCTCGCGTATCGAGGCTACGATCGGACTCGATCAAGTACGATAGTCGTGATAATCGTGCGACTTTATATGGTATGGGCGAATCTCCGCGAACACGCTTATTTCCTCTTTCTCTCGGAGAATCTGGACGATCGACCAACCAAGGATATCAGGCCGGATAAACGCGTAATTTGACGTCAATGAGATCGCGCCGATTCTGACGCATCGGAGCAAGTGGTCATTGTTTTGAGAGTTACTCATCCTCGTACTTTGCGGCGATCCACTCCGGCGAGCGAATCATTAGCCAGGCCACGTATCTTCTCGTTTGTATATTTTCGATCGAGCGTCGATAACTTCGCCGTGGAAACAAACGAGAGCGTGAATCACCGGGAATATTTTTACGAATCACCGGGCGAACGATCGTGTTTTTAGAATCAATCGTCGATTAGCTCCAGCGGATTGTTACTTTTTCTTTATCGCCAGCGAAATCGATCGATTAACCCGCTCGCGGTAGGTTTTACGATTCATAAAGAGTGTCTGAATCTTTCGTAGACACGGTCGGCTGTCGATACTCTGTTCTCTCGTTTCTATTCTCTTCGCCGCGTTTTCGAACGAACAACGAAGATAATTGCTGTAGAATTTCGAACGAATTCGCGTCGATCGATCCTTTTTTAGAAGAGACGGTTGGTACCGACTCTCAATGGATCAATTGCTCTTTGGTTAATTGCACTTTGTACAGGTGCCGGTGTTGGAGAAGTTTGCACGAACGTTCGTTCAAACTGTCAAAGGAATCGCGACGGGGACAATGTACGAGCATGCGTGACACCGCGAGATTAGACACTTTAACGGTTAGATTTTCTTTACGTATCGGTTCGCGTATCCATTCCTCGTTGACTCGGTCGAAGACGTTGATTCTGGCTGCTGTCTTTCTTATTTCAAATAAAATTTTCCGAACGAACAGTAGGATTTGATTTAAACCGGGGCGGGGAGTTCATGTTCATTTCATATCCATTGATCGGAATGTTTTTTAGCAAGCAGCTTGAAAAAAGCGACTGTCACTAACAATCATTAACATCATGGACCCGCAATGTGTTTTTGTGTTGCATCTCCGCCTACGCGAGAGTAGATCCTGTTAACTCAGAGGGATTACCATCCACAGCCGACGCCCTGAACGGTTATCAACAGAACAAAGGCGTTCACGTTATCGACAAAGGGCCCAGCTGCGACGAGGACGTGTGCACCACGAAGGAATGCATCTACACGGGTTAGTAAAAAACAATTACTCGAGTGATCAAGGTTCTAGTGACCTTGTTCGATTCTGTACATTTGTCGAAGCAACTTTGCTAATCGCGAGGCTTTAGCCTCCAGGCTGTTGAAGAACATGGATCCCGAGGTGGAGCCGTGCGACGACTTTTACGATTTCGCTTGCGGCGGTTTCCTCAAGTCTACCATCATCCCGGACGACAAGACCAGCGTGAACACATTCACTGAAATTAGCGACGAGCTGCAGAATCAGCTGAGGACCAGCATCGAAGAGAAAAGTACACCGGACGAGCCGAAACCGTTCAGACTCGCGAAGAATTTGTACAAGGCTTGTATGAACAAGAGTGAGTGTATATATATATATATATGTGTGTGTGTGTGTGTGTGTGTAAATGTAGATTGTTTTGTTTAATTTTACCTGATGTAACACTGCTTCAATTGTTTCAGCGATCATCGAGCAACAAGGATTGGATCCTTTGCTGAACATCTTGCGAAAGCTCGGTGGCTGGCCAGTACTTGAAGGCGACCAGTGGAACGAAAATGAATTCAACTGGAAGGAATCGGTGTACAAATTCCGCCAGATGGGCTACTCCGTCGATTACTTCATCGACTTCAGTATTGGCGTTGATCTGAAGAACAGCACGAAACGAACAATCGACGTACGTATACAAGAAACCCGTGGCCATAAAAAGCTTTAACCTCTGAAAAATCAGCGCCGAGTCATTCTCAAACAGAATTATTCGTGCATACATCAGACGCGAAATGCAAAAGTTGGTTGTAAAGTCAAACGTATGAATTACTAACGTAAACTCGGTCTTCCTTAAAGTCTGCGCCATTTAGCGGAGTTTTGCGCCGGTAATTGTATCGCAAACGTGGTCAAATTGCATTTGTGATTGTAGCTCAATATTTATTTAAGTAAGCGACTTGGACGGATGACTCAAAGTGTGCTTGCTCGGATAACGATTGTACTAATGTCGCGTTAACGCACAGTCCAATACAAAATTTCGATCATTTGATCATTTAAAAAATGTTCGTTCTTTCTTTCTCTCTTTCTTTCAGTTGGATCAAGCTGCCCTTGGATTATCGCGCGAATATTTGTCCAAAGGTTTCGACGATAAAATCGTACAGGCATACTACAGCTACATGATCGACATCGCGGCGATCCTCGGAGCAAATAAAACAGACGCAAAGGACGAATTGAGAGAGTCGTTGGAATTCGAGATGAAACTTGCCAACGTGAGTTGATCACTGCGATCAAGACTTTAGAAGAAAAAAGAAATCCAAACTTAACTAAAACATTCGCGTGTATTCTTCACTTGAAAGTTTCATCGTCAATTCCGCAGATTTCCTTGCCGAATGAGAAGCGTCGCAACGCCACGCTTCTTTACAATCCGATGACGGTACGAGAGTTGTCCAAGACTTACTCCAGCGTTCCGTGGAAGGAATACTTCAACACTCTTCTAGCGCCCAGCGCGCAAGTGGACGAAGAGGAGGTCGTGATCGTCAGCGTTCCCAATTACATCGCAAGCTTGGAGAAGCTGCTGGCCGCCACGCCGAAAAGAGTGCAAGCTAACTACGTGATGTGGAGGGCGGCGGCCTCCTCAGTCAGCTACCTCACCGACGAGATTCGAAAGAGGCAGCTGCAATACTCCACGGCGTTGAGCGGGAAAACGGAGAGAGAGCCCAGGTGGAAGGAGTGCATCGATACAGTTTCCGGTAGCTTGGCCATAAGCGTCGGCGCGTTGTACGTTAGAAAATACTTCAAAGAGGATGCGAAGAAGAACGCCGTGGAAATGGTCGCTGATATTAGACAAGAATTCACTGAGATACTGAAAAAGGTACGCTTGTCAATTTTAACGACCAACTCACGCCATCTTGCTTGTTTCTTTCAAATAACGCAATGCCACGACGAATGTTTCGAGGTTGCTTTCATTTGGAAGCGATTTGATCGTTTTCTAGGTTGACTGGATGGACGAAGAAACGAGAAAGAGTGCTTTGGACAAAGCGGCCAGCATGACCAGCCACATCGCTTACCCCGACGAATTACTGGACGACGAGAAGCTCGAGCAATTCTACGAGAAACTGGAATTGACGACCGACAATTACTTGGAAGGTATCTTGAACCTGACTTTGTTCGGTGTTGAATACTCCTTCAGTAAACTGAGGAAACCCGTGAACAAGTCCGATTGGGTGACTCACGGAAGGCCGGCCATCGTTAATGCGTTTTACTCGTCCATCGAGAACAGTATACGTGAGTACTGTGTTTCGTCAAAAATCGATGCGAAACGATAGTTTTGTAATGAGTCGTTGGCTGATACGCGAGAAGGCGATGTAACGCTTATGTAACGCTTTTGCAGAATTCCCGGCTGGTATCTTACAAGGCGCTTTCTTCAGTAACGATCGGCCAAGATACATGAATTACGGCGCTATTGGTTTCGTTATTGGCCACGAAATAACGCACGGCTTCGATGATCAGGGCAGGCAGTTCAATAAAAATGGGAATCTAGTGGACTGGTGGGCGCCGCAGACGAAAGAAAAATATCTGGAGAAAGCGGAGTGCATCATTCACCAATACGGCAATTACACAGTGGAAGATGTCGGCTTGAACGTAATGATCGACTTTTATTACATGCTCTCTCGTTCCTGTTTCTTCCTCATCCTCAATCATCCACGGTCATTTGCGTCAATCGATACACACATTCGTCCGATACGGATTCTAATTTTATGAGTACCGACGAGCGTCGATCTCTTTATTCTATGTAGTACTTTACGTAAGCTTTATTGAACCTCTACAATGCAAACAACGCTCGAGACGATGATATTCTTTCTATGATAATCGACCATCGAAGGCACGAACTTTTTCTCAAAGGGGTCAAACTCGTGCACGGTACTTACCATCACTTGCGGGTCAAACGTTATCTAACTACTGCTATAAACATAAACGTTAGTTCGATAGACTAGTTATTTTAACGCGGAGCAAAAATTTTCTTAACAACGAACGTGATCTTAACAGTTCTCATTTTTCAAATAGACAGCATTAACATTAGAACTACCGACGATTAGAGCGTAAAATAGAAAAACTTTACGATACGATGAAATATACAAACTTTTGTTTGTATACTTTACGAAAAATTATTTAAATATTTAAAAATGCGCTGTTTCACGTCTATAAAATTATAAGTTAGTCATTTATACAATTATAAGTTAGTCACTTTAGCAGTTTTGATGTTAAGATTTATTTGTAAAATTAATTGTAAACATAAGTTTTTTCTTTGTACAATTAGTATATCCCTTCTTTTATAATGCATGGTTCAATTCATTAGAAAAAAAAGAAAGAGAAAGGAAATATAGATGTACAAAGAGAAATCGCTTCATTTCGTGTTTACAGTTAAACGGTATCAACACTCAAGGCGAGAACATTGCCGACAACGGTGGTATAAAGGAAGCCTACTTGGCGTACCAAGAATGGGTACAAAGAAATCACGTGGAGCCGAAATTGCCAGGCCTTCCTTATACTCCTGAACAATTGTTCTGGATCAGCGCAGCAAACACCTGGTGCAGCAAGTACAGACCGGAGGCAATGAAGCTTCGCATCACAACTGGCTTCCACAGTCCCGGCAAATTCCGTGTTCTGGGTCCTCTTTCGAACATGGAGGAGTTCTCCAAGGATTTCAATTGCCCGCTTGGCTCGAAAATGAATCCCGAAAAGAAATGCGCCGTTTGGTAAAGACCAATGCAGTGATGGAAAACGGTAAAATAGAGCAGAAGCTCCAGTTGACTCGACGGCAATGAAATTTGTTCATCGTGTTAAAGAAGAGAAGGCTTTCTTCTGAATGTTTCGCTGAAGTCGACAATCTAATTCGATTAAGGGGAACTGTTAAAAGTAAAATTTAAGCGTATCTCGACGGACTCGTCGTGGATTATCATGAAATCTGTTTAAGGGATTAAAGTGAAGGTGCTTCGGTAGCAGTGGAAACTGACGAAATTCTTGAACTTGAAGGCACGAGCGCGCTTGAGAAAGATCTCACCGAAGATGCCCAAAGAGAGAGAGAGAGATGCCTCCTTCATAAATTAACTTGAATTACACGGTGCATATTACTAACATTGTTCCCTAATATATAAGTCCTTTTTTATAAGAGAGATGTCCGAATTTCGACTAGTATTGTAAATAAAGAAATCAGCGGGACACGAGACGGCGCGTCACGACTATTTGAAACTTTCTATGATTGCATTCTAGAAAATAATCGGATAAGCACACGTTATAGGTTCTGAAACATTTGAGAAAAAGAAAAAAAGAAGAAAAAAAGAGAAAAATGGAATGAAGACGGACAAGTTTAAACTGTGATGATTTTATAGGAATCGACAATAAAATAGTGAAAATGGTCTTTCGGTTAAAGCTGTACGATGACGCGCAAACAAAAAAAAATATATATATATATATAATTATATTGTTAATTATATTTTCAAATGACATTGTTTTACCGATATATATAGTATATACATATATATATTATATATTAAACGAAAAAGTTAATATGTGTTTTTTGCTATCTGTATGATATATTCGTTAGGCTCCGTTGAGCAGCATAAGGTTGTTGATTAGAGTTACCATTTCGAAGTACTTAGACAATGTAGTATTAATTGTAGGTTTTAATGTACAGGTGACTAGCATCTGTGTAACTACTTTTGTACTGTTTTACTTTTGTTTTTGCATCTATGTACGTATCACATAAGCGTTAATTCGTATCATAATTTTCTTTGTTTCTCTTTTTTCAATTGCAACAGTACCGCCTGAGAATCTAACACTTAGAACCAGCGACACTATTCATATTTATTACAATGCTGTATTGTTTTAAGTTTAGACAGATAAATGTATTCAGTGTATTTGTTGAGTATAAAATTTTAATATAAAAAGTATTGAAAAAAAGATTTTTCATCTTGAATTTGACAATAGAATTGAATATGAATCTCTTTTTATATGCAAAAAAAAAAAAATGTATACATTTTCTTAATCTATTATACAATTTCTTGAATAAAATTCTAAAATATTGGAATAACTTTAACTAACATTGAATCAAGAAACACAAAGTTTCACGGCATGTTATTTATTTTTGATCAAAAAAATGCTAGAAATACAAATTACATCTTAATAGTTACATCATTTTTTACATTACTGAATGCATGATTTTTGTTTGAATGAATTAAAAATGGCAGTAAATTGTGACACCAGGAACCAGACTTATTACTTTATTTATTGGTCGAATATAACGTAAAAAATTAACGTGTTCGCTATGCTAATTTTTGTCATGCAAGACATTAAAATCTCAAATAAAACTGTTGCATTCCGTTCCTGGTGTCACAATTAAACATTTGCATATTTCCTATATTTTTACACGCTGCGGAATCTAGGCAACGGGAATTGAATTTTATATTAATACTCTTAATTATTTTGCTGTTGTGGTTTTGACCAATCTACATTCAAAATAAGATGATCATAACCATATCCGTTAAGCGTAGCAATAGCTTTTGCTGCTTCCACTCTATATTTAAAATGTACATATGCAAATCCTTTGCAGAGATTAGTTTGTTTGTCCTTGGCAAGATAGAACTTGAGGACAGATCCAAATGGCTTGACAAGTTCATCCAAATCTGCATCTGTAGTACTTTCCGACAAATTGGAAATACGAATAGCGGTAGTGTCGTCGCGTCTTTGCATCTGCATAGAATCTCCTCGTTTGCTACCTCCATCGCGCATACCTGGTGGGATGTATTTACTTCCTTGAGGTTTCAATTCTGTCATTGTTCCAGGAGTACCAGTATTAATAAGTGGTTTTTTATCATCTGGCACTTTACCTGCAAGTTAAATCATGTATCATCTTCAATTCTAAAATTTTTGATGCTTTTACAAATTCTAGAAATTAATTTATAAAAGAGAAACGTACCCCCAGCAAGTACAGTGTCTTTGTAAGGACATTTGGAGGTCCAATGATCTCCATTACAATTTCGACATTTAACTACACCCTTATCTCCCATATTCTTCAATTTGTCAAGGGTATCTTCTTCAACTTTATTTTCTTCTTCTTTACTAGAAATAAATTGCATAAATACATCTTCACCACCAACTGTAGTAGCAGGATTGGGTCCAGGTCGATCATCCACAGAGTCTCCAAATTTGGCCCAATTCTTACGAGCAGCAATTGTCTTTGAAACTACACGTCTCTCAATCTTATACGTACGAACCACTTTGACCTTTTTGTTATCCTGATTGTACTTGTATTCGGTGAGAACTTTGAACCCATTTTCATAGGTCTCTGAAGGTGGAGGTAACGCTCCTCCTTCTTCTTCCACTTCATCTGCCCAGCTAGATTTTACTTCTGCTACGGGCATACCTGTAATTTATCTAACAGAGACAAAAATTACTATTAATAGCACTATCAAATACTACTCAATAATTAGTGAAATATAGAAAAATGAACTTTAAATATGTGACAGAAGTGACGCGATAGGTTAGGTAGTAACTAAATGAAACAATGCTGACGTATCTATTTAATTATGATATATAATAAACGACCAATCTTTAACAACGTAAAGAGAATCTGAAATATTGTATTTTGTACATACGGAGGACATTGTTGGAACACGTTTACGTTACACAATTGTAAAGATGATGTGCAAATAGAGATGTGATAGTTTGTTAGAAATATGCTGGTGTAAATACTTACTATTCAAGGTTATCGCACACACAATCGATAGAAACACAATTACTCCGGAAAACTGACAGAAAAGCAAATTCTACGAAACGTAAATGAAAATGAGCCGAAATGGAGAAATTTCCGCGTGTGAAAAGTTGGCGTGTCAGTGGCCAGTGGTAGCTCTGGTGGTGGTTCCTCGAAACACGAATATTCGGGAATTAATGGCGACGTCTAGCGTTGTCGTGTCCAGTGTGAGAAAATAATGTTTTCCGGATCCGTATCACGATCGTGTACGGAAAAGTGTTAACAAAAGTAACGATAAACGTGATCGAATTCAGTGTTAAAGTAAAAAAGTAGTCGCGATAATGGACCAGGCACCTGCAGGTAAGAGAAAAATGTTGTGATTTGGTGATTTGGCCAAGCGCGGTTTCGCACATTCCCACTCCGGGCGAGCATATTAACGTTCCATCTTCTTTATTAACTGTAATATCTGTGATCTATCGTTTTAGCATTTTAGTTAGTCAGAATTGAGGATTTGTGAGTTTCCACGCAATGGAACTAATGCGATACGTTAAAAAAAAAAAAAAGACAACGTGTAGATTTTAAATAGTAGGTTATGTAAACCTGTGCGACGTATTAGGCTACCATTAAAAGCAATTCACTCGACGAATTAAATTATCCTCAGGCAAATCCCCGTAGATACGTTGAGCGATAAGTTTCAAAACAGATTCAATATTTCAGGTTACGATGGGCTGATTTAGGACTGTGTACTTAAAAAAAAAAAAATATATATATATATAAATAAATAAGAGATCCTATTTCTGTACTGTATTTAAATATTGCTTCTTATTCTAATCATTGTATAAGTAATTCGTTGTTCGTTAGGGTGTCACACTAATTTTGGTCATTTTGATATAATACCCAGATATAGAGTTACGGAACATCATAGACAAACTGGCACAGTTTGTGGCTCGCAACGGACCAGAGTTCGAACAGATGACGAAAAACAAGCAGAAGGACAATCCAAAATTTGGTTTCCTGTTTGGTGGAGAGCACTTCAACTACTATCAGTACAAAGTGACTACAGAGCAAGCCAGTAAGTGGGATACAGCCCCTTAACAGCTACAACAATTGAGAAGCATAATGGCCATGCTTTATTCAACGAACGAGGAATGACTTTGAAAAAAAAAGAGATACGGGTGAAAGGGTCTGAATTCGCATAGTGAACATACAAAACTATTATTCATCGAATATGAGCACTTCGTTTCAAGATTTTGGGATTGCTATTTATTAAGCAGAATGCTTTAGCTAAAGACATATTGTATTTCTTGGCAATGGTGATTTTAAGAAGATGTAGTTTTAAGATTCTTAATGGAGCTTATCTAATACGGACTACATTGTTGATATATTGCTTCAATCTGTGTGGGAACTAAAACTCACTATAATACCCTGTAATACCCTAGTACTGTAAAAAAAATAAATAAATACATGTATATATAATATATAAAACAGGGAAAGAATATAGTGCTCCCAAAAGACTTACCGAATTTTTGATATAATTCTCTCATAAATGCCAAGAATTTTATTATGCACTGGTAGAAGATAAGACTCAACAGAAATTGGACTATTTGTATACTTTTTCAATATCCATTGAAGGAATCAAACATCTTACAATAATCCACCGTCATTCGTTTACAGTTTTAAAGCAAAAAGGAATAAATCCAATGCAAAATGCAGACCCACGTTTAAACGTTTCGCAGCAGCAGCAAACAGCCGCTACAGTCGCGCAGCCACTGAATAACGTCAATCTTGCACCTGGCCTAAATACTCAAAACAATGGATTAAATCCGGTTGTGGGAATTGGACCAGTGGGAAATCAAAGTGGTCCAGTTATAACTGGAGTACCAGGACAAATTGGAGGACCAGGAAATGCAGGACCACCAATTGGACCAGTCCCTGGTGCTATGGGTGGTGTGAATCCATCTATTGGTGCTGTTACTCAATCGGTTAACATTGGAGGACCTCCTGGATGGCTTCAAAATGAATTAGCAAACCTTCAGTCACAGCAAACAACGCTACAGGAACAAATTAGACAATCAGAGCAAAATTTGGCTGCGCAACATGCTGCATTGATGGCACAACAGCAAGGAAGGGTTGAGGATGCTGTGAGACAAGCTCAAGAAACAGCTTTACAGAATAATGCACAGGGCACAAACACAGATCTAGCTGCTTTTGATGCAGTGTTACAACCTATCATTGATAGCTGCACAAAAGATAGCATAAGTGCAGGGAAAGCCTGGATACTTCAAAATTCGGTTACTCCGCAAAGTAATCAAGTTGTTGCGGATCATTTGCTGAAGAAGTACGTTATATTCGACTTTATCTATACGCTACAATATTAACAAATCAATTGATTTCTCATTGTTTCTTTTAGGGTCATTCAAGCAACAAATTTTAGTCATAAACTCCATATTATTTACCTGGTCAATGATGTCTTACATCATTGGTAAGTAATTTATTTAAAAAAAAAAAAAAGGACAGTTACAGACCTTATAGCTTAAAATATTTATAAAAATTGAAGTTTGAATTGGATTATATTATCTGATGAAATATAAATGGAAGATTTAACACTTCAATTTCAGTATAAATAATATTTATAATAAAGTTTGATAACTTCCATAAAAACAGTTGTGCACAATATTTAATTTTAAACTTCTTTAGTGCAAGAAAAAAATCTATGGATCTTCGCAAGGCAATGGAAAGTGTTGTTGTTCCCATGTTCTGTAACACTTCATTAGCTGCATCAGAAGAACAACTTAATAAATTAAATAAGCTATTAAGTTTATGGGAGTCAAAAAATAATTACTTTGATGAAGGAATTATAGATAAATTGAAACAACCAAGTACATCTTGGTCTGAATATCAGGCTAACCTAGTTGCACAGCATGCCAGCGCAATTACACCGATTACCACGTCAACGAAACAAACCTTTGATAATTATCAAGCACAACATCAAGCATTTGTTACGCATGCTTTGAGACAAATTCAAAATATCGAACAACAAAAGATTGCAATTGATCAACAATTGAAAGCTCCCCCTCCGCCACCGCCGCAATTGGTAAGTTGATTTTTTCATTTTTATGTTGTACATATATATATATATATATATATATTTTACAAATACTGATTGAAATTCATATTTTACAGAATCAACAAAACATGTCTATACCACCTAGTCATTCCGGTCCTCCTGCTCCGATAAGCACAGACGTAAATTTCAGTCAGCCGCCACCTGGATGGGGTGTACCGCCTGGAAATGAACCACCACCATTTTCAAATGTTCCGTTGCCAGATTTTTCAAAACCTCCGCCTGGATTTGGTCCACCACCCGTTATACACGAGCCCTCCGTCGAAGATTTAATGCCCAGTATGCCTTATTACGAACTTCCTGCTGGCTTGATGGTACCTTTGATCAAGTTGGAAGATGCTGAATATAAACCTTTGGATCCAGAAGCCATTAGGCTTCCACCACCTGCTCCTCCAAGTGAACGATTAGTAGCGGCTGTAGAAGCGTTCTATGCACCACCAAATCACGATTCTCCGCGGGACAGGTAATGTACACGTATAAATTAGTTAAATTTAACGTACGATAAGTATCGAATAAAATTTTTGATCGTAATATCTGTATGTTATAGCGACGGGTGGGAAAAATTAGGTTTATACGAATATTATAAAGCGAAAAATGCCGCGCGTAAGCGCAAAGAAGAAGATATAGCAGCTGGTATAAGGCAAAAATCAAAATCGCCATCGCCAATTCTAAGGCCAAGATCCAAAAGTCCTAGTCCACCAAAGAAACGATATCGAAGTAAATCTCGAAGTAGATCACGCTCAAGATCTAGAGGTAGAAGCAGATCTAGATCACCTGCTGCTAATCACAGACGTAATAGTCGCAATAACAATCATAATAACAGAAACAGAAGAAGGAGAAACAGCAACAAGGATCGAAGTCCTGATAGAAGGATGGACAGGCAGGATCGAAGTCCTACTCCGCCCAGTTTCCTGTAAGTATCAGTACTTAATAGAAATACATACTTTGTACGAAAATTCAATTTCTACGAATTAATTACTTTCAGCGGATCAACTTACAGTAAAGCTCCTCAAGAAATTAGTCTCGACGAGAGTAACAAAGGTCATCAGTTGCTCAAAAAAATGGGTTGGGGTGGTGCCGGACTTGGTGCCAATGAACAGGGTATTGAAGCTCCAATATCGGGGGGTGAAATTAGGGATAAAAACGATCAATATAAAGGCGTTGGTATTAATCTAAATGATCCATATGAGAACTTTAGAAAGAGTAAAGGACAAGCATTTATAACTAGAATGAAAGCAAGAGCGGAAGAACGCGCCGAAGAAAGAGGCGAACGGGACTGAATATAATCGGGATAAATAATTAATTTGTCTTTAATTCTTTCGATGAAATATAATTATCGCATGCAGTATAAATTATCGAATGCTCCCACAACTGTAGTCGACATGACAAGCCTGTTTTAACAGCCGGTCTTTTACAATTCTGTAGCATGATTTGTATAATAATCTATTTCAATATCTTTATAATTTCTTTCAATTGCTGTTAGAATAACAGAACGACAGTTTATGTCCATTCTCTACATTTCATTACGTTAACGTTATACAGTGTGATTGTTTATTGCTGAAATTGCAAAGTTTAAACTATATATATATTATATAATTTTATATTGTTATTAGAAGTAACAATTTTATATTTTTAATTACTTTAAAAAAACGAGAAAGATAATAGTATGTCGATCATTCGTGGGTGCAAATCATATATTTGTATATTTGCAAGTGAAGAGAACACTGCGGGTAAATGATGAAAACCATAAACAATTGTTTATAAAGATAATTATTTGTCAATTTAATATAAATAAGACTAGAACTGCGTAAGTTTATGTACCAAGAATGGCTGTTATATATTAAATCCAATTTTCATGGTACATAACAAAAAGAAAAAATACAATTTTGTGTATCTCTTGTACATTATGTACAAAACTATTCGATATTCGGCAAGGTTACCGATTAATAATAGCAAATGATGTCTATTGATAATTTGAGATATATTTGAGATGAAAATACAAACCGAGCATACCAAAAGGACACCATTAATCAACGCGATTAATTACGTATTAATTGTATTCTACGACAAAATTTATTTTGCTCTCACATGAAATGATGATAAACTGATTTTCTGAATGTCTGTGTAAGAGAATAAGAGGATCTCTATCGTGCCACCCATCATTCGCACGTAAAAAGAAAACGTGAAACTAAAAAAACGTACTTGTATTTAGTAAGTTAATAAATGATTATATTGGATACATAAGAGTAAATCGACGAATAAATACGGTATGTTTAAACGCAACGATCAACGGAAAGAAAAGAGAAAAGAATTGTAGTAAAAATAAGCGAAAGAGGGGAGAATTATCGTAATTAGAATTAACACGTACTGAATGCATGCTGCTGACGTATGCTCTGCAGAAAATCACGAAAGATGCTGTAAAAGAAAATTAATTTAGTCGATTCAGAGATATCCCAGAATAATAACATTCTTAGATTCTTTTTATACTCAGTAGATTTATCGTCGGTTATCACGTGCACGCGGATTGAAAGAAAAACGAAAAATCTCGATAACTGGTTAGAGACAGCTCGACATCCGATGGCCATTGTTAATCGTCAGTTGCCTTCTTGAACTTCCCCAGCGGTAGTCGATAGCGAAACCGAATAAATCCAACGTTAAACCGGTTTCACAGCGATAATAGTCCGAAGCTACACACTTGGTGGCGTAAACAAAGCCGGTAAGATGTGTGTGTTCTCAGTAGCTATCCTATAAGGTCACTCTCAGTTTTAATATTTATTTTATATCACGTGATATTTTTTTATGAAACGAAGTCTATACGAAAGAAATGCAATAAAACATTCACATCGTAACACATTTCGAGATATCAACCGAGAGTTGGCATTTATGAATCTGAGGAAAGATTATTTGAATACTTGTTGCGCGTTTCAATCTCGATTCAGTATTTGCTCTTCCTTTTCTTTTCTTTTTTCTTTTTTTTTTTTTTTTTTTTTTTTTTTTTTGTCATAAATACCGTGTATTCGATAAAGCGCAACAGTCAAAACAATAGAAAGAAAAAAAAATAGGATGGAGTCGGTGAATCGAAATGATCCGCATGGTTCATGATTTAATATTTCAATACTTCTCTTTGAACAATTTGTTCGATGGACTCGATAGTAGCACACTTGCATTCTTTGTGTGACTGATAATAAAATAATTTCAAAGAGAATATAAAAACGCCAAAAATACACTGGACGGTTTTATAATCGGACGACGTTCGATCTATCTTTTACAAAACATAACATCGCATTATGTGAAAAGATATGTACAATAACAGACTGATACTGAAAAGTCTTTTTTTTTTTTTTTTTTTTTTTTTTTTTTTTTTTTTTTTTTTTTTTTTTTTTTTTGGTGAGTCAATCCATTGCTTATTTCGAATTGAAAGACGGCTGTATTTAAAAGAATCGATTACGCTTGTGGGAAACCAGTACGTGCGTTTATAAGTTGGTTAACTGGTGCAGCATGTTTGAGCAAAACGTGACACGGAGTCCGAAAAGTATGTGAAGATAAAAAATAAATAGATTACGTTAACGATTTTGGGCAGCGGCACGTAACCATCTTATACACATACTTGTGGCAAACATGTGTGATTTATAGAACGTAATTCTATTTGCGACTATATTCTTAAAAAGGAATCGGGAAATGAATGAATCAATAGATTTAAAAAATGTTCGTATTCACTTTAATTTACTGTTCTTTAAAACATTTTTTAAATGATTCGTAAATACCTCATGTTACATAGCAATAAAGAGTTGCTTTTTGAATACTTTTAAATCAATATTTCACATGCACAAAGTTCTTAATTTTTTTTTTTCGTTTTTTTTTTTTTTTTTTTGTAATTTTAATCCATATGCCTGTTCCGTTCTAAATACTCGATGAAAGATACTTTCGAATACCTGTTCTATTGATGTAGTAGCCATCTAACTTTTACAACACAGGCTCTACCATATGGACATTATGATAATATTACGGATAAGCGTATTTTGATAACACTTACATTTCCAAAACAGTATTTTATCTGCAATTTATTAAAGATAACGGCATACTAAAACATTTTGCTTCCATGGAAGTTAATAAGTTACAAAGTTGCATATTATTTTCTTGGTGATGGTCTGAAAAGTACAAAAAATGAGAAGAATCCGGCCTCTGTACGACGTTATTCTAAACGAGCAAATTTTTATCAGCCAGTAAAAACGAGTCTCATACTACTGATTGCAATAGGCGCCATGTATCGTTTTATTCTTGTTTGTCAAGATTTTCACGGACGCTGTCAAATTAGAACGACTCTCCTTGGACCTGTTATGTTCAGGGATCCATGTAAAGACACATCACAATCTTGCCGCTCGATTGCGACACATATTCCAACATTCTGTTTGATGAATTGAATAGCAACCTAGGAATAGAACGTTTTAAAAAAACGTTTCAACGAACAGAGCATGAATTATGAATTATATACAAATTGCACGTGTTGACGATATTATCAATCATGTGCCGCTCTTGCATTTTTTCTTTTATGAATAATTATTCATATCATTAACTATAATTAGCCGTAATGAATGTTCAGAGTATTTTTGCAAATTTTATAAATAGAACGTGTAAATAACAGCTGCAAGATAATTCAGCTTTGCAGCGATTCTCGACAGGCAGCTACCTTTTGAAAGTCAACTATAAATCACGATCTGGTAACAGGTGACCTCAAAATATAATCAGAAACCGGATCTCGCATTCGAGCCGCGTATTTAGGCCGGAAGTGCGTCTCTAAGGTTCGCTTTAAATAGTCACTTAGCCTGCTATAGGTTTCCTTATATGTAGGTATCGATAACGAGCATCCATCGTTGATTTCAAGCGTACATTCTAAACGATCTATTTTTGGTATGATGATAACAGTGCTATAATTAGCCCCCTGTGTTGTTACTATTATGGAATTTTATCCTAATTTGAGTGAAATGATGATGTGCGCGTCAAATCGAACCGTTACGTCTATTAAAAAAAAAAAAAGGCAACAGAAATATTGCCACCACGTGCGTTCAGATTATTTGCAAACAGAATATTCCGAACGTTCCACGGACGAATTAACGAAAGTCTACGAGAAAACGTCGGGATGAGAACCTTCGTTCGTCACGTAGTCCACGATTCGACTGTAAGTCAGTTGTTCGAATGAAACAGAAAATTGTCGGTTGCTCTCGCTGTTGTGATCGAAAGAAATTACACTCTGGATACTCTGCACATTGATTTGTACATTTGTGAAACTTTGTGTGTTTTTCTTTTTTCCTCGATTGCTCGGCATTTTTTTCTTTCTTAGGCGATCGAAAGGCGCACGCAGAGAGACGCCACGACGAACGTGCAGCGATCGGTGCATACCTGCGTGCCAGTTGACTCGGACTCGGGCAGAGAAAACGGGTTAGCGTGACTCGTGAATTAGAGAGAAACGCGTGCACGTCGCAACCGCGAACGGACGACGGCGAGACGGAGAAAACCGCGTTGCATTCCACGTGATCGGGAGAAGGGCACGCCTCGAACGTCGAGTCACGCGCTCGACCACGCTTTTACCCTTACCGACACGTGCACGCAATGTGCCCGGCCCGGGCGCTCGGTAGAACAGAAAGCTGATTATGCACTTTGTGCGCACGGTGCACGATGACATCTCTTGGACGTTGGTCCATTATCTACGTACGTGTCGCGTCGAATTACGCACGATGGCCGACGCCCCTGCGTGTCGCGATCGTTTGACTTTGAATATTTGCAAACTGTTTAAACACACGACGGATCGACTTTTCGATCGTGCAACGCCGCGTCTCGTTCTTTTCGAATTGTCTTCGTCCGAGGTAGGCCGAAGGATTGGCGAGTTATGTAGCGCAACCGAAGTTACGGTATTCTTCTATATGCTGTTCTCCGTGTCAGACACTTACGCGCGCGTATGCGTGCACATGTACATACGTGTTTGAAATTATTGACCGGTGTCGGTTGGTTTGCATAAAATTAGGAACTTTAACAATTAATCGTGCTGGTTGACCTTTAACGCAGCATTAATAGTTACATGATGTTTGACGGTATGTATTTCAACGGCGTATATGCATGGATATTTTTAAAAGACCGAACGCGAAAATAACGGCAATCAACTAATTGCTAATTGCCGATGTAATTATTTTTAATTAATTACACGTTACCGTTCGCAGAGTGTAGTTTCTCCGCGTACTTTCAACGAGAAATTGGCAATTCGGCGATTAAATTGGAGCGTGAGATGGCGTGGCGTAAATTGATTGCTCGATGAGCTGCACACGCGATAAAAAATAAGAGAGAGAAACATTCGTGGGATATTCAGGTTCAAGTACGGAGTTGATTTCTTGGGAACGTGCAGACCTATCAGAACTCGTCGATCTCCAGGACGAGAAGGGAACACTGTGTGTTGTAATTATGTCTCGGTTAGGCGACTATTCTAATTTGTCAAGGGCAGAGTGAACTCTGCGAAATCTGATTTTCAGGCGACAACCGGAGGGGAAACACCTCGGATGCATTCGACGGATGCAATCGTCGTGACGCAATTACTTTCATGTGCCCTCACTCGACCCTCTGTGTGACTGTTGTCCAGCCTTTTCTTTCATTCTCTCTAAAACCACGTCAATTTCACTTTGTCGCGTCATCGCTTGCTCCAACTGCTTCTTCGGTTTTACGTAAGGTGTATTCGCGAGCAGACATACTGCGTGGAAATCGACACAAAGCGATGGAGAAACGGACGGCGTGCTTCATTCAAAGGTATTCAGAAGATCCGATTGTCAGAGATGCCAGAAGGTCGATTACGGCGTACGAAAATAATTGTAGCGCGACAATGGTCGTCAAAAACATGTTGCGAACATTGTTGAATATTCATCGACATGTGTCCACCCACGGCGGCCGTTCTATCTAAAGTGTCACGTAGGCACACGGCTGTGACATGGTCACCGTTTGAACGATGCATAATTTAATTCGGTGCTCAAAGAGGAATCCGTCTTGGGCGCTCTAGAAGGAATTTAAATTGCTCCGTCCCGCGATAGAATCCGGAATCAAAGGTTAAAGATCTGAACCACGATAACGACGCCCTATCAGTCCTATTTATGCCGAACCGTTCGAGCTGAACCGAAATATCGCCGTCCGACGCATTACGGCCAATTGACGAACGAATTAGATTCAATAATTTCGTTTCAGTTACGGCCGAACGAAGATCGGGCCGATTAATGCACGGACACACGTAATGTGGTGTACCAGATCGAGAATAGCTCGGCGTTGCCACAGATTGCGTTTATTTTCTCCCGAGCCGTGCAGAAAATAAGACGCCTATTTTCGAATCGGTCGCGTTACGCGCGTACTCGTGCATACGTCAAGTTCGTAGCCGCTTTTAAAGGGAGAACGAGCCAAAAAGTTTCACTTTCTCGGCGAATGTGAAACATTCGAGCCACGAATATATCGTGCGTCAAATGTACGAGGTATTGGTTCTTACCTCTTGGTCGTGACGATCGTAATTTATTTAGTATTTATTTATTTAGTATTATATATTTAGTATTTATTTATTTAGTATATATTTTGTTTACTTTCTGAGATTAATTAGCACGCGACATTTTTCGACATTTGGTAGAAAAATATTATATATATATATATATATATTTCAATACTCGCAGATCCTTTCTGTTTGCAAATTTAATCGTTCGTCTTGAAATTTCCTGTCCGCCAGCAGGCCGCCGTTTACATAAGCGCAAATGCTCATACTTTCTAGTTCGTCCGTGGACGTTCAACGTCATAAAAATCGTTTCGTAATGCGTAAATCTTGCTGGCAAAAACGCATCGTTAGCCACATTCTTTCCGCGCGTTCACCGTAATTAATTTCTTTTCAGCTTTTAACGCCAGTAGCGCGCGACGTCGACCGAATGAAAATAATCAGCTATACGATTACGTGTATATGTTGATCGCCCGTGTATATATATATATTTATGCTTCACGTGAAGCGAGATCTGGATTCCACAGGTGACCCGTAAAACTAGAAAAGTATGTCGTGTCTAGAACAAGTACGTATTATGATCGGGATTAAAATCGCAGCCAAATGCTACGCTCTCTTCAGGTTTTCTTTTTCGCTTCGATCGACCCCATAGAGGCTATCACATTGTCAACTTACTGCCTCGCGTGCATTATTTAAAGGGACGACTTGTACAGTTTGGATTTTGTCGCGAATGTAAAGTACGCTTTCAAACCGTTTCACCCTAATGATAGTGTGCAAGTAAATAATATTCCTTTCTTTAATCATCCATCCGCCACAGCTACGGCTCTTTCGTACGATGAATCTATCCTGTTTGTTTCAAAAGCTCGATATATAATTACAAGTACGGTAGAGCTCCGTTTACGTGTATTCGTTCGAGATACGAAAGTTCTTCCATCGTTGGAATCGGAATCGCGAGCGTCTTATGTCATTTCTGTTTCCAAATACACTTTCAGACAAACATGCTCCAATAACCCGGTTCTCGTAACGCAAGCTCGGCATTTAGAAATTCACGTGAAGCGGCAACGCGGACGCTGAATAATTAAAATTTAATCTGCTGGCTACGACGAACGAACGTCCGTCCGGGAGGACAAGTCACGTGTGTGCGTGAACGATCAACGAAGCACGCAAACGCCACGGCGGCGCAGGTATAAACATATCGTCAAATCGTGCGAGAACGAGAGCTATCATTACGCTTCGTGCCGTGTCCTCGTGTCACGGCGCGGAGCCTGAATACCCGTCTCGAGTCTGCCCGGTCTCTCGTGCTTCGTTTCGGCGGCAGAGAGGGAGGAAGAAAGAACGAATTCACGGCGCACAGGCGGCGATCGGGAACGAGCAAGGAGAACAGGAGAGTGGGATATGTAAAAAGGTGACGACGAGAGAGAGACGGTCGATAGCCTCGCGTAGGGAAGGGATGCAGTCGGTTTGTAGAGAGCAGCGATGGCAGACGGCGAGGAGAAGGGAGAGGAACGAGCGCGTGACAGGACACGTGACCGGGAGCACACGGTGCTCGCGTGACCGGCCCCGTGACGTCACGCGCACGTGTCACATAGCGTGGTAACCGCATATCCCTCTCTTCGTTCCACTCTGCACCCTCAGCGAGCGTTCCTCACCTTCCGCTCCCCGCCAAGCGTTCACCACTCCCCGCGTTGGTCAGTAACGTCTCAAGTCCCCACTTCACCCTCCTCGACGCAGACTTTCACCAACGTGGAAAGTCACTATTTTTCTTTCCCTTTTACACGTCACCCGGTCACCCCTACGCGATCTCAGCGCTTCTGCCTCGTTCGAATCTCGCGATCGAACGTGGATTTGCATCGTTGCGCCCGGCGATTCAAGAGAGAGAGAGAGAGAGAGAGAGAGAAGTAGCTAGTTTCTCCTCAGCGATCGGTATCGTATCGAATCGTATCGGCGGGATTTCAGCGAAACGGAAGGGTGAAAGCGTACGCTCGAGAAATTCAGTCGACTTCGTGATACGATATCACGGGCAAACGTTAAATTACGCTCTTGGTATACCTGTATCGCGTTTTATTGCTGACTATTGAGAAACGCAGAGGAAGAATCTTATCTGCGACTTTCGGTCGTTTGTCATTAAGGTAATTCGGTTTCATTGTCTGCGACGGGAATTTGTTTGTTCTTTAAGTTTTTGACACGCTCGAAAGATATATTGTACGTACGTACGTACGTAATTATGTACGTATTCGAAATGCCGAGACTCGTGTACGTGCACGTTTTGTTTAACGTGTGTTTGTATCGCGACAAATAGTAGTATGCAGATTTAACATTGTGACGAGCGGCTATTTTCAGTATACCACTACGTACGTTTAAATTTATTGCGACTCATATTTCGGTCATTAACCATTAAAAATCACGTGACGCTGGTGCGACGTTACAGCCCGATGATCGATGCAAGGAAACGATTTATTCTTCAATGATTGTCAATGTCGATTTATGATTTCAATATATACGATCGAAAAAATACTTGTCTATAAATCTCACGCTATTTGAAAGAATCTTTAGGGGTAGATTAATCTTTTTTTGTTATTGTTTTTGTTTTCGTAACAATATACCGACGCGAGTATCGCTAAAGTTATTTCAAGATCACCATATCGATCCACGCGTAACGTTATCAGCACGTGATATGCCGAGAACAAGTTGCCTTATCGAAGAATTTTGCAAAACTCGCGGGCGCACACGTTATCATCGTTGAAAGATATCGTAGATTAAAAAAAAAAAAAGTATTTAGCTGTGTAACGATCGCTCGGTTAGTATCTGTACTGTTTCCTCGATAAGAAAAAAATTCCCTCTGATATGGGAGAAAAACGTGGAAGGGGACGACACGTAACATCGACAATGCGAACAACGACGCAGGGTGCATGGAAAAGAGTAGACAACAGTTTTACGTTGATTTACGTTGGATCGCGAAGTTGCGTGGCTCTGGGATCGATGGTTCCGTGCCTGGGATGGTTCTGGATCGCTCCCACCACTGGTCTGCGTGCCACACCGCGGACCATCGCGAGAATCGAACAGGGTCGCGCATTATACGCGTAGTGTAGCCTGCCTAAGGAGACGACACGTATTTACACACACGCTGCGATACGAAATTGTTCTCCTGTAATTCTTGTCGTTTGTTGGAAATTCAAATTACACGAATCTATATATATATATGGTATGGAGGCGCGAGCGTCGATAAAGAGGTGTACGCACGATCGATCAAGAATTCAATCGTGCATGTCACGTAGTCGTTAATCCAGCGTACATCTTCGAGCGCCGCCAAGCATCGCACGTGAAAATTCGTAAAGTGCATGCGTGCGCATCGAACGAGGCGCGCCTATAGGTTTCGGAACGCGCGCCAAGCGAACGCACGATCCATTCAATTCTTACGGCCCTGCCACGGTTAGTATATCGCGGAATTTCGCGGCCGAGCAAGTCAACGGCCTTATCACTCGTTCGCATTCATGCCTTGAGAACGAGCCGTGTTTCTTTCGTTTTTCCTTTTTTTATCGACCGTCCACAGGAGAGACGAGATCTACAGCATCGGTCGGGTAACCGGAGGAAAATTTGAAAATTTTCATCGTTACGATCTCGCGTAGAGAGAAAGATCGATCCACGACTCGATCGTCGGCTCTGAAAGAAAGAAAGAGAGAGAAAAAAGAGAGGGATCGTTAAGTAGGAAAGAAGACGGAGAAGAAAAGAAGAGGGCGCCAGTACAGATATATCGGCGAGTGTGACTGGACGGAAAGACGTGGGCGATTCCCAAGTACCGGCCTCCTGGTCCGTCGTGTCGTTTCGAGTGTGTCAGTGAGTTTGTGGAGGCGAACCTAACCTAGTCGTCGGTTGCGCACTATCGATCAAAAAGCCATCGGTTCAAAGACGACTCTCTTTTCTTTTTCTTTCGCTTTTCGAGATACTGTCTACGTATACTCGTGATTCGACCAGTCGCCGATAAACGACGGTCCTGTGCGTGTTGTTAAATTTCGCGCTCAACTACGGCTGCGGACTGTAGGTCGGACTGTTGCGTGATACGGGCGTGAATTCAAAGAGAAAACCGTTTTTCGGCACCTCGCGCGTGAAAACAGAGAGACGGAGAAAGTTAGAAGATAATACTCGGCGAAGGAGCCGAAAGGGACGGAAGCAAGCGGTGACAGCGCGACGACTGGAGATCGGAAGTGGGATCGTGTTGTGCGTCGGAGAACGATTCTATGCGGCAAAATGATGGAGACACAGAATTACTGGGAGGACAACTCCGCTCATTCCATGCAAGTGAAGTACGAGAGGTACGTTTTCAAACGGTTATTAATTATCGCCGGAGATTGCTCTTCTCTTCGCAGAGAAGCGAAACAGAACTTTTTCAATAACTGACGTTAACTCGAGGCAACTGTAATCTTCAAGTATTGAATAATAGCTGCGTGCGATTGCAATGGTGCGTTGCGAAGCATCGGCACGCGACATGAATCACCGCTGCAGTCTAGATTCTTTCTCAAGAGGAACGTTCCACGCCGTCGACCTTGCCGGTATTGTTCAGTCCAACACCATCCAAAAATATTTACGTCGAGTTTACAACTGAGCGACAACGTGCGAATTCTCGTTAAGCAGGGTGAGCCGACGTTCGCGTGGCGCGCGTGTGTTCGTACACATGTACATACAGGTATTTGCCTGTTTGCCTGGGTATGCACGTGGAACCGTTCGAAACGACCGATTACGCGGAATAACGTGATATCGTTGCGGGATAGATTTTTGAAAACGTTATTACGTTACAACATATGGTCTAAACGTTATGCAAGAGCGCGAGCGTGACACGAAGGAACACACGTTTCGCGGCTGTTACGTTGCTGGGATTATTTCCGAGGGGTCGGCGTTTAATTAAACGGTTGTTAATTAATTAAACGGTAATTTACCGAACTGGGACTAACCCGTTCTCTAATAGTACGTGCATCACGATAATCATATTACAAAATTATGTCGTAGCGGTTAGAAATAGAGTTCCATTGATTCATGGGATACATTGTCGTAGATTCATGTTTTTCGTCGAGCGCACAGGTGCTGGATTTTGACGTTCTTCCCCCTTTCTCTCGTTGGCCCTCTCTGTACGATTGACGATTAAACGTCCACGCAATACGATTTGCGCGATTTCGAATGTTCGCAGGTTGTTCTCAAAAATTCATGGCCACCCGGGAGATAAGATAAACAACAAAGAATGTCTCGTAAATTTGGCGACCGTTGGTGTTTATTATAAACGCGAATATACATATAATAGATATTACTGGTTATGTCGAATCGTCAAGCTATCTGGAAGAATCCATCTAACAGAGCGTCGCAGTGAATCGAAACACCATTCGCCAATTACTCTTTAATTACGGTTTATCGCAAGACACGTTCGAAGTAACATTTGATTTTACGCGCGAGAAGTATCGTGATCGATTTAACGCCAGCGCCGTTCGCGAGGCAATTCTACGAAATTCCAAATTACGTTCTTCGCGCTGCGTAAGAGAGAGACAGAGAGAGAAAAGTTCGACTTCGTTTTGATTTTTGATCGCAGCGTGCTTCGTCGTCGAAGAAGGGGATTAAAAACGAAATATTGTGACCGCGATTGACGGCTCTCTCGCGGCTTCCTATTGTCAAGAAAAGCGACGTTCCACGCGTAACATCCACGTCGCGTCGTGCCGTGTCGCTCGTAACGTGTTTCACGAGCGTGTCAGCCACTCGGTCGGTCACAAACGCTTATCGCGCGAGATGGAGAATAGACTGGAGGAGACACGGTGTATACGTCGAGGCGACGATGCTCGCAATTTCTTTCGGGCCACGCTGTACAACGCAACACGGTTTCGCGGATCTTGGCCGCCATCGGCCATTGACACTGCAGATCGATCCGCGCGGATTTATTCGTGCACACCGTGTATATGCAGCAACGCGTGAACGTGTGTGCGTTGTATTTCGTGCTGCACGCGCTCGATTGTGTTCGTTCGTATTTCACTTGGAAATCGAGTGGTCACTACTTTCTTGTTTTTCTCTTTTCTTTTCTTGTACTTTTTTTTCTTTTTCTTTTTTTTATCTGCGCCCGGTGCCGCATCGTGTGTTTCCCCGAAGATCGAGAATTCGAGATACGGTCTCAGCCGCGTCGAACGTGGCGAATGGAAACGATCGATCTAACGAGCTGCTGCTCGCCAGGCATCGCCGATGAAATCATCGGTTCTTTTAAAATCTGCAAACGGACGGCGTCGCGTTCCGGTGTCGAGCTTCACCGCAGGTGATGAAAAATTCGTATACGAGATGGTTACACCGGTTTGCCGTGTGATTCGCCAAATTTCGAATTCCGTTCGTCGACAGTCTGTCGATCGTATTTTTCCACGAGGACGTCTGCGATTTTTTACTTCCTCGCTGGATCTAAAATACGCATATATTCTCTTTCGTTCTTTCGTTATTATGTGTATTAGAGACGAACAATATCTTTACAGAGTAAACTTTGCTTCGTGCAAAGATTAAAGTCGAATTTCGAAATCAAGCTGTTGGACCTCAGAGTGTTTCGACTAATTTTTACACATTCGCGATGATAAACGAGAATTCTATAAACCGTGTAACACCGTGTACGCGTAAGACTCGGTTTGATTAATCGACAGTCCGAAAGAAACGATAACTCTTTGCCAGACTGTTATCGAGCATACGTGGAGATAAGGCCGTGCTCTCATAATATTAGGCCGGTTACAGATGCCTCAGATAGGGAAAGCCATCGTCACGGCAACACCTTTCGTCTTTTGCGCCACGGAAGATCACGTTAATTGACGCAATCTGAGTAAACGGCTCGCGTCATGGAAACTACTAACGCAAAACACGTTCGAACGAAGAATACCGCGCGTGGGCGTGCATTACGTGTATTCGAGAGTTTCGGTGCTATACCATGTGTGTATTCGCGTCGAAGCTGGTAGGGTTGATCAAACACACTCGAGATATACTGGTAATTTCCCCAAAAACGGCTGCGTCATTGTTTTTTTCCTTACAGACTACTCACTGTTGCTTTTACAACTTATCACAACTTGAGTTGCAAAATATTTCGCGCGCGATACACTTGACGAGATTGATTCAATTACAAACGTAGTGAAATGATTCGCTTGCGAGAGTAGAACGCTACAGAAACTGTTCGCGATTAATCTCTTAAGAGTTTAAAAAGAAAGCTGACAAACTGTTGTACACGGTTTTGGTCACTCGTTATGGTCCGCAATCAATTGCCAGCGCAAGTGGTCAACGTCTTGCGCTGGAACGACGTGCCACGCGCGTCGAGAATTTTTTTGTCTCAAAATTGCAATACTTTCCTCAGTTTCAACTATATTTAAGTGAAACAAAATAGGCGAAACAGATAATAAATTTATTGCTTCTCAATGATTTCTATCCAGTAATATCGTACCGACGAGTTTAAAAAGAAAGCTGACAGATTGTTGTACACGGTTTTGGTCACTCGTTATGGTCCGCAATCAGTTGCCAGCGCAAGTGGTCAACGTGCCACGCGCGTCGAGAATTTTTTTGTCTCAAAATTGTAATATTTTCTCAGTTTTAAGTATATTTAATTAAAACAAAATAGGCAAAACAGATAATAAATTTATTGTTTCTCAATAATTTCTGTCCTGAGTGATATCATACCGACGAGTTCAAAGAGAGAGCGACGAATTATTTGTACATGATTTTGGTCACTCGTTATGGTCCGCAATCAGTTGCCAGCGCAGGTGGTCAAGAGAGCTGTTCCTTTTCAAACGGGTGAATAATTTTCGATTAGCCGGAACGTGAAAAAATTAAAATCATCGACGAATCGACATTTTTATTCAATAACAAAAATTTGACACGCGTTGAAGTGCATCTTTGTGTCACTTGGCAGCGCGCGTGCATTTTCTAATACAGACGCGACCGTTTCCAAGGTACGAAGCGTGATAGATAAAGCGAAGCGATGATAAACGAAGTGTCTCTCTGCAAACAACTCACTTTTATCTGTTTCTTTTTCTTCTTGTCTCGCTATCTTCCGCGCGCTGGAATTTGAATCGATCGCGTTGTCCGGCAGCTGTCCCCCTCCCTTCCGAGTGCCTAATACAATTCTAATTGTAAGTAGTCTTTGGAAAGCGCGTTACGCAACGAGCCGTACGTATATATAAATTTCACGCAGCGAACGAAACGCCGCGTGAAAACGACGTTTACCCTCGCCGAGTGATTTCTCAATCGCGGCTCGACGGGTTTCTGAAACTTCGCGCAACTTTTTTTCATCGATTCACAAACATTTCATTTTGTCACCGACCGAACGTTCTCCTACTGAGAGAACGAGGCAGCGTTGCGAATGGGATGATGGTTCTGTGAATCGCGTCAAGTCAAGTTTCTCCGTTTTCCATCGCGCAGGCACGCGCGTTGCCTCCCCGCCTCGCGGGAATTCGCAAACATTGACCAGCGACATATCGGCTCGATCGTCGAGATATCTATCCGCCGCTCTATATTTATAATCCTAGGAATGTCGCAATCGCACGTGCGCGCATTTTTTACAATTCATTTAGGAGTGTTTTTTTTTTTTTTTCTAGCTCGAGAATTCTTACTTAGTTCAGCTCGTGTCTCGTTGACATCCTCTTGATTTCTGATTTGTAAGATTAATTTACGAAATTTAGTATTCGTGATACTGTCGTCAAGTCGTACGTTCCCCCAATCGTACGGGGAAGATAAATACCTCTCGGCGTTTTTGGAGCAATAGGGGAACTTTGTACAACGCATATGTGCACTTCTTTAATTTACATTAACAAAGTATTCTCGAATATCTTAAATATATATTTTTATAGTGATATTTAAGAATCTATTTATCATGTATTTTAGATTTTTGACTATTATTTATTTTATATTTATACTAACACATTGAGGACGGTATGCTCAGATAAACATACAGCATGTATTTTCTCGTACGTTTTGAATTGTTTAATATATGATTGAAAGAGTTCTAAAGAACGTATACAGGTATATTAAAATTATTAATTGTTTTTCATTTTAGAGATATTTTATTAAATAAAATGCAAGTACCTCGAGTAACGTTTCTTGGTGTTGGCATGTTAGGAAACAATTTCCCTGCTTCTTGAAAAATTATATAACATTATAATATATAATTGTATATTATATACAATATTGTATAACATAAATTATATATAACGTTGTCTGGATCGTGTCCCGTGCAACGCAACACAGCGTTCCCCACGTCCGCAACGTTGAAACACGAAAGACGAGAATTCTCGTACCCCGTCCGCAACACAATGTGTTAACACCGAGTTTCTTGGAATGTGATTGGATGAAAACCGCGAGGCACCTGTATCCTCGGACAATGGTACAGCGTGCGTATGGAGGTCGACACGAACGGGAGAGAAGGGAATTACATCGATCAGCGATAAATTATGGTCGCACGAGGCACCGGCGTCAACCAGACCGACAATAACCGCGCCGCTAACGTTCGATTGCAATTAACGTGTCTCTCCGTGTTCTATCCGTCTCGTTCCATCTCACGGTTACGCATAAAAAGCACCAACTCCGATCTCGTGCTTCTGTGTTTCACCAGCATCTTGACACAGATATTTTCTTCTTTCGCGGTGTGGCTTATCGCCGATCGACGCGTGCAGGCCTTTCGACATACATACATACTTTGACAAACACGGCTGGTCGTAACTATTCAGATCGTTTGTCAATCGTAGATGTTATACTGAAATCTTTGAATTGTTAAAATCTCGTGTAAACGTCCTGTTGCTGTTGTGTGAGGTAGACGTCTGTCCACGAGGTGAATTTTTGAATTGTTAAAATTCTATAAATATTGCTGAAACGTCCTGCTATCGCAGCGTGAATGTCTGTCCGCGAGGTGAATTTTTGAACTGTTGAAATTCATATAAATGTTACTGTTGCTACAGCATAAATGTCTGTCCACTAATTTTCAAATTTTTTAATTCATATAAATGTTATTATTACTAGAGTATAGATGTCTACCCAGGAGGTGAATTTTTGAATTGCTAAAATTCGTATAAATATTACTAAAACGTCCCCACACTATCACAACAGCGTAGATGTTTGTCTATGAGGTGAATTTTTGAATTGTCGAAATCCATATAAATGTTACTGTTACCACAGTATAGATGTCTGTCCACTAATTTTCAAATTTTTTAATTCATATAAATGTTATTATTACTAGAGTACAGATGTCTACCCAGGAGGTGAATTTTTGAATTGCTAAAATTCGTATAAATATTACTAAAACGTCCCCACACTATCACAACAGCGTAGATGTTTGTCTATGAGGTGAATTTTTGAATTGTCGAAATCCATATAAATGTTACTGTTACTGTTACTACAGTATAGATGTCTATCCACCATGCGAATTTTTGAATGATTAAATTTGATATCAACGTTACTAAAATAAAACGTCCTGCAATTAGACGTTTTTGCACGAGGTATGCAACGCGTGAATCGGGAACAATGTTGAAATTCGTTCGTGCATCGTCAGCAAGCTTTCATCGTGTCCTTCGAGATGCCGTGTATATGCACGCGTGCGAACCGAGAGCTCACAAACAGGTAACGATCGACTGGTGTTTACCTTTCCCAGGTCCGATTGACCAACGTTGCAAGCCGTAGCTTGCGTTACGTTGATCTTGCTCGTGCGAGCAACAGGAATGACCAACAGACAGCTATTAAATCCTCTTTGACGACACTTGTCAAACATCCACGCGAGCGAAAGTTTCAACGAGAATTAAAAATTCGGTGAGATCGAAAATCGAAGAGCAACGATTCGATTGTTCTCATTTTCCCTGCTGGCGTACCGAATCTTGGAACTTTGATTCTAAATTTTTACGTATTTGTTTTCGTGTGAAAATACGGTTGTTTTCGTTTAATGTATTGTCGTTTATTTGCTCAACATTGTGCAATAATCGTGTAAAGAAAGTAGGTAGCTTCGCGAAGATTTCTCCTTTTGGAAAACGCGTCGTTTCGTCATCGCTTCTTTCGAATTTATTGCTTTATAACACGATCGTTTGGTGCATCGACACTAGAACCTATTAATTTATAATTTTTGTTAGATATTTTGGTGGAACAGCGTGTTTCTGAAGAGTTAAATAAAAGCTCGCGTAGCCCGTTGTATTACGTTTTTCTATTTTTTTTTTTTTTTTTTTTTTTTGCGACTTTGTTATCACTGTTGGAAATTTTATGCTTTGATGGTCGGTAGTTCCACTGTTAAAAATTTTCCATTCGCAGGTCCGTTTTTTACATCACCTCGCAACCTCTTCATTCTGCAAACAAGTTCTTTACACGCGCGGAAAGTGCCAACAGCTGTCTGTCAAACGAATCACAACAGCGCGGATCGATGTCTGTTTCTACTGCGACGCAACGTGCGTGGCCTTTGATACTACTTGCGTATTTTAAAGCGGCCTTCCAGTAAATCAAAAGCGTGCGAGTCGAGTGAAAAAAAAAAGGAACGTTTTCGAAATACCTAGTTACAAAACATTTTCTGCAAAACGATGAATTCAGTTCGTACAGTTTGAAGACTGCAACTGAGAAACTCTAAATTGTACTCTCGATTTCTGTTAGTTCTCTATTCAGTTCCATCGACGTGACATTATTATCACGTAACACATGGAGTTTCAATTAACATCTGAAAGCAACCAAGCGATCGATTATTTAATTAGTTAAACGGCAATTATGGATGTTTATTCGCGGTGCTTCGAGACTCATTAACGGCGAACGACTGTAAGCTCGCGACTAGCCTATTTCGCGCGAAGTCCCCCTGATGTCTGTGTAACGATCATGCGCATTTCAATCTGTTCAGTCTTCAATTTCTCGTTAAACAGCTGTTAACTAATAGGCTCGAGCGTTAATCCGCCGGCTAACAGCTTCCTTCTTCATGGTAATAAACGACGAGAGATGGCTATTCCTATAGTTAGTTGGTCAATTTTCGCGAATGAATCAAGGTATTCGAATTCCTCCGACTCTTCCATGTTACGACTGTTGGAATAGAACGATCAATTTATCTTTTCTTTATCTTTTCGAAAACCTTTGTTGCGTTCGAAATGGACTCTAACCTACGTACGTAGTTTAGAGACGTCGAACTCTTTCCCTGCTGTGTATGGCTGCTACTCACTCAGTCTGCAGGTTTTCACCACCATGAAAATTAGTTCTCGTTCTGTTCCGTAGCGAACTATTTATTTCCTATCTTCCTTTAATTTTAGCAGCTACAGTGAAGAAAACAGTTTATATGTTACTGAGTGTGTTGCCGCGACATTCTCAACGTAGTGGGGAGATCGATGCAGTGGAGGGGATAGCGCTAGCGGTCAGGAAAGTAGGGGCAAGAGCCGCCAGTTAGCCATCTGGGCGAAATTTATTTCGAACGATAATTTGTAAGTAAATTTTTGAAACGATGTTCTTTAATATCTGGCTGAATTATGGAAATAATGGATTTCAATTAATAGTATGTAACTCGTTCGGTCAATTAAGGTTACGCAAATAATTGGGAAAATAACAAGTTGAAGAACTGATTATTTGATAATTGTCTTTAAACATTCAAAATAAATATCAATGAAAGCAAAATGCTCAAATGAAGATGAAAAAAGTAATCAGTGAAAATTGAGCGTGCGTTATAAATTTGTCTTGGCTTTTAACAGGACTCGTTCCTCGGGGACAGCAAATGAGTTGGGACAAAGACGGAAGAGGAGTATATTTGACAAATATTTGTTACAAATATACGGTGCCTATCTAAATTTCTTTTGTCGTTATCAGAAAATCGAGCGACATCCATTTCAACTTGTAAATAAGCATTGGTAACTGTACCGTAGTCGCAGAATACGAAATAGTAAATATAAACCAGTTGAGAGAAACCAGTTACCTTCTATCAAATCAAGTAATCGAGTAACAAGTAAAGATTCTGGCAAATAGTAAATAATTTATTTCACAAAAAAAAAAAATCATTTAATTGGAAATGAATTTATCTGCGTTATAAAACACTTAACAATACAATTTCGTTATTTTGCGAGTAGATGATTACATTGGAAAATAATTGAAAATTAAGTAAAGTAAATTTGAAAATTATTCGAAACACTCAGCTTGTGCTTCAGAGTCTAGAAAAGTGTGACAAATAGAACAGCCCCGATAAATTGACCAATCTTGACTCGTACGAGAAGCAAGAGATTTCTCGGTGAATCAACGAAACCTAGATATCTCTACCTTTCGCGCGATCCTCTTGCTTTCTCGCTCCCATTCAAAACGCGTGTGATCTCACGTTTCCGATCGACAACGGGCGGAAAATTTCGACGATAAAGCGGCGCGAGTGTCGCGATAAGGCGGAGGCAACGAGAAGTGGTACAATTCCTTCTCTCTCTCTCCTTTGTGAAAATTCTGTTCCGCCAACCTCATCGTCGGTTCCTTTTTATTGCGCGATCGGCGGTGTAATTCGTACGCGACGTGCGCGAGGGATGGGATGTTCAGCGCCGTTGGAGAAAAAGTGAGAGTTACCTTGGCTGTCCCGCCGTCGATCGACCGTGCGCGTTTTCATACACGCGCGCTCGTGCACGGGCGGGGAGCGGGGCGTTCGTGACTGATGAATGCGCGTGCACGTGTTACGGACGGGCGTGGAAAATAGTACAGCCTGACTTGATTAGGCGTCGATGCGGATGATTCATTGCGAAAACCTTTGAAATTGTCGTAACACACGGGAGGAGAACGTGCGCTGAGTTTACTGTTCGACGATCGCCAGCCTGTTCGATAATCAGTCTGTCGGAGGGAAATTTTTACTCTTTAATCGATCTATTTGCGGTGTCGATACAAACCCTATCTACAACAACCCTTTTCGCAGTATCGATCCAATTATTTCAACACCACGCCAGTCAAAATCCACTGGTTCGACGACTTATTCCAACGTCGTGTTTTACATTTTTTTCACCCCCGCAATGACGTCACGACTTTTGCAGCGATAACTAAAAAAATTTTTGTTTCACATATACAGAATCAAAATAATTTTGTGCACCACTTGTACCAATGCCAGTCGTTTCGGACTGCTACTTCTCAAAGTGGAGAAAAGTAACAATTTTCAAAATAACTCGAGAGAGATACGATCGAAGCTTGTCGAACTTCTTCTTTGTCACGGTGATTTTTCGTCGCGTCCTTTTTTCTTTTTTTCTTTTTTTCTTTTTTCTCGCGGTGCCTTTCCGATTCACGGCTTTTTGGACCAAGGTCGCTACCGAGTCAAGGTTCAGCTCGGCGAGAAATCGGGGTCGACGCGGACGGATTTAACCGCGCCAATGAAAACTATTTGTAGGATTATGAAATGTAGTCCGTGGCCGTTGCTCGCGGGATAACAAGCCGCGCTGGTTACTCGCGTGCACCGCGGATGAAGTCATTTCTCACAGTCCCGGTCGCTTCTTGTTGTTAATCTTTGGTCTTCCATTGCTTGCTCACCGTGTTTGTCGTATCTGTGATTTATCGAGAAACGCGCGTAATTATGATCCTTACGAACGATGAGGTTGCTCCAGATTGGTCGCGCTCGCCGTTTCCGGGTGGGGGGGGGGGGAGGGGGATGACTGGTTTGCAAAAATGTGAGAGGTGAAAAGGAAATCGGTACACGTGACGACAAGTGGGCGTACGAGGCGAATACTGGGAATCGTTCCCAGGAATTTCACGCTTCGCCTTATTTCGATCGGCGATCGTATCGTTAACGCGAAGACTTTATCTGTTCTCGGACACGGAGGCGAGAGAGATGTTGAAGTATGTAGCTGTAGTCGCGTAGTTAGGATTCTTTTAACCTCTAGCACTGGAATGACGTGCCACGCCACGTTGAGAATCTTTCGTCCCAAAATTGCGATATTTTCTCCATTCAGTTTTAAATATATTTAACACTAGAACTACCGCGGACTAAAAAAAAAAAAAAATTAGAATGTAAGGAATATGAAGAGATTTGAATACGAACGAAATTTAGTCGTATATTTTACAAAAATCACTCGAATTTCTAAAAAAATGTAACACTGTAAATCCGTAAAATTACCCTAAAAAATTATAAATTAACAAAACAAATGATAAATTTGTTACTTCTCAATAATTTTTGTCCTGAGTGATATCATACCGATTATGTACGGTTTGGTCGCTCGTTATGGTCCGCAATCGGTTGCCAACGCAAGTAGTTAACTGCCAAAGTGGTCAAAATTGTTAATTTTATATATTTACAATAGTATAGTACATTTTTAGATATTGGAATAATTTTTAATAAAATGTATTAATAGAAGCTTGTATCATTAATTCCTTTTTTGCACTTTGATCACTTTGCCAGAAATATTACATATTTTTGGTCGTGCGATAGTTCTGGCGTTGATGTCGAACAATTTTGGGTGATCGCGTAAGAAAAGATCGACGAAAGTATCCCAGTCGATGATTAACGCTAAACGTATCAACGCCCGGTTTAAAAATTTAAAAAATTTAAAATTCGCCGTTTTTTCGTTCGTTTGACTCTCGTTAAGAAATGAAAAAGTCTAATTTTTTCCTTATTATCCGAGAGTTATTTTCTGCATATTCGTTTCCTTTTATTATTAAAGTGGGACAATTTCATTCCTAAAAAAAAGACCTGATCTATCACAGCAGAAATACGCACATGCAACATCATGCTCGGCTAAATGTCTGCTCGAGACAACGCACCGCAAACTCTCCGACAAAGTTTAATCGTACCACTCGAATGTCTACAAAATGTAACACTGTAAATCCGCAAAATTACTCAAAAAAAACTGTAGAGAAAACTGCTTCGTCCTTCGATGAAAACTTCAAAGTTTCAGCATCACGTGCGCATCTCTGTGCAGTCGTGCATGATTATACGTGACTGTGATAGCCAGCTTTCGCGAACCCACGAATGGGAGGACCTACGTCAACGTGTTTTCCACATGGCGGATTGTCCACGGTTGGAGAGGACTCTCTCAGCCCGTGCGTCATCGTCGGCAACGCCGGAGCGTTAAGTAGAAAATTACGTCACTGTGCAGACATTCTGCCGGGGCTGTTGAGCGCGTAGCGACTTTCGAGTCCCGCGGAGACGCGCGTTCTATCTATCGGCGAACGGAAATCGAAAGAGTGCGGCGAACAAGAAGCGGCGAACGAGGGGCAGCGCACGATTACACACTGGCACGAATCGACCAGTCAGGAGTCACGTTGCTTGACACGCGCTTCGAACTCGACACGATGTAGGTTAGTATTTTTACGCGAGCGTCCCCGAGAGGTGTATACACAAATACGGCGCGCTGCTGCACGCCGCGTGCGAGACAATACTGTTGTGCGACTGACCATACATCACATCCTGGATGGTATTTCCACGCGATGGAAATGGCAAAGGGAACTTTGGCAGACCCGAGTTTCGCGAAAGAAATCGAGACGACGAGAGACGACGTCGCGATTGTTCAAATTACAATGAATAATAATTTTGACTTTGAATTGTATTTTGTTAATGTTATACTAACAAATAGCAGTTTTGTTTTAACTTTATTTGAACGAAAAATTTCAAGTCATTCGCAATATCGACAAGGTCCAAATGAATTATTCTTTAAAACTCGCTGTACGATCCCGTGGGAACGTTAAAGGACAAAACGTCGAAATTTCTTGACTCTGATGTTAAAATAGCACAAGTTCTAGTTGTGAAAATCATTGTGAAGGGGAAACTTCGATCTTCAACACGACGGTGGATCTAATCACGAAAAGAAATTTTTACTACTTTTATATATATATATATAATTTATTATATATATTTATAATTTTTACACACGTTTGAATTTTGACAATTTTCGAGAGAAATGAACCACTACGTGATGTAGAATCATCTTCAAACGAAACTCACGACCTTGCAAAAGTCTCGCCCTTTAAAACGAGACTTCAAGCAGTCTCTTCGGTACAATCTTCTTTTTACAAAGAAGTTTGCACCAGTTCAAATCATCCACGATGTTTCATCATCGTTGGTACAAATTGTGCTCTTCGCTGTACCTTTGAGAATGAAACTGAGACAGGATGTCGAAATTGAATTCGAATTTGTCGAAAAGTCATTGTTTCCAGGCACGAGAGCCACACGAAGAATCTGGGAGAAATCGAACGAGTTTGGAACGAAAAATTCGACGTCGTTCGCGTCGTTCTCTCGTTGCGCTAAATCGTCTCTTCTAAATTCTATTTTCACGCGTGACTCCCCTTCCCAACCAGCATCGGGATTTTAATTATAACCCGGGGTGTGTTATTCCACGTCGCATCCTTGACCTTTTGTTAACCCGGGGAGGGCACACGTCATCGTCATCGAGCAACCGTGCAATTTCGCGGAGGAGTTTCGGCACAGGTTGTTTATGCAACTATGATACATGCTCGACACGTACCGTAGTTATCGTTGCGCGAGATTGATCGACCGACTATTACGTCGCGAGCGCTTCATTTTCGAGGGTTTCTCGGAGAATCGGTGAACCGATCGTTCGATATCCGGGGGGAGGAGAAACCGCGGTCACTCTCTCTCTCTCTCTCTCTCTCTCTCTCTCGGTTTCTTTCACGAAACTTTTTTGCAGAGTTGGGCATTATTCGAATAAAATTTCACTCGAATGACATATCGAATAAATTCTTCGAATAAACTTTTATTCGTATAATATTTTTTTTTTTTATAAAATTTTATTCGAATAATGCCCAACTGTGGCTGCATACGGCTACATTTACTCATCATTGGACTCCGTATAACGAATAAAGTCAGGTTCGAATAATTTTCCCTCGAACGGAATCGTTAGTCTTAAATAGCGAATAATTTTCCCTCGAACGGAATCGTTATTCGTAAATAGCGAATAATTTTCCCTCGAACAGAATCGTTATTCGTTATTTACGAATAAATTTGACAGATTTACTCGTCGTTTGCTGTTCACGAGTGAATTTGCCAGACTTACTCGTCGTTCGCTGTTCACGAGTGAATTTGCCAGACTTACTCGTCGTTCGCTGTTCACGAGTGAATTTGGCAGACTTACTCGTCGTTCGCTGTTCACGAGTGAATTTGCCAGACTTACTCGTCGTTCGCTGTTCACGAGTGAATTTGCCAGACTTACTCGTCGTTCGCTGTTCACGAGTGAATTTGCCAGACTTACTCGTCGTTCGCTGTTCACGAGTGAATTTGGCAGACTTACTCGTCGTTCGCTGTTCACGAGTGAATTTGACAGACTTACTCGTCGTTCGCTGTTCACGAGTGAATTTGACAGACTTACTCGTCGTTCGCTGTTCACGAGTGAATTTGACAGACTTACTCGTCGTTCGCTGTTCACGAGTGAATTTGACAGATTTACTCGTCGTTCGTTGTTCACGAATAAAACATGCCCAACTCTGCTTTTTTGTTGCTTTGCTTCGTACTGATATAGAAATCGGATTGGCACGTTCTTTCTCGATCTCGTGCTCTCGCCTGAAGCCCCGCGGATCATTCGCGGCGACGGCGCGGATAGGTCTTGAAGAACCAGGCGAACCAACTTCCCGTCGTTCAATCGTAAATCGATTTCGCGGTCGAATAGAAACGCGAGGCAGGCCGACTGCCTCGGACTCGGCTGAATGCCTACCTTCGGTAATTGATAATTAAGCGCGCCAAGGCTAAACGAACGATGCGAAAAATAAAAGACGGCACGTAAGTGATTCAGAGATCGAGAAAATCTTTGGATCTCGGTCGTTCTTCTCGTTTAGAATCGGTGCGCTCTGTCACGTGTTTCGCTACACTTTCCTTCCAAAGCACCTTCGAATCATACTCGATCGCGTTCGTAAATTCCGCGACTCGATTGTGTTCCCCCCAGAAAAACGAGGAAGAGATCTCAATAAGAGACGAAGACGAGGCGTAGCGAAAGAATATTGTTCACCGTGGCAGAAAAAAAAAGAAAAAAAAAAAGAAATAAGAAGAAAAGGAGCGTACCTTTCGTTTCGTTTCGATGAGAAATTGGGAAAAAAGGAGAGGAAGAAAGAGGAGGGAGTTGACGCGAATCGCGAGTTAGAAACCGAATCGAATCCGGCCTCTGGTTGCATCAGCGGATGGGCGGAGCGTCACGTAGGAATTTTTCTTTTTCGACCACCCGTTACGTGCACGTGCGCGTGCATGCGACGCGACGCCGTGTACATTTATGCATCGTGACTTTCTACTTACGTGCGGGGCCGCTCGTCCAGGTACCCGGCACGTAACGCGCGCGCAATCGATCGGATTATATGGTCCACACGTGCCCGATAAGGAGGCCGTGCGTTTAAATGCCCTATCGCTGCTGCGCTCGTCCCCGCGATTGTAATTTGAACGCCGCGGAAAATATACGACGACGACACTGCTCTTTGTTCGCTCTGTTCTCCTCCTGCCCGCGTTCTAACTAAATTACAGATAAGAATTAAGAGAGTAGAAGAGAATTAAGAGATAGACAAGTAACTTGTAATTAATCAATCTGACGGTCAAGTGACACAGACAATTTTGATACACGATATTTTTGTAAATTTGAAGAAAATTTCTCTCGGAAGTGTAATCGTTCGATCGCAGATACGTAGAGGTTCGGTGTCTTACGACATTTTAACTACAACATGTTTACGAACAAAGAACACTTCAAGTGTGCGTGTCCTGAAAAAATGAATTTTTTTGTTATGCAAAATAAATCGAGATTCCGATTTATTCCCGTAATTTGGTGTTTGAATGTATAGTTTCACGTAGTTGGAAAAACTTAAAAACTGCAAAGACTACGATTTTTTTTAACGTACTGTTTAATCAAGTGGTTTTTTCGCAGACACTGTTAAATTCGTCGTTTGAAAAACAATAATTTCATCGAGTTATCAATTATCACAGAGTTGTAAGGAATTTGCAATTAATCTCACGATCAAGTGCAAAGACAGTTTTAGCATTGAGTATTCTTTAAATTTTAACAAAATTTCTTTTGGAGATGTAATCTCCGATCGTACTAGATCGCAATTAGGAGCTCTGTTATCAATCAACAACATCTGCAAAATGACAATTCTGCTCTTCGTTCGTTTTGTGTATTTTTTTTTTTTGCGCCTAACTAAATTGCTAAATTATCAGAAACTTATAATTAATCCCACGATCAATTACAAAGACAATTTTAGACTCTTTAAATTTGAAAAAAATCTCTCGGAAATAACATTCGATCGCACTAGATTGCAATTAGGAGCTCTGTTATCAATCAACAACATCTGCGAAACGACAATTCTACTTTTCGTTCGTTTCGTGTACTTTTCTTTGCGCCTAATTAAATTGCTAAATTATCAGAAACTTATAATTAATCCCACAATTAATTGCAAAGACAATTTTACACTCTTTAAATTTGAAAAAAAATTTCTCTCGGAAATGTAACCTTTGATTGCACAAAATCGCAGTTAGGAGCTCTGTTATCAATCAACAATTTCTGCGAAACGACAATTCGTGTACTTTTCTTTGCGCCTAAGTAAATTGTTAGATTGTCAGAAACTTACAATTAATCCCAGAGTAAGTGCAAAGACAATTTTACACTCTTTAAATTTAAATAAAAAATTTCTCTCGGAAATGTAACATTCGATCGCACTAGATCGCAATTAGGAGCTCTGTTATCAACAACATCTGCAAAATGACAATTCTGCTCTTCGTTCGTTTTGTGTATTTTTTTTTTTTTTTTTTGCGCCCAACTAAATTTCTAAATTGTCAGAAACTTACAATTAATCCCACGCTCAAGTGCAAAGACAATTTTACACTCTTTAAATTTAAAAAAAAAATTTCTCTCGGAGATGTAAGATGTGCCAAATCGACGATATCCTACGATACGATTCGTCGCGAAGGCACGAGACAATCACGACGTGCGTGCGTGCACGAAATGTTCATTGCTATTCACGTGTCGTCCGGTCGTCTCCGTCGGTCATCCTCACCGGTTATCGACACACGTACTTAGCGTTACAACGCTAATACCGGACGATGAAACGTTGTGGTCTCGTGAAAAAAAAACCGCTCGCGAATCGTTCGTTCTTCCTAATCGATCGATGATTTTAACTTAACATAAGCAAACGGACAACGTGACACGATTGCAATGGCTCGCGAGACGATGATATCGGAGCTTCGCGCGGCGGCTGAAATTTCAAGTGCGATAGATGTTTTGAGTGAAAGTTGATCCGGTTTAGAAAGGAAGGCAGTTTGATTCGATGGGTTGTCGATCACGTGAGTATGCAGATTATTGCGCACGGTTCCGGAAACCGTGTTCTTTTTTTTTTTTTCGAGTCACCGCTGCTTATCACCTCGGTGAGGAAACTCCTCGATTTAGAATTCCCGGAAACGATTGACAATGCGTTACGTTTACGGACACGGTTTTCCGGCTTTTCGAGAGATTCCAGTGAAATTTTTAATCGATATAAACGGAACGTCGTGTGCACTGGACGGAATCTGTGACACACGTGACGTTTTTAAAGCATTCTGTACAGTTTTGCGACTCCATTGCTGGTAAAATTAACATACTTTCACTGGAAGCAACTATTGTCGGAAAATGAGAGCTGCGAAATCAAGGAGATAGTCACCGGTGATAAATTAAGACGGAAACGTGACGTAGTCATAAATTCCCCGACTCACGAGGTCGTTGCGTGAATAACACACGCCGTTGGGGAATTTGCGCGTTTAAAAATTGAACATTTTACTGCGCGCACGTTTTTTTTTTACTCAACCTTACAGCCTGAATAAACAATCGTCTTCATTATTATATTCGTGCCTTTGAGTAATGAGATTTTTCACGTATTGGTGATTGTATAGAATATATTATATAATAATTACTATTATTAAATATTAATATTAATATTGGAGCACGTAGTACGTGCACGTGGACCTTTTACATTACATTTACAAGTGTGTTTGTACTGCATATATTTTGTAGAAAGAAGCATGTAAAGCTTCAATTAATCTCGATTGTTAAGGTTAGAAACATTGATAATTATCCAGGAAACAATTCCCGATTTTAATGACTCTGAAATATGTCGTCGGTGTCATCAATCCGAATAACCTTTTTATTTTTTATTTTATTCTATATTATATATATATTTTATATTAGTTTATTTTATTTTATATTTTATATTATTTTATTTTTTTTTATATTTCATCGTATTTTTATTTGATCTTATATATTTTGGTATATTCAGTTTCCTAGATATTTATAAAAATACGTTTCAATTTGCGAATTTTCCCCGATTTTGATGATTTCTGGATCAGTAACGAGACAGTGGAGAGTACTTACCTCAATAAAACTGCCACACTTTGTTTCTTGGCTTCCACGGGCAATTATCGAGGTATTGCGTTCAGGTAATTACCGAAACGTCAATTTAGATTATTTTTACCCATTTACGAAGCAGCGAGTGTCGTTATTTTTATTTTTAACAGGCACAATTTTCCCTAGCGATTTCTAACTGTAACTCTAAGTGATTTTAAAAAAAACAACGAGTACGTATTTGTCACGTTTATCGTTCAGCTGTCGTTTCCCAGGGATGTGTAAAGAGAGAAAAGGAAATATTCAGATGAAAACTGGTACTCCAGTTTGCAGTCTGCGAAACATTTTATCGTTGCTGACAAATTTCATTTGGAGAGACAACGAGAGAGATTTCGCAAGTTTGGCGAGTTTTGCAAAATGTCCGATCGGTTCGTTGCGAACGAGACAGATTTATTCGTCGTTGCGTGATCCCTTTTGCCGCTCGTAGGAGTCGTAAACGAGAATGATAAGTCGGCGTATGATCATATGCGTGTGGACGGCGATCGACCGATAAAAATGTGGCAGATTTATTCGCTGTTTTCTATATGGTTGCGAACGCATTGCGTGCCCGTTTGACACACACACACACACACACACGCGCGCGCGCGCGCGCAGGCTGTTATGATATAACGTGAAAGTGAATGGCGTTAATGATTTCGATCCACAGAAAGGTCGTGGAAGGACGTGAAACAGCTTCGAACCGATGGTACTTTCGTGATTTTACTCAGTGTACGAATGTGCACAAATTTCCAAACGTTTCGACTTCTACCTCGTGATTCTGTAGTCGCAATTAGTTTGCAGAAAGAGTATCGTCGCAAAGTGCAGGAATGCAAAGATCTCATTTAATTTTATTTACGGTTGCCAATTGTAAGAATTCTGATTCTTCCAAAATGATCACAATGAGTTGTCATTAATTCTTAATCCTCCAATTGAATCATAGTCTTTCGCGTAGGAAGTGCCGATTTTTTTTTTCGCAGGATCGAGAAGAGTCGAAAGTGCGCGTTTCACGGCTTTTGAAATGGATTTCAGTTTATCATTGGCTCGAGATAAGGCGGCGGGTTATTAATCTTTCAACGGTGTGTGGCAGTCAATTGGATGTCAAGTATTGCTATACATTTAGTATTACTTCGAGCAGATACGGGGCGAGAGATAATAAATTGTTTGCAGTACGTTACGAGGCTTGAGAACGAAGCTCTGCCAAAATTTATGGATTTACCTGCAGGCGGGCAGATATTTTGTAACTCGAAACATCCGGGAATGATATTCACACTTCGTACGTTTAACTAATATTGTTATTATTGGCCACTTTCTTCGTAGAGGAGTAGCTGTCGCGGGATCAAAGATAGAATAAGTGAGATCACGCGTATAATTGAAATTTAGACTGAAAGTTAAATGTCAAGATTAGAAATCTCGGTGGTTATTTATAGCATTGGAGTACAATGCAGCATTTGTATTTCAACGAGTTACATAATTACGGGCGTAGTCGCGTTACAGCGCGAATTTGTATGTACGATCGTTGTAGGAAAATTTGATATTAAAACTGTCGACGATTTCCATTGTAAATATATTATAATTAAAAAGGAAAACGAAGAAAAAAGAAAAAAGAAAATAATACTTTGTAATACGATAAATATTCATGTATTTCACGAGAAACCACTGAAATCTCTAAACAGATAGACTGTTTTGTATCTACGAAAATTAAGTATTAACGAAAAAAAAAAAAGTTAAATTAGGATATTAACAAGAATACACTGTTTCAGATCTACAAAAATGTTACATTAACGAAAATTACATAAATTATATAAATAAATTTAGAAAATTACACGAATAAATTTAGAAAATTACATAAATAAATTTACAAAATTACGTAAATAAATTTAGAAAATTACGTAAATAAATTTACAAAATTACACAAATAGATTTACAAAATTACAAAAATAAATTTAAAAAATTACATAAATAAATTTTCAAAATTACGTAAATAAATTCACATTACAATAATTACATAGGTGAATTTACAAAATTACATAAATAAATTTACAAAATGGAAAATTACATTAAAAAATTTAAAAATTACGTAATCACATCACCATTGATAGTTCCAGCGTTGATGAGTCGCGAAATGCTGAAAATGGGAAAGAACGGGGGTCGGCGGTGTAAAGCGAGCGAGAACAGGTCGTCTTCTGACTGGATGGTTGACGCACGTGTACGAACCGAGGCAACCGAGGTTGGTGGGTGCAACCGTATGTGAAAGTGACAGCACGCACGGCCAGAGCCAAGCAAGGTGGTGGTGGGCAGTAAGGTCGATGAAGGACGTCGTGTGTGAGTCGCGAGGGTGAAGTTGGCGGTGTTTCGCGCTTGGATTTTCCGTGCCAATTAAAATCCAGCTTGCAATTAAAGTCGTGCGTGATTTCGACGGTCGTTCAAACATCGAAAACGGACGAGCTAACTCGCTAACTTTCAGAAACGCGGCACGATCTAACGAATGATTGGCGATTCTGTTATTTATAGAACTCACGTGGGACGTCGAAGAATAAATTATAAAATTTCGGTGAAGATTTCCATGCGCGCAGAACGCTCAATTGCTCAGGTATTTCTTGGTCTTCGAAACAGACAAGGAGGCTCCTTCTTTTTGGTATAGAGAATATTCTCTAGATCCTCTAGATCTTCTTCCGATCACATCGAGACACAGCGAGACACGATCGAAAGCAGTTCGAGTTGCGTCACGAGTACAGTTCGCTGCATGCCACGTGCAGTGTTTGCGGATATTTCTTGCGCCGATGGGCGGATCTGTGTAATTGCCGCCGCTATTAATGGAGAGTAAGTCTCGTTACGAAATCACGGCCTCAGTCCGTGCGAGCCACCGGGCAGTCGAGGTGATTCCCCGGATACCAGCAAAAAGAAGGAAAAGAAAAAAAAAGAAAGAAAAAGGAGACTCTGCTCGCACGTGTAGCGCACAACGAGCGAGACCTAGATAGCGGAATTCGCGGATACCAGCGTTTTCCAACCGTCGCGACTGTTAATCCAAGCTGATCGTTGCGTAATTTCGCGACCCGCGAACCCGTGCCAGTTTCGAAACGGGCACGTCCACGAAAACCCCGGCGACGAATTAACAAATTGCAGTTTCTCGGCACTGCACGCTCGAACATCTCGAAACCGAACGACAATTTTCTGCACGTAGAGTGTAGCGTAGAGGACGGTTCAAAAATCGCCTTCTTCTAAAATAAATCCGTAATTTTTTTTATTTTTATTACATATTCTTTTAAATTTCTTTCTCTTACAGATTAAAGTAGACTTAAATTTCTAAGTTCGTGTTTGAACTTGAGTTTAATTTAAAATTAAAAGTTAATCTTTTCTTACATTTTGATTATATTTTCATTTAAAAAAAAAAAGGTGAGAGTACAACTTTTGGCCGATCCTATACTTGCGTTTTCAATTCTCAGGACCTCTACAGCATCGAAATTTTCTGAAAATTAATAAAATTAGTTTCTTCTTATATTTTTAAGTTTCATTAAAGAAAAAGAAAAAATATGTGAGAAGACAACTTTTGGCCCACCCTGCTGTACTTGCGTTTTCAATTCTCAGGATCTATACAGGATCGAAACTTTCTTAAAATTAATAAAATTACCATCTTCTTATATTTTGATGTTTCATTAAAGAAAAAAAAAAAATATGTGAGAAGATAACTTTTGATTCACCCTATACTTGCTTGTTTTCAATATTCAGGATCGAGACTTTCCTTGAGATTTTTAACTTTCGAGAATGTTGTCGCGAATTTTGGAGATTAACGAGATTATCTTGAACACCGAGGGAATTAATATCGCTAATCGCGCGAGTCAGTGATTCAGCCTGACTTTTCGTAGAGACGAGAAACGTAGAATCGGTGAGAATGATCGCGATATTTCGGCTGCCGTGACTCACGTTTTGGTATTAATATCGGATCGTGTTACAACGCTCGAAGTTTGGAAACTCGATGTTATCACGCGTTATCCACGGGTTGTAAGATTTAATTATCTTCTCCAGTTATCAGGTCTTAAGAAATTGAGTTAGCTTCAATTACCCGAAGGTATTTGCAGCTCAATGTCGTTAACGAAAAAAAAAAAAAAAAAAAAAAAAACTGTCTCGTGCTGAATGTATCGCGATGAAAGAAACGATACTTGGTTTCCGAGAATTAATAATTCTAATGGGGATGCGTTTGAAATGTTCCGATCGATTTTCAACTAAATGGATCGCCGTTGTCACCGGTGTTGAACGCTACATTTCGTTCACGGCGATAAAACGATGCGTCAGGCAAATTTTTATCTACCGACGATAAAAAAGATTCACTTGAAAAAAAAAAAATGAAATTGTTTATACAGCTTGATAAAGACTTGCACGTACGTAAGTTGGGAAATAATAGACGCGAGACGTCTGTTTGCGTCAGAATTCACGCAACCTCCGCCATTCATAGGTTAATGAAAAGACACGTGTAATCCGTATCTCGTATACATATAGCAATGCACGAGCAAGGTTGCATTCACAAGATATAGGTATATCTCGTTCATAAATATGGTAACGTTGGAAAACACTCGGCGAACGTAGAAATTTCTCAACGAGCTTGCTTTTCAAAATTTCCTGCACTTCGTTACGAGTATGAAATTGAAGACCTCGCGAGCACGGCGATTTCGGAATTTTCAAATTTTCAAACTTCGAAATTCCCACTTTTTAAGGAAATTGAACAATCCCGAATTCGCGAGTCATTGCGCAGATTTACAAATTTGAAAATTTTTTTTTTTAAATTCTCAACTATCTCTCCTCGTTTGCAAATCAGTGTTAATCAGACAATGCGTCGCGAGATAAATTGTGAAAACTGGGCAGACGTTCTGCGAATTTAGGAATTTGATATTTCCCAAAATTTTTGCGCCTCGGTGAGTAGAATTTCGAAATTAAAATTCCGAAATTCCCACTTTTTAACCTAATTAAATTAAATAACTAGAATCCCTAGTTACACAAATTTACAAATTTGAGAATTTTTGTAAAAGTTTTGGCAAATATTTAACAAACTTGGAAATTTGGTATTTTTCAAAATTTCTGCGTCCCAGTGAGTAGCTTTAAGAGTTTCTGAATTAAAATTCCAAAATTCCCACGTTTTAACTTAATTAAATTAAATAACTAGAATCCCCAGTTAAGCAAATTTACAAATTTGAGAATTTTTGTAAAAGTTTTGGCAAATATTTAACAAACTTGGAAATTTGGTATTTTTCAAAATTTCCGCGCCCCGGTGAGTAGTTTTAAGAATTTCCGAATTAAAGTTCCAAAATTCCCACTTACCAACGTCAATTTACAAATTTGACAATTTTCTCTAAGACTGAGAAAATTGAGAGAATTTGCAAATTCCAGGACTTTTCTTCCACGTTCTTTCTTTCTCACATTTGTTTCGGAATCGGCGAGTCGCGAAAATTAACGACACGTGGTGTTACTGTTAGTTGTTTTTTTTTTTTTTTTCCATACGTGATAATTTACGAGTGTGTAAAGTCGAAGACGATACGTGCACAGGTGTGCGTCGTCGAATCGTGTGCAAGCGGTGCATGAAGCGAAGAAGAAGAAAGAGGGAGGCTCTCGGAGTCACATGCCGGAAAATGTCAACCACGTGCAGATACACGAGGTTCTCTCGCCCATAACACGTCCAACGTGATTATGCTCGTGCAAGAAACGATGCAGAAAATTGTTTCAGATAATTTACTTGCGTGTTACATCATTTAGAAGCGGCGCGCGCGGAGAGAAAAATATCGTGTAACGAACCGCTGCTGCTTGCTTATCGATCGAGCCAAGGACGTTGTTTCGTCGTTGTTTTGCCGGTCCCAAAATACGCAATCGGCTTGCCAGAAAGTTCAGTTTGCTCGTGTGTAATTTCCATATGTCTCCGCATTATTATTTCATTTCTTCATTTAATCGTCGATCTGTGTATGCATCTAAATATACCGTACACGGATAATTGTAATAATATCGTGGTACAGTGAAAATACATTTGAAATTGAAAACTTGTTAATCAATTTGTTTTCGATAATTTCTGGAAGAAATTAGGGAAGACGGAATTGGACTTTTATTTTTACTTACTGGATTTAAAACTGCACCAGATCGAGTTTGGTCGACACTCAATCCAGTCACGAAGCTCTCGGTGAGTTCTAAATCACAATGACGTCGACGATGATTCGAATTCTCGACGTCCGTCGGATGGTCAAAATCTCTGGTCACGTGCCGCACCAGCATTATAGATTTCAGTGTGCCCACGTAAATGGATTGTTGGTCAATTGACGGTAAATGTCAAAGTGCAAAAGTAGCATAATCAGCGGTTAAAGCGTTGCTGGATGTTACATCGACGATGGTACGTGGTTGCACGATAATTACTCGACGATAATGTGCCTTTCATTACGCGACACGATTAACCGAGAGGTTAAACGATTATCGTCCCTATCTTTTTTCGGGATAGCTCAATGAACGAGCGAAACACGACGCGTAATTCCTTAATTTTGATTGGAATTTTTTATCGCAAACTTTATCGAATCGCTGACTCTATAAAGGGAGATCAGCGAAGAGCGTAACTGTTGTACCAATGAAAAATTCTCGACAATTTAAAATTGTCAACAAGGTCGCATCAGTTCGAATTATTCGCAAGTTTTTCATTGTTATCGGTATACAATTATGCTCTTCCACCGTACGTAGTTAATTAAGCCTCAGAAGAACTGAACAATCGAGAAACGAACCACGAACTGATTAATCTATTCATCTAATTGCAAGGGAATTGACGAACCAATGTCGCGAGAAAAATAAGAAATTTCTAGTCGAGACTTTTGAAATCGTAGGATTTCACGGCCTTGTAAATCTTGTGGGAACGGAATATCCTCGCGGTTCACTAACTCTTTCCTTGGCAAATGCTTGGCGAACCCGCTGTAATTGGCCGCGGGAGCAACGAACAATTCCAGCTGTAATTCCGTCACGCGCACCTAATCTTAACCCTTTACAGTCGACTCTCCCTTCCGAGGGGACATCGTACTTATGTACATATACATGAGCAAACAGCTCGGACTTCCTTTTTCTTTTTATAATATATTATTTTTGTTGAATTATTATTTATAAAACAAATGATGAAGTAAATAATTGATAATTTAAATTATCATTTGTAATAAATATTATTTTTGTTAAATTGTTATTGTCACTGTTGATTATTTAACAAACATTATTATTAAATTAAACGACATTAACGTTAATTAACATTATTATTATTAAATATTATTATCTGACAAATTATTTAAATTATCATTATTATTAATTGTTCAATATTATTATCTGACAAATTATTTAAATTGTCATTATATATTATTAATTATTAAATATTATTATTTAACAATAAAATATTTTTTTTCAGAATATAATATAATTATAACGAATATAGATATACATTTGGCGTTGTATGATGTAACAATGTAAGAATATGATACCTGAACAGAGCTAGAATGGACGCTGTAACAACGACGTAGGAAGGATAAAAGAATTTCAGAAAGAAGAAATTGCCAAGGACAGAGGCAGTCGCGCGAGTCAGTTGACACCCATTCGAAATAATTCGCATAAACCTAGACTTCTCGTTGCTTCTTACAGTTGAAGTTTACAAAATGACAGAGATTATTTTTTCTTTTTTGTCTTTTTCTTTCGGAGACTGAAAGTATCGTATGTGTCATGTGTTGACTCTTATATAATACTGTGTACTATTGTTTTAGGAAGTTTGTAATGCACGTCGATATTTGCTTTAAATTATATATTAGTATTACATGTTAAGAGCATATAATCAACAAAATTTCGTGTTAAATACCATTCGAATGATTACGTTCCATGCTGTGTCATTTTATTTGTACTGGAGGTTTCATAAATTACTGGCAGATGATACGAAAATAGTTCGTCAGGGGCAAAGGGTTGAATCTTAAACCTCACATCACGTGTTTACAATATCAACAAAATTTCGTGCAACAGCAGGATGATTATACCCAATACTGTATCATTTTATTGTGAGACTACTGTCTCCTAAATAAATTACTATATACAGATGATATATAAAAAAAAGTTTCCAAAGGATTAATTAGGGTTAATTTCAAGCCCAGACAGTCGTCCGGCGAACAGAAACAAAACAAAAAAGTATTCGCTGCCGCGCGATCGTAGCGATCGACAGATCAGAATTAGTGTCATCCTCTGCGTATCTGGAATTTGTATTGTTGGCCAATCGTAATTACGCTAGCCGCGAACGTGTGTCATCCTTTGTGTTACTTTTACTGCCGCAGTAATCCCGGAAAACCGTGGTGGAAGAACGACACGAACGGCCGATCGCGGTCCCGCCGTGACGAATCGAATTGCGTAATCGGCTGCAGCGTAACAACGAATTATATCACGTAGCCGGGATCGACTATAAATAGAAATGTTTATGTTAATTGCAAACTCGCACGCGCGAGAGAAAAAAAAAAAAAGAAGAAACGTGGATATTTACAGTTAGAGCGGTGTTGCAGTCTCGTACTGGGAAGAATCCGCGCTTCGTTTATTTCTTCCTTCGTTCTGAAAAAGTTAGGGTTTTGCACGTATGTACGTATGTATATATGTAGTTGAAAAATTATCAGAGCGATGAAACCGTGAAGCTGGTATAGCCGTCGTTGCAAACTTGGCGAAACGAGGCACAAACACTGTTTCATTCGGGAAAACAACTTATGATGATCAGCATGCGTCAATTTTGATGAATTATTGTTTTTCCTTTTTTTTTTTTTTTTACTAGCACGAGTCGTAATGGTATCGTAAATACGCGTTTATTATGATTGATACGGAGGTACTTTCTCATTCATCGAGTATCAATCGCGTGTGCTTGTCTAATAATAATATCATGATTATTGATGAACGTAAAATGCAGTTCCCTCCGGGCATAATTTATCGCGTTTATTGCAATTGTTGTGAATCGTAAAAGTGACACGTCAAATTAAACGGTCGATCGTACACGTGCGTAAACTTATTGGGCAATTTTGAAATCAATTAATGCACAGAGCTTTTTGTTATTTTTTTTTTTTTTAAATAATAGACAACGGTGACTCGAAATTTTCTTTTCCCTACATGATCTTAACGATCGTTGAAAAACCTTTGGAAGTTAATACTTTGGAATCTCCACTTTTCCAAAGAATTTCCTTTGTATTGGGTGGGACAAAAGTTTCTTCTCATCTACTTCTTTTCTTAACGAAACATCGCAACACAAGAAAAAACTAATTTTACCAATTTTAAATTAAATTCCAGTTCGAACATGATTCTTCTCATTACGTTTTAAAAATTATTTCTCTCAAATGTTGGTCGCCGGAGCGTTCGCAAATGAATAGAGAAATAATGAAAAAAATTACAGATTTTTGTTCAATAAAACATCCAAATATAGGAAAGAAACTAATTTTACCAATTTTAAATTAAATTTCAGTTCAAACATGATGATTCTTTTCATTACGTTTTAAAAATTATTTCTCTCAAATGTTGATTGCCGGAGCGTTCGCAAGTTAATAGAAGAATAATTAAAAAAATTACGTACTTTTTTTTTTTTTTAAATAAAGCATCTAAATATAAGAAAAAATCTGATCCTACCAATTTTTAATTAAATTTCAGTTCAAATTTTGAGCAACTTTTTTCATTACGTTTTCAAATGTTGAGCGCCAGAGCATTCATAAATTAATAGATAAAATAATAACCAAAATAATTTTGGAAATTTATGTCAGCAGGAAGTTTTTACGGATTTTTGACGCACCCTGTACAATTGAACCTAGCGAGTCCGCGAATAAATTAAATCGAGGTTCATCGAGTAAACAGAATCGTTAAAGCAAATCCGGGATTCTGCGTTGACGCGAGATCTCTCGTGATCTTCTCGCGGCGAAGAAAAAGGAGAAGATCCGGTCGTTTTTCTTTCTCCTTGATCGCGAGAATCCCGCGAGTGTTACGTGATCGACACGGTGTTTCGCTCGAGCTGAGAAAAACGCGGCACGTGTCGCCTCGTCGAGAAAATTCTGTCGCTTTCGCTTCGAACGTTTTAAAAGAACGTATTTTCGAAGAACGAGAAATCGAGTTCCAGCTCGAGGGTCCTTCGATTTCTAATCCATCTGTTTATCGTGCATTTTCGCGGGAGAGAATATTATAAGTAGCAAGAAAATGGTCTCACTTACGGCCAAACATCAGAGTCGATATTAAACCATGATAATTGTAGACTTTCGACAGATGTCGATAGAACAAAGAGGCAAAAGGTGAAACTCGTTTTGGGCCGCGATAATTCGCTGGTTAAATAACCAATTTATTTGCCCTCGCGCGCAGATGCTTGCAGACGAATGCTTTTGTGTTGCATTCTCGAAACGTTACTTTACGAAAGTGATAAACGGTTTTTAAAAGTTTGCACTTTCAAGAAGGACAAACATTAAATGCCTCCTCCAACTTTGTTTATTGATGGAAATATTATATTTTAGTACAATTTCCATAATTTTCCATGGAAATTTTATATACATACAGTAGCATATTTTTAGATACTCGAGTGAATTTTTAATAAAATATATCAATGAAAACTTTAAAAGTGCCCTTTATTGTACTACTAATTTTTTCTTGTACCTTGCACTTTAATTTCTTTGCTGGAAATAATATATCTTGGTATAATTTCCATAATTTCGCATGGAAATTTTATATACTTACAGTTGCATATTTTTAGCTACTCGATTTTTAATAAAATATATCAATAGAAGCTTCAGAAGTGCCCTTTATAATACTACTAACTTTTTCTTGTATCTTACATTTTAATTTCTTCGCTAGAAATGTTATATTTTGGTATAATTTCCATAATTTCCCACGGAAATTTTATATACATACAGTGACATATTTTTAGATACTCGAGTGATTTTTAATAAAATACATCAATAGAAGCTTCGAAAGTGCCCTTTGTAATACTACTAACTTTTTCTTGTACCTTGCACTTTAATTTCTTCGCTAGAAGTATTAAATTTCCCGTGGAAATTTTATATACACGCAGTAGGATATTTTTAGCTACTCGAGCGATGTTTAATAAAATATATCAATAGAAGCTTCAGAAGTGCCCTTTATTGTACTACTAACTTTTTCTCGTGCCTGGCGCTTTAATTTCTTCGCTATAAGTATTAAATTTCCCATGGAAATTTTATATACACGCAGTAGCATATTTTTAGCTACTCGAGCGATGTTTAATAAAATAGAATTCAATATTGACAGAAACTTGCGTTCTTTACCAACAACTTTTTCTTGTTCCTTGCACTTTGCTGCGAATGTTACGTGCTTTGGTCGTCCATAGTTGCAGTGCTAAAAGCGCGGCACCACAGTTAAGAGGTTAAACCTGGGCCCCTTGGTACTTCTGGTGTATTCATCAATTGACCAAAGTCAATTCACCTGAGAACCACCGCTCTATGCGTCGTGCCCTACAATTGGAAAAGCTTCCGACTGCCTTCAGACCTCGTTGCATCGTCTCCTCGAACGCGACGAATCCCAGATATCTGAGAACCTTTAAGCTGTTCGTCAATATTCATGCGGATGGGAAAAACGAGGGCTATCGTTAAGGCAGTGGTCGTGGCGTGCACACAGGCTGCGGTCAACTGCTGGCTGGCTGAACCTTTGACGGTGATCGCGTGCAACTTTTATGCGGTGTATATATGCGACATTGCCGCGGCGATTCTCTGTTATCAATAATGCCGCGGGGATTCCTCGGTGCTTTTTTCCGTCCACTCTATTTACGGCGGAAAATCTATAACGGGGCAGAGGACGTGGACGCGCGGACGTGTCGGGTTATTGACTGAAACGCTCGCTCGGAAAACGTCGTTACGTAAAACGTCTCCGCGTCCGCGGCTGTCACGATCGTTTCCGCCTCGAGAAATCCGTCCATCTTTCGTCGATCCCACGGGATTCGGACCTTCTTGAATCGAAGCGAGAAATGCCAGTATATCGACTCGAAATGAGGCTCGAATTCAGAGTCGTATTAGTCGAAACGTCTCTGGTTACTTTTGAGTTTGCTCAACTTGATCAAATCGAGGATTTTTAAAGAATTTTAATCGTCTCGGTGTAAATCTCTATTCGCCAGGAGCGAATTTTGATCGTGGAACGACTCAAAAATACGTCAGATTCAGATTCAGTCGTACTAGTCGAAACGACTCTGGTTACTTTTGAGCTTGCTCAACTTGATCAAATCGAGGATTTTTAAAGAATTTTAATCGTCTCGGTGTAAATCTCTATTCGCCAGGAGCGAATTTTGATCGTGGAACGACTCAAAAATACGTCAGATTCAGATTCAGTCGTACTAGTCGAAATGACTCTGGTTACTTTTGAGCTTGCTCAACTTGATCAAATCGAGGATTTTTAAAGAATTTTAATCGTCTCGGTGTGAATCTCTATTCGCCAGGAGCGAATTTTGATCGTGGAACGACTCAAAAATACGTCAGATTCAGATTCAGTCGTACTAGTCGAAACGACTCTGGTTACTTTTGAGCTTGCTCAACTTGATCAAATCGAGGATTTTTAAAGAATTTTAATCGTCTCGGTGTAAATCTCCATTCGCCAGAAGTGAATTTTGATCGTGGAACGACTTGAAAGTGTAGCGACCTCTACTTCGAAGAATTTAGATCAACGTCATCTATGTTCATTAAATTGTTCCGTCGAGATGTGTATTTAATATAAACAATGGAATATTTAAAAATTGTTAGTAATTTTATTAGCACCATGGAAATATTTGCAGAAACTTATATATACTGCAATCATCATGTTAATTATTCATTCGTTATTTAACTTTCATTATTTAATCTTCGTTATTTGATATTTATCATTAGTAATTATATATTTTGTTATATTGATAATATTTTTATATAAACTACTAAAATTAATTACGGAGTTATTATTTATTTGTAGTGTTGTGGTATTAATTTATTTATCATCATAATTACTACGAAAGTACGTCAGATTCAGAGTCGTATTTGTCGAGACGTCTTTCGTTATTTTTGAGCTTACTCAACTTGATCAAATCGAGGATTTTTAAAGAATTTTAATCGCCTCGGTGTAAATCTCTATTCGCCAGAAGCGAATTTTGATCGTGGAACGACTCGAAAGTACGTCAGATTCAGAGTTGTATTAGTCGAAACGTCGTTGGTTACTTTTGAGCTTACTCAACTCGATCAAATCGAGGGTTTTTAAGGAGTTTTTAATCGCCTCGGTGTAAATCTCTATTCGCCAGAAGCGAATTTTGATCGTGGAACGACTCGAAAGTTCCTTGCCTCGCAGGTTGAAATGCCTTTTCGAGTTCGCGGACTCGTTCTCATTAGCGGAGTCCGTTCGAGCTGTTTCTTCAAGTTTTAAGGAAAGTCTGAAGCGACGTAACGTTACTTCCTGCTTCGCGTTTATCGATAGATCAGCGTTCTGTCGTTCTATCGCGTCTCTCTGTCAGTCTATACATTACGAAACGCAATATAGAGGACCGAAACTGTCGAGAGTTTCGTTTCCTATTAAAAACGTTCTTTGGTTTGTTTCCCTTGAATTGCGTCGGGATGATAAATCACGTTGATTCGAAGAAAATTCTGTGCCTCCTCGGCAAAATTGGCCGATAAATTATAATTCAGAGAATCAGATTTGTTGCGCGACTTTTGTTCTCCAATTCTTCTCGAGGGCAGGCGAGAGTTTTACAAACACTTCGGTCGAGCTCTGCTGTTAAAACTCGCGCGAATGTGAAAGCGACGAGAGTTATTCGAACACGACATCCTTTCCGCCGGTTGTTGCTATTGTTCACGGAACTGTCGCGGGAAATTTCTTTTCGTCGGAACGCTGTGCGTCACGAATTTACGATTCCTTGCTGCGTGGCTTGCTCCGGTTACGAAATATTCAGCGATTGAATTTTTGAAACTGTTTCACCCGGCCAGTGAAGAATAAAATTGGTAAAAATCGCCAGTATTAACAGTGAAAGTGTACAATTTATAGCAGAGGAATTCAAACGCAAGGAGCAGGAAAAAGAGTTATGATGTGGATTCTACGTGAAAAAATGAGTTTTTTTCATTGGAGATTCCGTTTCCAAGAAAATTGAGATTGACAATTTCTTAGATACAGCTATGAGCAAAACTGTGCACACAGAGTGAAATTTTATTAATAATGTATTATTGTTATAACATAAATATTATATATAATATTTTATTAATAATACTTTATTTGCATGTAGAATACAAAAAAGAAAGCAACAAACTGAATTAAATATACTTGCTACCTCAAACAAGGAAACTCGTTTTCATTCTTTCTTTGTCACTCAGTTGTACGAGACACGCCGTATATTTCATTAAAAACCGTTCGAGTCTCTAAAAATACGCTGCAAATATGTAAATATATAAAATTGTAAGTTACAAATCAATTGTTTCGATCACTTTGTTGGCTCTTTGGTTTTCAAACGCAATAAGCGGCAGAATCCTCAGCGAATTAATCGATCACTGTGACAAATTGTAGGAAATTTCCGCGAGGAGAACGAGCGTTCGCCGTTGCGAGACGACTTAAAAAACTAATTGAACGTCGGTATAAATAAATGTATTTTTTGTTTACAGTCTGGATGGTAGATCTTGCAAGGACGAAATATACAGGATGGGAATAGGCGCTGGATATTGCGAGGGGAACTTGAATTTCGCGACAGCCTCCGAGGATGACGAGGTTTACACGAAGAAGAAGGTGTCCAGGGTGAGTTTCAAAAATAGACCGCCCCATAAAGTCTGTACGAAACTGTTCATTCACGCGATTCACGTGTGAAGAACCGGAAGGCCACCTCGCTCGAGGAACCGGTATTTAGGCCAGCGTAGAGAAAGGTTTTCCGCGTTTTCGAATCGGACGGTGATGCAACAGCTGGTCTCGCCACCAACGACGACGGTCACGTTTCTCGAAAACGACGATTACGACATCGCAACTGGGCGAAATTGGACTCGCCGTGACGCGTACACGTATCCTGGTCGAACTCACAAAACTTAAACCTAACCTAGATCTGATATCTAACTTTTCTAAATGTTCTGATCGAACATAGAAAATCTGACCTAAATCTAGCCTAAACCTGATCTTAAGGTATTCTCGTCAAATTTACGAAACTTAAATCTAACCTAAACCTAATATTTAACTTTGTTCTGATTGAACTTACAAAATTTAACTTAAACCTAACCTAAATCTAGTATCTAACTTTATTCTGATCAAATTTACAAAATCTGACCTAAATCTAGCCTAAATCTAATTTAAAGGTGTCCTCGTCAAACGTACGAAACCGAAACTTAACCTAAACCTAATATCTAACTTTATCCTGACTGAACTTACAAAAATTAACCTAAACTTAACCTAAACCTAATATTTAACTTTATTCTGATTGAACTTACAAAATTTAACTTAAACCTAACCTAAACCTAATATCTAACTTTATCCTGATTGAACTTACAAAATTTAACTTAAACCTGACTTAAATCTAATTTCTAACTTTATCCTGATCGAACTTACAAGATCTGACCTAAATCTAGCTTAAACCCAATCTAAAGGTATCCTCGCCAGACTTAGGAAACCTAAACTTAACCTAAACCTAATATCTAACTTTATCCTGATTGTACTTGCAAAATTTAACTTAAACCTAACCTAAACCTAATATCTAACTTTATCCTGATCGAACTTACAAGATCCGAACCAAACCTAGCCTAAACTTAATCTGAAGGTATTCTGGTCGAACTCACAAAATCTAAACCTAATTTGAACCCAATCTAACCTATTTTCGTCGAACTTATATAAAATCAGAAAATCTTCATAGACAACTCGCTTCTCTTGGTGGAGGAACAGATTCTTGTTTGGTAAATTGTTATCGGTTAAAAACCTCCACGATGGTCCATCTCAGCGCATCAGAGGGAGAAGAGCTCGGAACCTAACCTAAATCCAACGTTCGCCTCGGACCCAATCATTCGACTTTCGACAGATTCGTCGTTCGTTTGGTTTGGTCGACTATTCATTCACTCTCCTGGTTCTGATTATGATTCTGTCGTATTAAACGAGCAGCGGAAAACGTGCCAGAAAACGTGGTTTCCATCGTGCACTCGAGGAATGCACCTGTTAAAGTCGTTGACGAATTACTCGGATCGTTGGCATCGTCGCGTTGTTTGGCAGTGTATCTCGGCTTTACGAGCTTCGCCAGGTGTAACGGATTCTCCGCTCGAGAGTTTTCCATTAAATACGCTCGCCAGACGATGCGTTTACGTGCGTCATCTCGTCCGTAAGAATTTCCTTCGTGACGTTCTTTTGCCAACGATCGCGCGTCGCGTAACTTTCCAAGCTGGTTTAACGATATTGGAGCTATGTATCATAATTGGTCGAAACGACCAATTTATAATTTTTATAATTTTTTTTTTTTAATTTACAATTTTCAGAAATTTTCGTAGAAACAGTGCACTTTTAGAAATGTAAATGTAATTTTTTCTTATTGACGAAGGCTCGAATTATTGTTACCATAAAGTTATACGTCTTCGGTCGTCGGTAATTCCAGCGTAGCACGCATTGATACTTTTGTTCCTTCTACAACTCGTTACTGAGGGTATCTTAAGATCATGGATCTATCAACTAGACTATATTTTATAAATCTGTCAGACTAGAAATGGATCTGTTGTGCACGTGTCGACGATTGTTGTTAGCCATTCGCAGTTGTATTCATCGGCGATTCTTCCACGAGAAGCGGCTCGTGCGGCGAACTTTGACACGACGACAGCCTCGAATCCGTTTTTATCCAAGTTCGTGTGCAACATTTACATTCGCGGTACATATACACCGTCTATGCGTGTACGAATAAAGGGGAATCGAGTTAATTCGAAACAAAGTCGAAGCGCCGTTTAAATTCGATCGTTGTACGGGTATTAGTCGAAGGAAGCCTCGCGATCGCGCGTGTGTTCCACTTCGCTTGGAAAGAAACGAAAAAAAAAAAAAAAAGAAAGGAAAGAGGAACAAAAGCGTGCTTGGTCAAACCTGATCGCGTGACGTGGCAACCACGATCGTGGAATGTTATCTTGATAGAAGTAGTTCGATAAGGCGTAAAACGGGTGGTCGGAGAGCATCCGCTGGCACGCTCGTTCTGAATTAATATTTACACGCGACGGGCATGCGACACGCTCGTGGAACGATATCCTGTTCATTCTGCAGTTGCACCGGATCACGTGCAACGAGCACGTTCGAATCTATGCGGCGTCGTGTCTGGCGTCAAAAAAACGCGCGTGGAACAAGGCCAGTTTTGGCAAAGGGGCTCGCCTTCGCGATTAGAGAGCATCAGTGGCGCGGATGTTAGCCGATCGTTTCGACATAGCTTGCGCAATTGCCGTTTGCAGTCGGAGATCCACGCACGAGCGACTCCGATTCACGTGTTGCCCGCTTCCGAGAAATCGTCCGCGAATTTTTTCCCCCACTCTAGCCCGCGTCGGCGTTAATCAAATTGAGGGCTCGATCGAACCGCGGAGCAGGGAACGCAAAGCGGATGTGTCGAGCCGCGAGTGGAAGGTTTCGTCGAATCGGACACGCGTTAAAATATACACTGCTCAGAAAAATTAGGGGATATTTCAGAATGAAGCAATAAAAGGAAGGAAGCATTTGATTTTTTTTTTTTTTTTTTTTTTTTTATTAGACAAGAACATCCTTCGACCTGTTGTTTGCTTTTCTAATGTTCTTGTTTAATAAAGGAAAATCAAATGCTTCTTCTTTTTTTATCGCCTCGCGTTCATTTTGAAATATCCCCTAATTTTCGCGAGTGGTATAGTTTTGCATACTTTTGTTTCTTGATCTGATTACGTTGAGTTATTTTTCACGTTGCGCGTGTTGTTCGTAGCGCAGTTGAAGGAACGTGCCCGTCTCTCGGCCGTTCTTGCCGCTTTTACGTAAGTCTCGCGTCATAACATCGGTTATTACGGGTAACGACGAGTCGTGTGCCGGTCATTGATGAAAACGCATGGAGTCTCGCTCCGTTAATTGCGTCTGAAAAATCAAAATTGTCTGTTTTCATAGAATTTCACGCGCGTTTATCACCATCGCGACTGTATCTATAATAACGAGGATATTAATGCTAGAACTACCGACGATTAAGACTGTGAAGACAAAAGAAAAATAGAGAAACTTTATGACACTGAATAATGGAGTTTACAAGCTTCCATTCATACATTTTACTAAAGATTATTTAAATTTTTCTCAGACGTGCAAAAGTTGTAAGGAAATTTATAAATCAGAATGTCCAAGAAAAATTATAAATTGGTCCTTTCCGACCACTTTGGTTCAGTTCTGCTGTTAAAATATTAGTAGAATAGAAATAGTAATAATAATAATAATAATAATAATAATTTCAACGTCGTTGATTTTCATAAAACTCGCCTTTGAAAGACCTGTATCTTTGATACTCAGTAGTGACGATCGTCGGTTAAAAAAAAAAAGACACTTAAATTTATCAAAAACAGGAAACGCTGAACGCGTCAGTAACGACTCGCGAGAGCTAGTATGCGCGTACTCGCAAAACTCGTCGATATATATATAGAATCGATTCATTTTTAGGACGCTGAAATCTAAAATTCATCCAGTGTTATCCACCATTGTGGTCGTCGGTCTCTCTTTCACGTGAACTCAAATGATAGATCACGGTGAGCAGATCGGGACGATGCAAATGTCCAACGTTGAAATTCACGAGAGAGAGAAAGAAAGAAAGAAAGAAAGAAAGGAACGTGAAATGATCGATACAGAAGCACGGAATTTCAAGTGGCCTGCTTTCGTCGTTAAAACCGTCGCAAGCGATATTAGAATTTCAAGAACGCCGCAGGGATTCAGTGACCCCCTAATTTTCACGCGCGACAACTTTCCAATTCCTCATCGTGCCCGAGCATAATCGCCGCATACACGGCTATTTTCGCTCTCGAGATTATGGCCACGCTGACGATAGAAATTCATCTTCGTGTCGTTTTGCATTTGACGCGACTTATCAAGTTACTCGCCGAGTTTCATTCGATTTACGAAGCAATTTCTAAGGATCGCGAACGTCCCCGAGACGATGAAATTTCGCGGTGCACAAATTTGCAGAGAGTTGTCCGTTAAAATCGGACAGACAGTTGCGAAAGTGTCGATCCGATTGGTGAACGTAAGCGCTCGCGCTTATTTTCGTGGAGACACACACACACACACACACACACGTGCACGCACACGGCGGCTTAAAAATAATTTATTTCGCGACCCGCATCTCTTCTCTCTCGGTCTTATCCTTGACTCGATTCTACGGATCGGCGCAGAATCGAGCGCCGCCCTCCCTGTATCTTCGAAATCGTCGCCACTGCCAATTTTGGTTGTCAGGCCGATAGCTCGGGTGAAAATCGGCTCTTTATCTCTTCGATTGCGCAACAACCGCCGTTTTTCTCGATCGATCGATCGATTCGATAAAAACACCGGTGACACCTTCGAAAGTCGAGTATTTTCTCTCTCTCTCTCTCTTTTTATTTTTTTTTTTTTTTTGAAAAATAAATTCCGTAATCTCGAAAGAGCACGCTCTCGTACTTTAGTCTCGCGATATGATCGCGCGATAAAGCGTGTTTTTCTTTTCTTTTCTTTTTTTTTCTTTTTCAAGTGAAAATAGGGTGGAAAAAAGGTAAACCGCCTTTCGACTTGGATTCATCGCTGAAATTATCGACAAGGTTTACCTATTATAATAATTCGTTCCCACAGTACGAGAATATTCCACGTTGTTCTACACTTTCTTCTCCCCCTTGGATTCCTTACCAGTGCTATTGACATAGCCTGATATCTCGTTCACCTGTTTTTGACGTACTTTTATTAAGTCGATTAACATCTCAATTAAACCGTACTTGCACCGTCAGATAAATATCCTCGAGAAATTCCTAATAAACACGACGATTGTTGTACGTTTCAGATTACCTATCGAGATATATTCGGCTGCTTTTGCTCGAGAAATTCGTTAATATTTCATTGCGCGTAATTGAGAAGATAAGAAGATTAACGATGTTTGCATCGTACTCCAGTTGGTTCGACACGTACTTTTCCATTCTGTGGAACGATCCTGTAACTTTGACTTTCGTCCACACGTATGTCTAATCAATCGGAGTACGAAGAGATAAAGCGAAAAAAGAAAAAAAGAAAAGTGAGTAGGCTGTTCTTTAATCCTCCGTTTCGCTTTTCGTAATAGTTTCTTATCTATCTATCGTGTGGTTTCAAACTAAAATTTTACATAAGACGATCGATATCGACTTTCTGAAACGTACATCTTACGGCGAATTGCTATTGAAAAGATTTGTTTCAGACAATTTTTTTAAAACATTTCAAGCGCGGATCAAAATTTAATACAATCGAGCTCGAAGATGACTAAAATTTTACACAAGAAGATCGATATTTACAACTTTCTGAAAATTCTACACCTTCTAATATGACAAATAGTTTAGCCAATTTTTTAAAATATTGCCACAGTTCGAGATCTAATACAATTAAGTTCATGACTAAAATTTTACGTAACAAGATCGAGATTTGCAACTTTGCGAGACATGTACCTTTTGTTACGACAAATACACAGGATTGATTTCAGTCAATTTTCCAAACGATTAATGCAATTCAGATTACAGTTTAATACAAGAAATTTAAATTGAAAGATGAAACTTTACATAAGAAGATCGATATTTTAATATAATTTTATAATATTTTAAATTTATTAATAAATTATATTTTACAATATTTATAAAATTATAATATTATTTTTTTATAATATTTATAGTATTTTATAATATTTTTTTGCTTTTCTAAAACATTGCAAAACTTTGCCAAAACTTTGCAAACACTAAAGTTTAACACACACACCTTTCAATACAACAAACATTCAGGAATTTTCAATCAATTTTCCGAAAGATTCGGGATTTAGTGCAATCCAAACAAAGAGATGATTACAGTTTCACCTAAGAAGATCGATACTCGCAACAAATACTAATTTTATACTTTAGCCAATTTTCCAAAAGATCGAGGACCCGATACAATTGAAAATTTCGAGACGACTGGGAGCTTTCGGAGCAGTTTAGCAAACGCAGAGGCGAGAGTTTGCCAGAAGTATCGTTTACACGCGCGCGTCGCGGATGTGCTCGATGGCACGAACGTGATTTTCACATCGGCCCTAACGCGATTCACGCGGGGAAATACCTGATACTGGATTCTCGGTCATGGCTTCGGCAGTGAGTCAGGGCCTCGATACAGCTTTTACGTCATCGGATGTGTACCACGGGCCAATGACGATCCTCAAACGCGTACAGCACCGCTTGCGTTTTGAACCGTCCAAGATTAGGCGATGCTTCGGGTTCGCTGGTTACAACGGCGGTTACCTCTCTTCCATCAGGAATATTTTCGAGGGATTGTCTGTCGAGCTAAATGTATTTGGCTATAAGTACTTGTTTTGCTCATCCTTTGCCATCGACGTCTCTTTCCATCGACTTGCGTTGCGTGTCTTCCTGTCGTTCCGAAGAAAAATAAGTGGAGAAGTTTGCCATAAGTTTTATATACCGTCTAAGAGTGTCAGTTCTTCTTTCGATACAAAGATGTTTTTCATTAACGGTGCAAACATATTTTTCTTCGTCAGAGTCGCCAGTCCGCGTCGAACAGTTTACAGTTTGCAACGTGGTAATAGTTATGCTACGATGGTCGTACTGCAACGATTGAACTGTTCCATCGACAATTTTAATAATTTTAACGATTTAACGAGAAAAGAATATTATTTTCATCGAGTAAATTATTTTATTGTCAATGAGAAGAGTGACACTGATCAGGTTCGCAGTAAAATCGACACTATTTCCTATACTTTTCATCGGACGTTTTGTATTTACTGTATAAATGATTGGACGTATTTAATGTACAAACGATTGGAAGTTTGAAAGTAGAAATTATCACAGACTAGGATAGACTTGATTCTAAACATGTCGCATAGTGGATCGAAAAAGCATTGGCACGCCTAATGTTCTGAAAATAAACGACACATTAACGGAATTTGTTTCCATTGAATACAGAAGCAATAGTAATTACAATGATACAAGAAAACATAAAAATTCGAGTGCCAGAAGAAACCGTAATTCCTCCAACGCTTAATCTACATTTAATGGCATCTAGCGTTGTTGGAAAAACTATAAAATATCCTTCTTGTAAGTACTGGAATTTCATCGAATGATGTCGCTCGTCTAGAAATCATTGGAAATATTTCACATCCCCTTCAAGTGTACGGTGAAAAAAAAAACATCCTCACATGAATAACTCTCGTTAATTTATCGAATTAGACTACAAAATTTTCTTTTTATAAATGTTTGTTCAGTGGTTCGAAGACAAGCTATTCTTTCCTAACTCGACAACACATTCCAACTAGGACATTTTACTAGAAAAGGATTGTCTCGTAGCTTCTCTAACAACATTCCGCCATTAAATATAGATGAAGCATCGGAATTACAGACATATTTATACTGTTATTGCGTTACATTTATACATGCATTATTATTGTATTATATTTACAATTCATTTTATCGTATTATATCATCACCGTGCAAAGTACTTATGCGAAGCTATTTATGGAAATGCATTTCGTTAACGTGTCATTTGCTTTTCGCAAAGATACCGCGAGAAAGAAAAAAGAAAAAAAAAAAAAAAAGAAAAGTAGGTGTGCAAATATGATACTTCCCCCCCCCCCTTTTCGTTACTCATTTCCTCGTGTTGCAAGAAGCGAGAATAAATAACGTTTTGTCACTTGCCGGGGGATATTTACGCGGATTTACATTTTCACGGATGGACAAAAATAACTGTATTTCCTTGCTTATATACAGGGTCTTCTGTTCGCTGTGTTTCCCACGAGTAGCCACGTTCGTCGTCGGTAGATTTTCCGTCTGACTTGCACGTGACGGACTCGAGATAATTTGAGTCACGCGCCTCAACCAAGCGACTTCGTGGAGTGTAAACGTTCGAAGAAAAACCTGTTTCGTAGCGTGACGAAAGGCTTTATAGCTCGTGGCCTCGTCCATTTCGATGGGACGCGTATTTTCAATGCTCGCGATTCCAAACGATCGCGATCGGTTGTAAAACCGAGGCCAGAAAATCGTTTTCGCCTCCCCCTCTCTCTCTCTCTGGAGAAAAAAATAAGTAGCGACGATGATTATCAGTGACCCAAATAATGGCCGCAACGGCGTAGAAACGATGCGCGTCGACTTATTCGTGTTCAAGAGCAGCGACCTCCCTTGCGTCGTCGAAATACGTACAGTCGTCACAGTGACAAATATAAATCGTTGTATCTTTGCGATCTAAACTAACAAAATTTTGATCTATTTTGATTTAATTCCGATTTCGCGACGGGCGATAGCCGGGCAAAATGTTTAGCTGAATACAATTTCCAAATGTCTGTAGCTGATTGTGAGTACGGCGAGGTTCTGTTATTTGTAGGTGAGTATAAGAGACATTGCATCTCAGTATGATACTTATAGTTGTTCAAAGTTTTATGAAATTAAAAATTTATATTTATAAATTAATATAAATTTTAATTAAATTTTAATATAGTTTAAAATTTAAGAAAATAAAAAATTACAAATGTGTGTAGAAGAAATATTTTTTTAATGACGAATTCACAGATGCATCAAAATTTACAAATTAACTTGTAGTAACATTTAACATTTTTACATATTTGTTTCACACAATTTGTGTGACACGTATTAACAACTTGAAACATAAAATAATAAATTATGGTAAATTAGAACGTAATAACGAGTTTAACAATATCGTTCGATATTTGATAATATTTTTCTTTAGCGTGATAAATAGCCATCCGGTGTGTTATGTAAGTCATTATGGCTAGGTGTGGCGCCAATTTTGAAATGACGCAGAACTACGTTTCTTTCATATTCTGCTTCGTCGTTCCTTTTTGTTTCGACTCTTATACTCTCGACGCTCCTTGATTTTCTCAGCCGATGTATCTTTCATCGACGAGAAATCCGAAAATTCGCCGTTTGTCGTTGAAGTCGGTTTTCCAGCGTCGATAACGGCGACTGTATCCCGATATTTCTCAAAATAGAACGGCACGATCGAACAAAACGATCGTCGCTCGACTCGAGTGCGTCGCTCCACTGTTACGGAGCGCATAATATAGTTTTACAGAGCGTTTCTAAACCGTGAGGCTATAAGCGAAATCACCGCGGAGACAGAGAGAAAGAGAGAGAGAGAGAGAGAGAGAGAGAGAGAGAGAGAGAGAGAATAACCTTAGATATCGTGTAATTTCATAGTTTAGCGCTAAATATAGCCGACTGAATTAAAAGGTCATGAAATTGTATCGTGGCGCAAGTCCACGCTGAGCGAACGAATTTCCTAGCCGAGTTTAATACAACTCTTTCTCGTAACGTGCGACTCACGCGCGACACACGCTGAGGCAGGGCGTTATCTCGTCGGTTCATTCGTCATATCGCACGTGTTGCACGTTGCATGTCACTGATTTGTCTCGCACACGATGCCATCTAGTCACCGATTAGCTAAATTCTCATTACACTTCAGCAAAACTTCCCTTTCCCCAGAGAGGAAACAGCTGGCGTTTTCCACTCCTGTTGTTTTATATTTCCAATCTCTCGTCTCTTATCTCTCTCTCTCTCTCTCTCGCTTCTTCAAATTTAATTAACACTGGAACTACCGACGACTAAAGCACAAAATTTCCATCAAAGACATTAACCTCTTGTACTGGAACGACGTACTACGCAGAGTATCGAGAATCTTGGCCCCAAAATTGCAACATTCTCTCAGTTTTGAGTATAACCCAGGCGAAAGAAATAATAAATTCATTACTTCCGAATAATTTCTATCCAGTGACATCGTGCCGGCGAGTTCAAAAGGAAAAAGAAAGCGACGGATTATTGTATACGGTTCGGTAACTCGTTATGGTCCGCAATCAGTTGGCCAGCGCAACGTCGTTAAAGTGAAAGAGAAACAGAGAATCTTTACATCATACAACAGGGTATACGAGTATTTGTGTACTTCACGAAGAATCATCCGAGTACCCTGATATTTATAGAGTATAATATTTATATGAAGAATCGTTCGAATACCCTATCATTCGAGTCTCCAGAAATACACTATTTTATATCAACAAAATGTCTAATAAAAATTATTCGTCATTCCAGCGTTAATTTCGCTGAAAGTAAATTGTCACAGTAGACAAACGAAAACGTGCGCTACGGCAGACTCGTTTGAATTGCCAACAATACGCAATGAATTACCACAATATCCCCGGTCGCCGTATGGACGGCCGTAGTGTAGAAATATAACGGGCCAATGAATCATTCGTCGATAGCGTTTGTTTACTTTGGCTTGTAACGAGTACTTGTTGTTTTTATCTTGGCGACGTATTGAAAAGTCGGAGCGACGTTAAATTATCGATCACGATAAACGAGCGGCGGCAGTATGGTGTTTTTCGCCGGCAGCCGCAGCGACAACAGGCCCTCCCCCGCCGCGTTCCTTATCGCGGCACGAAAGCGGAGGAAGGGGAATTCGTATTCTCGGTGTCACGTGTTTCGTCGGAGTTTTTATTACGAGCGAACGGGAGCGTCACGAGGGCTTGACGTAGACGTAACGATTGTTATGAGCTTTCTGCGAATGAGACGCAAGTGCGTCGTTGCTGGGATTATCTTTCGGGTCTTGGACTTCGCGCGGTGCCATTAAAACCGGCGTCGATAACGGAGCTTTCTCGATAACCGATCGGAGGTTAATCGCATTACCGTCACAGCGTCACGATGCAGATTTTCGATTCTGGAAAATAATGCTGCCCGTAGTTTGGACTTTAACACGAACCCTATCGCGTTCCCTCACCCGCCGTTTCCTCGCGATCTATTAATACCGTGCTCTTTCTCCATTTCGATTCACCACGATCTTTCGTTTTATTTCATACGCGGCATTTTACATAAGGACAGCGAACGAGACACGGACCGCCATACTTCTGCGAATTTTTATCTGACGCGCGATCGAATAATTGTTGCGATTATGTTGGATTCTATACGTTCAATTGAATTAATTAACACTAGAACTAATCGAAATGAAACGGCGTGTTTCTTTTTTTTTTTAATTTTTTGTAAAATATATCTCTGTCGTATTACAAAGGTTCTCTATACTTTTGCCTTCAATGTCTTCGACGAAAATTTTATGCTTTAATCGTCAGTTCCAGTGTCAATGTCTAAAAGTGTTCTCAATGTAATTCTTAAACGTTAGAACTACCAAAATAATTAAAATAAACAATTTGCAACTTTTGTTAATGAAATTTATGGATATACAAAGCGACTTAAATAATTTTTCGTAAAATATATCTCTGTCGTATTACAAAGTTTCTTTATACTTTTGCCTTCAATGTCTCCGACGAAAATTTTATGCTTTAATCGTCAGTTCTAATGTCAATGTCTAAAAGTGTTCTCAATGTAATTCTTAAACGTTAGAACTACCAAAATAATTAAAATAAACAATTTGCAACTTTTGTTAATGAAATTTATGGATATACAAAGCGACTTAAATAATTTTTCGTAAAATATATCTCTGTCGTATTACAAAGTTTCTTTATACTTTTGCCTTCAATGTCTTCGACGAAAATTTTATGCTTTAATCGTCAGTTCCAGTGTCAATGTCTAAAAGTGTTCTCAATGTAATTCTTAAACGTTAGAACTACCAAAATAATTAAAATAAACAATTTGCACTTTTTGTTAATGAAATTTATGGATATACAAAGCGATTTAAATAATTTTTACGCAAAATGTACGAACAAAAGCTCGTGTGCTCCGTCACAAAGTATCATAAAGTTATTCCGTTTCTTTCACGTTAATGTCCCTGGAATGGAAATTTTGTGTTTCAATCGGCGGCAGTTCCAGTGTTTAATAATTGCAAATTCCCGTACTCGTGGAAACTGACGATGATTTATGGCCATGGTAGAAATAATACGTGACCAGTTGCGTCAGGGTTGGCTAAAAACAGCACGTGCCCATTCACAGCGCTCATTCGGTCACATGTTTGTTCTCATAAATGCACTTTTCGCAGTCAACGTGATCATCCATCCCCCCGTTAAGGACATTAGATAGGCGGTATTCTAGAATTGGACGACTCGCGCGAAAAGGGATGCTCCGTGTGTGTGTGTGTGTGTGTGTGTGTGTCGGCAACGAGGGAGTAAATGAAATTTCCATGGCAAACTATCATGACAGTTTTATCAATAGGATAGGATAGAGAATCGACGTTCGAGTTGGACAAAGTCTTTCGTGTCTTCTATTTTATAATCTTTCGTTTGTTCGTTTTAAACAGCACATTGTCAGCGCCTGAAGCTTTTCCTCTTCTTCTTATCGCTCGCTCTACGTCACGCGGTTGAATTTCTACGTTTCCGGGTACCAGCGACGGTGGAAAACACGTTTCGCAACAGTATCTTAAAATCAACGACTCTTATGCTCTTGTATTCTTGTTTTTGATGTCTGCTTAAGCGAATTGGATAATTTTCTGTCTCGTAACATCTTTTACAGCTCTGCGCGATTGTGCACACGATTTAATATAACTGGAGGTAGGAACTGGTAAAATGATTGTGCCCGGTCTTGTACGTCACGTATAATTTTGTTTAAAAAAAACGGAAGGAAATGGAAAAAAATTTCAGTATGCTTGAAATTAGTTAATTTTAGACGTGACACGAGAGAACAACGAACAGGAGATTGTGCCGAATAAAATTTTTCTTCTTTTTGACTATTTAAACTCTATTTCTTTTGCAAGAAATTGTAAAATTTATAATTTATTTATAAGATAAGTTATTAATATAATTTATTTATAAGAACTCTATTTCTTTTCACGAAGTTTCAAATGCACTTTATTCCACGTTTTTTGACTTATTTTTGCACTTATTTGTGTCTATTATTTCTTCCACATTTATAATTAACTAAATTCAAGTTTAATCAATTTTCTCGAAGAAATTTCGTTCTGTCCCCTCCTTTTCTTATTTCTTTCATGTTGCTCGGACTCTGTCCAAGAAGCTTAACGTAATCGGTACGTCGAACAGTTGATCGATCCAGCACAGCGGATCAGCAACAAATTTTCTAGCTAATGCAAGATAAGACACACTGTTGAAGCGGTACTTTCTTACGTCTGAAATACATACATATATACATACATACATACATGTAAACGCATCGTACGATGCTTACAGCTTTCGTTTGTTATTACCAGCCGCGTTGCGAAGCTGCTAGATCCGGTGGTACCCGGTTATCGTTTAAAAAACACCATGAGGTCAAGCGTTTGCCGATAAACTTTGGTCACAACACAGGCTTCGATGTCAGCCGCAAAGTTCTCGCCGGCCCGGTTATATCCGGAATGTCGATAACTCGACCCCGTTAATGCGGTTCCCCCGGCGATTTTTCACGATCCGGCTCCTTTCCCGGATCGCTCCGTTCCCGCTGCCGCGTCTCGTCCAAACGGCAGAAACTTCGAAGTCGAGGGTCAACGAGCAATTCTCGATTACAGTTCGCTGTACCGTGCCTCTATCAACGCAATAACGTTCGTCGGACAATGCTTGGCGACCACGAACTGAACCAGCCACTCGGCTCATTTCGACAGCGCCGTCATTTTTTTTTTTTATTTTCATCGTCGCCATTGAATTGTCACGATAATTCGATATTTGACAAATTTCTTTTAACATCTATCTCGTGTAATTTGTGTCAATGAGAATTATTTATTTATTTATTTTTTTTTTCGAAAATCTTCGTCGTTGAATCGTCAGGATTTGTTTGACGATAATTTTCGATATTTGGCAAATTTCTTTTAACGTCTGTCTCGTGTAATTTATGTTAATGAGAATTACTTTTTTTTTCGAAAATTTTCGCCATTGAATTGTCACGATAATTCGATATTTGACAAATTTCTTTTAACATCTATCTCGTGTAATTTGTGTCAATGAGAATTATTTATTTATTTATTTTTTTTTTCGAAAATCTTCGTCGTTGAATCGTCACGATTTGTTTGACGATAATTTTCGATATTTGGCAAATTTCTTTCAACGTCTATTTCGTGTAATTTGTGATAACGAGAATTATTTTATTTTTTTTTTAGAAATCGCCGTTGAATCGTCACGATTTGTTTGACGATAATTCTATTATTTGGCAAATTTCTTTTAACATCTATCTCGTGTAATTTACGCCAATTATTTATCAACTATGTCAAATATTTCGTCGTTGTGACTCTCGTTCGCATCTCCTTAAAATAAATCTGCAGTGCAATTTTAACTTGCCGCGAGAGCGAGACACACACCGGTTCCCATCGTTCGAGTTCCAACGACTGCAGATTTTCCTAAAATACGATTCCGGCGAACGCCAAGTGGTAAAACGCTTGGCCAGGCTCCACGGTCCGCGGTCCCGTGGCAGCAGACCCCGTTGAAAAATAATTTACTCCATCTGTCGCGTGTGTCACGTGCGCGGTTGGTGCCGGTGCGTGTATCTGGTTCAAGGCAGTATCTCGCCGCGCTCCTACATAACTTTTTTTTTTTTTTTCTTTTTCCCGCCCGTAGTCGCTGCATCGAGCAACCAATTCAAATCGGCGTGATATCGCCGACACGAACAACAACCACGGAGAAAATTGCCCACGGAAGAGAATCCCGCTGACTGGGGCTTCCTCGATGGAACGTGTTTTCTCACGTGTTGGGTGTTACGCGTCGCGTTTGCAACACGTGATAGCGGCGGCGCGGCGTCATCGTCGAAGCGGCATCTTCTCCCTCCTCGTTAAAGGAACGTAAGCGCCGCCGGCTGTGGATCGCAGTCGTCGCCGTGCCATATCGGAGCACGCACAGCCTGTTATGAGCCTCGCGTTGTTTTCGCCGCGTCGCATCGAAACCAATCGTCGTCTCGTCGTCGTCGCTCGTCTCGCGTTATCGACGGTGTTCTACTATTTTCGTCGGTTACGTTCCCTCTCCTCGACGACGAGTATATGCGGTACAGCTCATTCTTTTTTTTTCCCACGTCGTCAATCGTCGTCGTCAGGGACATCGATTGTGAAACAGACCAGCTTCTTTCCCTCGAGCGTGGATATTATAAAGGCCGGATCTGTTCGTCGAGTGACGAGTGTTTGAAAAGGGGTGGCGATTCGCGCGACACTGCACAGATATATATATATATATATATACAGTCTCGTCTCGGGCTTCGAATTAAATTTCCAAGAGGACACTAGTCGAGTGATTGCACCTGGAAACGGAGCAGAGATACAGCGTGTTACCTCTCGCGCGTTCTTCTCCCGTTACCAGCACCATGGTGACGCACAGCATGGACAATATTCTGAACATGCAATATTACCCTGCGAACAGCCACGTTGATACGGCAGCGCACTCGCCGCCGATGAGGAAAAGGCGCTGCTTAAACAAAGAGGTGACATTTCCACTCTCCCACATTCACTGACTTTCCTCCTCCCTAATCTAATCTCATTGCAGTTGGTCCAACTTCTTGGAAAGTTCAGTTTCGTTATCTCTTCGTTTCACTGCAGATCTCAAAAATTGTACGATACTCGACAGCTTGAGAAACTGTGGAATTTGCCAAAAATGTTCGAGAATCTTTGCAGTTGGTCCAACCTCTTGGAAAGTTCAGTTCCATCTCTTCGTCTCACTTTAGATCTCGAAGATTCTCAAAAATTGTACAATACTCGACTCGACAGCTTGAGAAACTGTGGAATTTGCCAAAAATGTTCGAGAATCTTTGCAGTTGGTCCAACCTCTTGGAAAGTTCAGTTCCATCTCTTCGTCTCACTTCAGATCTCGAAGATTCTCAAAAATTGTACAATACTCGACAGCTTGAGAAGCTGTGGAGTTTGCCAGAAATGTTCGAGAAATATTTTCGAGTAAAATAACAGATGAAAGTTTGCGAGACATCCAACTGCAGAGTGACATTCTAACGAATGCCCATTAGTTTCCTCTTCGTCGCAATGCAAACTGAACTTTTGTCAAGTGCAGACTCTCTGCGTTCCATCGTTGAACGCGTTGTTACTCGCGATCATAACGAAATTGTCACCAGCCGTGTGTAACGCGTATTTGTTAATTCTGTTGCGAGAACAGTCGAAATTTTGTGAGCGACGTTATGTTTATTTCTGTTCGTTTCCTGTTCTAGCAAGATCCGATGTCTCACAGGATCATCGAGAAACGGAGGAGGGATCGTATGAACAACTGCCTGGCCGATTTGAGTAGGCTCATACCGGCCGAGTACTTGAAGAAGGGTCGAGGAAGAGTGGAGAAGACCGAGATCATCGAGATGGCCATTCGCCACATGAAGCATCTCCAAGGTCTTCGGCAAGGTACTAGTCAGATCAATGAAAATAAAAAGATATACAAAATTGGGCAGAACCATGGCCCTCTAATTTTTTATCAACTCAGATATCAATCCAGAATATCTTTCGACATTTTTTAAAAATATTCGTCGCTCCTCTTTCATTCGAAGATTAGTTTAAATTAAATGTATTCCGATTGAGGAGTATAAATAAATTTACGCGAACAACAATGCCAGAAATCGGCGAAACGAAGTTTCCCTGCGAGGACGAGAGGCATATCTGGGTTAATTTCATTAAACGGTCTGATGATGCTTGATGCTTGGTGTCGAGAACGCAACGCAGGTGCCAAAGCACTCGCGACTTGATCTATGGATGCCAAAGCTTGTAGCGCGCGTCCCGATTACGAATGCAAATAGTTCGTCGTATATTTATAATAGTAAGAGTAAGAGTTTCTTCGAAACCGCAGAATCGAAACATCCGGCCGTGACGTCGGTTCACACGCACCCTGAGGACAGTGTGGACAGTGTCTCGCACTCGACCATCGCGTCCACCGCCGCAGAACACTACAGGCTGGGCTTTCAGGAGTGCCTCAGCGAAACCATGCATTTCCTCGTGGAGGTGGAGGGTTTCTTTGCCAGGGACTCGTTGTGCGTTCAACTGATCAACCATCTGCAGCAGCATTGCGAGAAGATCTTGGCTACCAGTCAGTAAATAAAATATATTGTATATAATTATATTGATGTAATATGTCATTCAGCATTAATTATTAATTACATCCATCATATATATATATATATATATAATTGTATTAATATAATATTTATATTATGTGTGTATATTAATATAATTATGTTATATTATTTGTGAATTATTTGCGAATTGTTTACGTGAAATTTATATTATATTAATACAATATAATTATATCAAATTAACACACATTGTTTGCGCGATATATTAATACAATCATATTATATATATTAATGTTATTAATTATATATATTATATATATATATATATATATTATCATATTATATTATTATTACGTTATATTGTATTAATATTTAATATTACGTTATTATTATAATAATATTAATTTTAATATAATAATACCAATATTCATACAATATTTTCTCAGAGAATAATATAAATTTCGCGCAAGCAATTCGAAACTCATCTTTGGAACATTTGTGAAAACAACGCAATCTCGACAGTTTAACACAATCGTCGTACAAGTCTCTACAATTTTCTTGCGATTGCAGGCGACAGGCTAGGCTTCCCCCATCCGGAGATGCCCACGGCGAACGGTGTGACGAACGGTTCGAGTTACGCTCACAGTAGCATTCCGACGATATGTCAGCCGAACGGTCACTCGGATCACGGCTCGAGCTCCGGTGCAAGTTCATTCGGCGATCCGGAACGTCCACTGCGCCCGGCGATCATCCCACCGCCAGCGATCGTCAGCGACGACAGCAACCACAGCACCCACTCGCACAGCACGCCGCCGAGCACCACCAGCCTATGCAAGCCTTCCAACTACAAGTTCAAAAGCTCCATCAAGCAGAGGTTCTCCGCGGAGAGGATAAAGTCGAGCCCGCCGCCGGTGGCCACCAACATGGAGAAGCCGTCAGCGTCTCACGGCGTGCCGATCTTCGCCCTGCACGACGGTGGCGCCTTCTACGTCCCGTTGACCGTCGAGGCGTCGCTGCTGAGGCCGCATCTGGGCTTCGTCTCGGACACCGGGCCCGACACCGTGCTACACCCGGTCACCATATCGGTCAACTTCAACCATTCGAGCCCGCCAGTGTGGTCGCACAGTCCTACGCATCAGCAACAGACATAAACACGCGTTGGCCATCGTATCCGAAATGTGAATGACCGAATAAACGTGGCCCGGTCTCGCTCGTTCCAACCACGTCGATCGCGTACGCGCGGACTTTTGTAACGTCGATGCGTTCACACTGAACTCGTGTCTCGCGGTGGATGAGAACGATCGATCATGCGTCGTGCGCGTGTTCGACTCATCGAGGATCGGTCGACGTCGCACGATGATCGCGGTTTTACTTTCAATTCTAGTTTCTTTAGCTGTTAACGTCAGAGGTTAACGCTACGTGTTCAACGCGTTTCTTTCTCACGACGGAAGGAGGTTGTCGAGGATGGTTCTTTCTTCTTCTTTTTTTTTTTTTTCTGTCGTATATTTACCGAGGCTGTGGGTTGTCTTAGCATTTACGAGATTATTCGAGAGAGAGAGAGAGAGAGAGAGAGAGAGAGAGAGAGAGAGAGAGAGAGAGAGAGAGATGTAGAGGTGTCGTTCGAGGTAGAGATAGAGTATTAGGGTTTGAAATTGCCGGGTTGCTTTAGCTTCGGTGTGTTTTTCCTTTCGTCGATGTATCGTCGCTCCTCCCTCATCTTTCTTTTCCTTTTCTTTTTGTTTTTTCTCTTCTCATCCTCTGTCACGTAAATCTTCGTTTCGTTGTATCTCTCCGTATCATCCGTTTCTCATCCCTCTCCCGTGCTTCATTTTCTCCTCCATTCTCATCGGCTGGGCAAATGTGTCGCGTTGCGAACGACAGATTCACGACAGTATCGAACTTGAGTTACGCGAAACCAACAGCCGTGATTGGTATTAAACACAGACAACTCGATGTATCTAGACACTGTCTCGCGAGAACTGCAGATCCTGCGGATCACCCGCAAACACACGTTCGATCGGCCGACGAAATTCTCTGTTTTCGAAGTGTAAGTTAGCCGACAGAAGTGCCTGCAATATTTTCAATTTACAGATTCCGTTTGTGTGATCGTGTTCCGTACGTACGGAAGAGAAAGTGGTTTTTGTCGTTTTTCCCCGGCGGACAATTCTGTGTCACGTTCGATCACAGAAAGCGGATCGAAAGAGTCTGCTCGGCGCCCTGGCGAACGAGCCTCGGCAATTAAAGACTGACCAAGACCTGCATTACACTAAATTCTTGTAAGATCATTGCATTAAATATATATATATATATATATATATATATATATATACATATATATATTTGTACATACCACGTTTAGTTGTAATGTTAACGAAGAATTTATGCGGAATAAATTATATTTACCATAGGTCCTTTAACTACCTTGTTGTTCCTCTCTTGGCATTAAAATTCGTCGTTTGTCAAAGTATTCAGTTTTCGTTGCCGTCTTTCGACGAAAAATCAAAAGGTCTCCACGTGTACGTAAAGTGACGAGTCGAAAGTCTCAGTCTCCGTACAGCGATCGCTCGAGGAAGGATTAAGAAACAGAGAGACGAGGCGATTAAAATTTTTTTTTTTTTTTTATTACATCAACGTAATACTGGCTAAGGGTCAAAACAATTGTAGAACGCGTCTATCAGGGGTACCGAGATTAACACGGGCGACTCGCGGGGCGAAACTCGTCGACGAGTTCAAGGTCAGCCTGAAGAAACCGCCCCGATCGCGAGCGAGTTCCCTCCCCCGAGCCGCGAAAGGGATATATTGGGAGCACAGTCTAATTGTATCCCTAACTAGAGATAAATACATTTCTTATACAAATAATAAAATTATTCGCAGCGAGGCAACCAAGTCTTTGAACAAATCAGCCTTAACGAATCCTTCGAAAAGAAGATTAAAAAGTCAGGGATGGCGAGGCAGCAGCGGGGCAGCACCCATTTTTATTTATGTGTCCAACTCGGATCGCTTCTCAGGATGATAAATCGGCTTTTCTCGTCCAGGTATTACGGAAGTCTGCGTATGCGTGTGCGTGTGTGTCTGTGTGTATGTATGCGTATGCGTGTGTGCGTGTGTGTGTCATATGGATGTACTACGCGTTTCTCTTCGTTAACTTCCTCTCGTAAAACTCAGAAGATGGCGAAGAACAGAGAGCGTGTCGTCGAATCGATAATGGTGGCGCGGAGAAAGAAAAAGAACTTGGCTGAGATTCGTGGCCCAGCTGCTGCCTCGTGTTTCGTTTCACGCTGTTAAGCTGCCACGATCACACGACCCGTCATCCCGTTTCTGTTTCATCTGGTTGTCCTGTGTGTCCGTGTCTGCGCGCGCGCGCGCGCGCGTATGTGTGTGTCTGTGTGTGTACGTGTATGTGTGTTGTTACATTTAATTGAAAAACCTAACTACACAGAGTTCAAGGGAACTGAGTATTGTTCTTTTTTCTTTTTTTTTTTCTTTTTTTGTCTTTTTTGTTCTTTTACGTTTTTTTGAATCGTTTTGTTTTTTTTAACCTGTAATTGGACACATATTCGTCAATGTAAAGAATTAAGTAAAAACGTAAGAATCTACCTAGCATATGTGGGGTGTGCGCGGGGCATGGGTGAACTGAATGTGCAAATTCGGATAGATGCGCGGATTCAATACTACCGGATAATGTAACGGGGGTAAGCACAACATCTTTTCACTTTTTGTATTATTATTATTAGCCGAGTATGAGTTGATTGGAGCAGCCGCGGCGTACTGCGTCCTGTCGGAGTGTCCCCTCGCGGAGGAGACGCTCGTCCCCGGGCACCAGCCGGCGGTCTGCGAGCTTCCGAGGAAGCTTGATGGTTACTTTTTCTTCTGGGCTTTCTCGGCGGCCTTTGTAACCTTGCCCTGCGTATCTTTAAAGGTGACGCTCTGCAAATTGACACAATTACACATTTCTCAGCATCACCTCCTCAAAAAGTAAATTTTTGTTCGGAAGAACCGCGATTCTCATTTCAAGTATCGAAAGTACCTTTGAACGATAGATTTGCGACGAAAGGAACGAATGTCGATTTCCGATTTCCGACGAAAATCAGTCTCAACCACCTGCGCTGGCAACTGACCAATAACGAGTGACCAAACCGTACTGAATAGAAATTATTTGAAAAAAGCAACAAATTTGTCATTTGTTTTGCCTGTTTTGTTTTACTTAAATATACTTAAAAAACTGAGAAAATATTGCAATTTTGGAACAAACGATTCTCGACACACGTCATTCCAGCGCAAAAGGTTGAAACGAAGGTGATGATTGTTTAAAAGTATTTTAATATTAACGCGGATAATACCTTTTTCGTCAATTTCTGAACAAACGCATTTCTACGGTAAATTTGACAAAGTGCACGTTCCATTTATTATTATTTTTTTTTTCTTTTATCGCGACTGGCGTCACATTATCAGTTATTTGCCAAGCGTTCGACGCTATCGGACGAGGGTTAACGTCGCGTCATTCCTTTTTATATCTCCGTGCGATATCCTTGAGAATTATGTAACTTTTGGAAACACGTTTCATTCTTTGGAAGCATCTCGTCGTTTTTATTGTACATCAATTACCTGCGTTTCAGAAATACAACGTTTACTCGCCGTGTTGGCGAAATATCAAAGATTACTTTCGAGATGTTCCTGCGTGACGTTCGAGTTTTGATCTCGTAAGAACGATTACTAATCTCCTCGCGACGAGCTCTGAAAGAATATTTTTGCGCTCGAGAAAAAAGAAAGAAATGATTCGAAAAGGATTCGATCGAAACCAAGGTTCCTATAGGTTGCTATCCCTGAAATTAGATTGCGTAAGGCGCCAACGGTGAGAGGCCTGGAATAAAACGAGAAAAAGAGTCGTTATACTCTTGTCAGGTTGCCATGACATTTGGACCATTGGAAACCATTGAATGTCACAGGTGAATAGTGGCATGGTCATCGTGTCATTGTGCACTGTAATCGTCGAGTTTTGGAAGAGTCGAAGGACGTGTGTACCTTGGAACCTTGTACGTACATGTATGTATGTACGTATATCAGAGTTCCAATGAAACTCTGAGATACTCGATACTTTGGAACAACTCAGGTTCTCATCAATTCTCGTTACACGTCATTGCCGATGTAACAAACAGTCGACATTGAAAAAAAAAAAAAAAAAAGAAAGGGAAACGCCGCGTTTTTACTAAATCTCCTCGTAAAAACTAAATACTTTCCAGTTCACGTTCATCAGAGCTTTGAAATGATGTGAGATATCGTCACGTACGAATTCAAACAGCACACTCCTAAAAACATTTGGAAATGTTTGCTCGAAATTTAATTAAATTAAGCCAGCCATAAAACCAATTTGCAATTCGTACAATTTCAACTTTCTGTACAGACGTCGATGCGTCTGCTGATTTTCTCGTCGCGCACAGAGAAAGAAAGAGAGAGAGAGAGAGAGAAACGCTGGGGGTTGAAAGAAACATCCGTACCTTAATGACGCCCACGGCGACAGTCTGACGCATGTCGCGAACGGCGAAACGTCCCAGTGGCGGGAATTCCTGGAAAGCCTCGACGCACATCGGTTTAGTCGGCTGGAGCATCACGATCGCGGCGTCGCCGCTCTTGATGCTCTTCGGGTTCTCCTCGGTGGTCTTGCCGGTACGGCGGTCGCACTTCTCCTTGATCTCGGCGAACTTGCAGGCGATATGAGCGGTGTGGCAGTCGAGGACAGGCGTGTAACCGTTGCTGATCTGTCCGGGATGGTTGAGAACGATCACCTGCGCGGTGAAGTCCGCGGCGCCTCGCGGCGGCTGATTTTTCGAATCGCCCGCCACGTAGCCACGCCTCAGCTCCTTCACCGAGATGTTCTTCACGTTGAAGCCGACGTTGTCGCCGGGCAACGCCTCCGTCAACGCCTCGTGGTGCATCTCCACCGATTTCACCTCGGTGGTCAGCGCCGCCGGAGCGAACGTCACCAGCATACCTGCCGAATAGACTCGCGTTATTTCTGGCCAAATTTTTACACACGCAAATCTCGAACTTTGGATGTCTTTGCTCGAGTTCTATATGTATATATATATATATGTATATAATTTTTTTATGGGACGATAAGAGTAGAACGCGCCCCTATAGAATTTTATTAATTTATTTTTGTATTTAATTTTAAATAATATTCGATTGGGAGAATTATTAAATTTAATAAATTTTGATTTATATATATATATATCGAATATTATTTAAAATTTTATATTAAATACAAAAATAAATTAATATAGAATTCTATAGAATCGAATGTCGAATATTAATTTAAATTTTACATTAAATACAAAAATAAATTACTATAAAATTCTATAGGGGTGTGTTTCACTCTTCAACATTTTCATCAAAATTTTAAATTCATAATTTTATACACGAGACAGAATATATTTCATTAATCCTTTCATTCCAGATTTCATTTAAAAACCAATTGATTATACTATCTTTGTACAGTCGGTACATACTGCAGCCACTAAATTATTCACTGAAATTATTTTCAACGAGACATGTTTTCGAGAAACAGGTGAATATATTTATTTTGCCTAGTTCCTTATATATATATATATTTAATTATTAATATTTTGTAGATATATTCATTACCAACTTAATCATTACGTATATAAATGTATATAAATACCTGGTTTCAGAATTCCAGTCTCGACGCGACCGACCGGCACGGTGCCGATGCCACCGATCTTGTAAACGTCCTGAAGCGGTAGACGGAGAGCCTTGTCGGTGGGTCTGGACGGCGGCAGTATAGCGTCAAGGGCTTCGATCAGGGTCTTCCCGTCGGCGTTCCCGTCTTTGCGCTCCACTTTCCACCCCTTGTACCACGCGGTCTTTGGCGACGGTTCCAGCATGTTGTCACCGTGCCAGCCGGAGATGGGCACGAACGCCACCGACGCGGTGTTGTAGCCGATCTTCTTGATGTACGACGACACCTCCTTCTTGATCTCCTCGAAACGGGACTCGGAGTACGGCGGGTCGGTCATGTCCATCTTGTTCACGCCGACGATCAGCTGCTTCACGCCCAAAGTGAACGCGAGCAACGCGTGCTCGCGCGTTTGACCGTTCTTCGAGATGCCGGCCTCGAACTCGCCGATACCGGCCGCCACTATCAGCACCGCGCAGTCCGCCTGGCTGGTGCCGGTGATCATGTTCTTGATGAAGTCGCGATGGCCAGGCGCGTCGATGATGGTCACGTAGTACTTGGCCGTCTCGAACTTCCACAGGGCGATATCGATCGTGATGCCGCGCTCCCGTTCGGCCTTCAACTTGTCCAACACCCAGGCGTACTTGAACGAACCCTTGCCCATCTCCTGCGCCTCCTTCTCGAACTTCTCGATCGTTCGCTTGTCGATGCCGCCGCACTTGTAGATCAGATGGCCGGTGGTGGTCGACTTGCCGGAATCGACGTGGCCGATCACCACGATGTTAATATGAATCTTCTCCTTACCCATGCCGACGCTCTAGATTTACCTGAAACATTCGCCAGACGCCGCGTGAATGCTCGGCTTCCCTATCGATCTACTCCGACGAGTCGTTCGCTCGACTCGTTTATGGAAAAGGCGATTAGTCTGGCCTCTCTCTCCCTCTCTCTCTCTCTTTTTTTCTTTCTTTCTTTACTTGCGCGACGCTACTCGCTACGAGAGATTTTGAAACCTCCTTTGCTTGAAAATCGAAAAATTCGAGCCGGATGCGGCCGCGCTACCGCGCACAGTTTTCTCTACTCTCGAGTGCAAAGTTTCCAACGGTATAAATAAGCACGACCACCTTTCACCCGGCATAGGCGCCGTACACGTACGATTCCAATCGATAAAGCTTATTTTGACACGAGCTCGCTCCGACTCCTTTGAGCACCACAACTTACAAAAGATGAATGTCGAAGTTGCAGAAGATCGTTATTTTTACACCGCGACTCTATCTGCTATTACCATATCATTTTCACTGTCGTCTCGCTATTTTTACCGAACGCTTGGAAGCATTCTCGCAAGGGAAAAAGTTTTCTCGGCACTCGAGTAACCGCGATCAAAGTATCTTTTCGATAGACGCAGAAAAAGAAGGAAGGCAGACAGTTTGTCGAATGAATTTATCTCGTGTGTATATCAACCGCCGTGTCATTAACGATTGACCGGAATTCGACGTATCGTGAAATCCTGGCTCGTTATATCGTGATGGGAGCGAAACGTCGATTCGTGACGAGACTATTTGGATCGGGCCGCCGTGGCTGATCATACGTGTGCTCGTACTACTAGCACGCCAGACATTCTGCGAGCAGTTTTATTGGTTCGTTAACAAACTTTGCGTAACAATCGCCACCGTTTCTGCTCCATGCTCGACGGACCAACGCGTAAGTTACATAAACACGTTTCTTTCTATCGCTACGATATTGCTCCTCGAGCGAAACTTGGTCGAATTTCCGAATTTCGGGTGCAAACGTTCGCGAAAGTTTTTCTTTTCACGTGTTTTCGCGAGCAGAGCACACGTCCGCGATTACGTCACGGGAAAATTAGCATTTGTCAACGATCGCGAATGGTGGTGAAATATCATATCGTTATATAACGAAACACGTTTTCGGCGTGTGGCTCGCACAGTGACGAGCGGAGCTGTATCGATTGCTCGAATTCGACGAGTCGTGCTGCTTTCTCGAGTTATCTCGCTCGGACGGACGGTGTCGAAGATTCGTCTTAAACCGCGACGCGACGAATCGAGGTCCGTCTTCCCGATCTTTCGACAACGCACAAATCGCGGTGACACACCTGCCCCCCGACGACAAATTATTTGAAAATTATACGCGATCGATTACAAAAATTCGCCACACGCGCAACACGCTCGGCTCGACGTTGCTAGAAACGTAGCTCCATCTTGCTCGGCTTATTGCGTAAAAGTCGACGAAGAGAGCCGGAGCGAGAACTGAGCAGCGAGCAAGCCCTCGAGAACACACCCCCTCCCCTTTTTTCCGCTATAACCGTAACGCCGTGCAAACAAGCAAACCGCCGAGAGTGCTCGAGAAAAAGCTCGGAGACTCTTATCAATTACGACGTGCCTCCTCCATAACCGTTAACCACGGCTCGAGGTGATCTCGAGGTGAAACGAACGGGAGTGGATGGGCGAAACGTCGAGGGAAAAGGAAGGAAAAAGAAAAAAAATTCCGCGATCGCGCCACGTTGTGTGGGGTGTCGATGGGCGATGAGAAAATAGGCGGTTGATTATCGATCGTCTGTACGCGACTACGCTTTCCCCAATCACTCGGGGATGGTAAATACTCGATCACGGTCGGGATTATCACGTTCGATCGGATTACGTGAATCTGATTGCTGCCGGATTACCGAGAATTTCCGAGAACTTACATCACACCGTTAGATTTACAGCTCGGTTGTAATTGCTCGCTGGACGGAGCAGTTGGTTCGTTGCACGTTATCGACTTATCGAAGGGACAATTAATATTTACGTGTCAACGGAGAGGCTAGCTGGCGAACCACGAAGGGTATTGATTGGACGAAAGGGCCCCATGCGGGCCAACATCGAAAATACCATCTCCGGTGCGAGTGTGCGCGCTTATTCGGTCGAGCCCTACGGAGAGAGAGAGAGAGAGAAAGAAAGAAAAAAGAAAGAAAAAGGAAAAGAAGAGAGAGAGAGAGAGGCACAAGAGGCAGCACTCCACCTCGATCAGGATCGTCGCGTGCTTTAATTTTTTCACCCCGCTTTGGACACGTCGTTTGCTTTTCACCTCGCGACCCAGTCCACGCTTTCGATCGATATTATTCCAAAGAAACGAAATTCCCCGACGTTTACTTCCTCGTTGTCGCTTTCCTCTCTCTCTCTCTCTCGCCCGCCCTCTGCCACCCCTTTTCACTCGCTAGTGAATTTCCCCCTAGAGAGACGAACATTTTCCAACAACGACACTCGAGAACGAGCCGAGAAGAAATCTCGTGGAAATCACGCTGACGAGGCGCACACGTTCGATAGCGTGCAACGATTCGCACACGCCGCCGCCGGCCTCTTCTAATAATAGTCGGAGCGACCGTGCGAAGCAGCCATTTCGCGACGAGCAATTTCAGGCTCGCGGCACAGCGAGGCAGCTCGGTTTTTATCGAACGACTCGCCTATAACGACACCGAGAAAATCCCCCAAAGCTTTTTGCCCCGAATCGAGTCGTTCGCGGCTCTCGTTTCTCCACGACCGTTCCGCACAACGTTCCGCGCCACTTACACGCAACTCGCGCCGTACGTGACGCAACCGAAGGATAAAGAGGTTATAAGCGGAGAAGACGAGAACCGCCGGTACACCTCCCACCTCCCACCGCCCCCTGGGCCGGTGTACGTTCTCGCGTACTCACCTCGTCGACGAAACTGGCGGAGGATCGGCGCGGAAACTCGTACCGTAGAAACGAACTGGAAGATCGGTCGCCAACTCGATCACGTTCGTGACGAAACGGGAACTTGAGAAAAAGAGAGAGAGAGAGAGAGAGAGAGAGAGACAGAGATAGAGAGAGAGAGAGAGCGCCGATTGCAATCACGTCGCGCGATGCTCGCCCTCGAGCCGCTCGTACGTGTGTAATGGCCGCGGCGGCCAACCAGCGGCGCACTTCTCGCACAGCTCCCCCGGTCCTCGCGCCCACACTCGTACCTGCCACGCGATCGAATCGATCGAGTCACCTACGCCGATCGATCGTCCACGCAGCGAAATCGCCTCTGTTACGCGTCCGACGAGCCGACGGAACGACACGGGACACGCGGTCGAGCGAATTTCTTCACGCCTCGTCTCACGCGGCGAATGCCGAAACGCACATCGCGGACACAGGGCGGATTTGCGCCGGGTCGAATCAATATGGCGGCGGCCGGCTCTCTGGGCTCTCGAATGTCTCGCGGCCGCTGTCGCCAACACACACACCGGATGCACACGCTTCGATTAGCAACGATTCTCGGCGTCGAGAGAGTCTAGGTCGCTCGAGCTTGCGTACTCACCGGATTATCGACGGGATGGAGAAACGTTGCTGGGAAATCTGCTCTGCCGTGTCGCACGTATTCCCGTGGCAGCTTCTAGCTACTAGCAGACGGGACACGCCAACAGAGAGAGAGAGAGAGAGAGACGGAGTGTGTGTGTGTGTGTGTGTGTGTGTGTGTGTGTGAGAGAGAGAGAGAAATATAGAGAAAGCCAGAGGGAGAAGGTGAGATGGCTCGAGAGGAGTGTGAGGAGCGCAACTGGGGTGAAATCGCAGTGTCATCTGCTGGCGTAGCCTCCGGCCAGGGGTGAAGGGCGCATGTGCCATCGACAATGGACGACGATCAAACCGCCAACCCGATTGGGCACACGGCCTGCCACGACCGTCTATTTTTCATCGGCGCCACCGTCGTTCCTCCCCGCCGACCGTGCAACCGCGAGCAGATTCGCAAGCTGCCGGATTGAAACCTCGGTCGGTGCATCTCGTGGCCAGCGGACGCGCTGACGCCTCGCGGCCTCTGGTTTCCTCGGAGAACGACTCTTCGAGACTATTTCGTTGACCATTCTCTCCCCCCTCCCTCTCTCTCTCTCTCTCTCGCTATCTATCTATCTATTTCTCGCTGTTCTTTCATCCTTACTTCGCTTTACTTTCGAATTTAGAAACCTACAGACGAGGGAACGCGCTTTCCACAGTAAAATGTTGAAATAATTCTCTTCTTTGCATAATTACACGTAAATTGCTCTGAATTCGCGAAACAGAAATCACTTTGACATTTCTTCGATGTGACGAGTAGAGTGGAGGCTTTCGGAAGAGCGACGATTCGCGAACAATTGATCGACGCCATTGGCGTATCGGAAACAAATTCTCCCGTTTAATCGTGCTTCAATTGGATTCGGAGTCTCGTCGTTGACTTTCGTGGACGATCGTTCGCCACGCCTTCGAACACGTCGAATGAAACTGCACGAGTTTCGTTTTCCTGTACGAAGTGTCGTTGGAGGCACGTGCTTACCTCATCAGAAATAGAATCGCGAGTAGTTATCGCGAGCGAGGTCAGTGCTCGGTGCAAAAGCTGACACGTGGGTTTTCGCCTGATTTCTCGTAATTTTAACCGACCGGATCGTCCCTCACCGCCACAGCGACGAAAAAGCAATTATGGTCTGGAACAGTCATTTCGTTTTTAGTCGAATATTTTATCCAGATAATAAAATTCGTTCACTCGAGAAATGGATTATTGCAATGAAAATCGTGAAAGGTTATTTCTTTCTCAAATAAACGTAACAACGAGATTCTCATTCGAACAGATCCGCGTTGGAATACATATAGTACGCGAATATATCCTTACTCACGAGTAAATTTTTATTACTCAACAGTGGCGAAATTTTATTTCTTCATATCGGAATGGAATTTTGACGTACAGCGACAAATATATTCGAAACTCTTCGATCAATCTTTTTGTAAATGATAGTTTTCAAAAGTTGAAAAGAGTCGATTGATTTGTAACATCTCGCAAATTCTGGTCTGTAACGATAGGTTCTTCCTCGTGATGTTCATGACTCGTAATTGTAAAATTTTCCCTTCTCATTTGGAGATATCCGATTAACTTTGAAGGATGCCTCGTTGATTCACCCCTGCAATAAACCGTGGTCGAACGAGCAATTGTTCAGCGAACATATCTGCATACCTGTCTGGCTTCTACAATGTAGACTGTTTCGTAGTCGTATCAACTTTTATACATAGTTTGTAGAGCTTGTACCGACGAGACAACTAAAAACTAATTAAGCGAAATGAAAATGTTTGTGGTGTTAAAAAAATTTTTCTTTGTTCATTCCTCGTAATTTACCATTAGTTGCAACAATAACAATAAGCAATTGTTACAACAGAAACAATAATCAGTACAATTAATTAACGGATAAGGTGCCTGTTAATATCTCTTTTCTCATTTATCTATATACTTATTCTATTTTCTTCTAGTTTGAAGGATTTAAATCATCGTAAAAAATCTACTGCCTCTTCACGTGATAGTCCAGTTTGGTAAGGATGGTGAAGTAGTTTTCGTTAGTTATTTGCATGTTTCGTGTTGAATTCCTTCTTTTTTGATTTCTTTCTCAGTCTTTAGTACATTAAGGTCCCTACATACACGCAGCGATGCTCCAACAAGCTCGCTGTCTTCTCATCAAATCACTCTGTAGGAACACTATCACTTCTTCCAGAAGTGTGTCAATTATTGAACGTCGGATTCAATTTAACTTTCAACGAAATTGGAGCTGCTCTTAAACCATTTCAATTTTCATTTCATTACATTAAGTTGTAGACAGTTGGAATCGATTACAGAGAACCGATTACTTGAAACATGGTGCAACAAGTCGTGTTTGACCACCTCTCAACGTTGGAACACGACTCGGCAGTCTCTGTCAAATACCATAATAAAAGTATTTTTGGTTCTGGATTGTGTTTGACTGTCCAGCAATCACACCCGGAACCAACGACTCTGAAAGGTCGCGAATTACTGAGAGTCTGTCTTCAATATATTCGATCTTGATTGGTCGAAACCGATCCAAAACTGGAACCGGAACCGGAGCCGGAACTGAACCGGGGATTACGACTGACACGAGTCACTCATGACTCATCCTATGATATATAATCCCCAGCTATTCAATCCCAACCTCAGTTTCAATCTTGCTCACGTCCAAGCAACATGGAGTTCTTCAGATCGCTTCTTCGCGCCGTCGGACTACTGGAACCGTCCAAGGTAGATTTCATTGGCGATCTACCTCCGGAGGTTTCTCAGCTGATACTGCGCAAGTTGGACCCTGAGTCTCTGTTGTGTGCCGCGCAAGTCTCGCGAAAGTGGATGACAGTTTGCAGGTCGGACAATGTTCTCCGAAACACCGCGAAGGAACACAAGCGGGATATCAGGAGGAAAATGATGGGTAAGGTTTTTGGGCTGGACCTGGTTGCAGAAGTGGAGATGGAAATGGTACGAAAGAGGCATGTACGGAGAAATACACTGCCTCAGAAAGCTCAGAAAACAGTGGTGTTTGTCAAGACTCGAGAACCTCGTGGTTTTCCCAAACACTCCAAGGTAAGTCGCACCTCAAACGCGAAACGAGTTAAATGTATGAGATTTTAGGTTAATAAAGATTATTTTTGACATATTTGTAGTGCAAATACTTTAAATAAATATAAATGAATATAAATGATAAGTATTTGCAGTGCAAATACATTTATTCGTAATAAATAAAAATGATAAGTATTTTCAGTGCAAATACTTTTATTAATAATAAATGTAACTGATAAATTACGTTAGTAGTAAGGACTGATTTGAAATAAAGTATTTTAGTTTGACTTGCTCCGACTCGATATTACTAGTTGAATATCGTGCTGTTTATATCTGATGTAATATGAATTAAAGAATTTTAAATATTATATTTGATGTTATAATAACACGTACATATATATATATATATAATTTAAATACAATATTTTATAGGATATAAGCGTAAATAATAAGTATTTGCAGTGCAAATAGTTTTATTAATAATAGATAATAATTTACGTTAGTGGTAAGAATTAATTTGAAATAAAGTATTTTTGTTTGTTGCTCGGCCGCGATATTTATAGTTAAATATCGTTTATGTTTAATGTAATATGAACTAAAGAATTCTAAATATTGTATTTAATATTATAATAATATGTACATATATATATATATATATATATATATATAATAGTATAATAATATGTAAATATATATATATAATGTAAAATACAAAATTTATATTAAAAAATATTTTATAAGACAATTGTATATACATATATTTGTAAATAATTTGTTTATAAGTATTAAATAATTGTATATCGCACTCTCGAAATGGATTTTGAACATGTTAATTGGCTAAAACCGGATCCAAAATTGGAACCGGAACCGGAACCGGAACTGAACCGGGGATCACGACTGACATGAGTCACTCGTGACTCATCCTATGATATATAATCCCCAGCTATTTAATCCCATCCTCAGTTTCAATCTTGCTCACGTCCAAGCAACATGGAGTTCTTCAGATCGGTTCTTCGCGCCGTCGGACTGCTGGAACCGTCCAAGGTAGATTTCATTGGCGATCTACCTCCGGAGGTTTCTCAGCTGATACTGCGCAAGTTGGACCCTGAGTCTCTGTTGTGTGCCGCACAAGTCTCGCGAAAGTGGATGACAGTTTGCAGGTCGGACAATGTTCTCCAAAATACCGCGAAGGAACACAAGCGGGATATCAGGAGGAAAATGATGGGTAAGGTTTTTGGGCTGGACCTGGTTGCAGAAGTGGAGATGAAAATGGTACGAAAGAGGCATGTACGAAATACACTGCCTCTGAAAGCTCAGAAAACAGTGGTGTTTGCCAAGACTCGAGAACCTCGTGGTCTTCCCAAACACTCCAAGGTAAGTCGCACCTCAAACGCGAAACGAGTTAAATGTATGAGATTTTAGGTTAATAAAGATTATATTTTGACATATTTGTAGTGCAAATACTTTTAATAGTAATAAATATAAATGTTAAGTACTTGCAGTGCAAACACTTTTATTTGTAATAAATATAAATGTTAAGTATCTGCAGTGCAAATACTTTTATTAATAATAAATATAAACGATAAATTATGTTAGTAGTAAGGATTGATTTGAAATAAGGTATTTTAGTTTGACTTGCTCGGACTCGATATTTCTAGTTGAATATCGTGCTGTTTATGTACGATGTAATATGAATTAAAGAATTTTAAATATTGTATTTGACGTTATAATAATACGTACATATATATATATATATATAATTTAAATACAATATTTTATACGATATAAATGTAAATGATAAGTATTTGCAGTGCAAACAGTTTTATTAATAACAAATAATAATTTACGTCAGTGGTATAAGGATTGATTTGAAATATATTTTTGTTTGACTTGCTCGGCCGCAATATTTCCATTCTAATATCGTTTATTAAAGAATTCTAAATATTGTATTTAATATTATAATAATGTGCACTAATATATGTAATATAAAATACAGTATTTCTATTAAATAAATATTTTATAAGATCATTGTACATAGATATATTTGTAAATAATTTGGTTATAAATATCAAATATTTGTATCTCGCACTCTCGAAATGGATTTTTGACATGTCGTACGACCAAAACCGGATCTAAAACTGGAACCGGAACTGAACAGTGGATTACGATGGACGTCAGTTATTCATGACTCATCCTATGATATATAATCCCCAGTTATTCAATCCCATCCTCAGTTTCAATCTTGCTCACGTCCAAGCAACATGGAGTTCTTCAGATCGCTTCTTCGCGCCGTCGGACTACTGGAACCGTCCAAGGTAGATTTCATTGGCGATCTACCTCCGGAGGTTTCTCAGCTGATACTGCGCAAGTTGGACCCTAAGTCTCTGTTGTGTGCCGCACAAGTCTCGCGAAAGTGGATGACAGTTTGCAGGTCGGACAATGTTCTCCGAAACACCGCGAAGAAACACAAGCGGGATATCAGGAGGAAAATGATGAGTAAGGTTTTTGGGCTGGACCTGGTTGCAGAAGTGGAGATGGAAATGGTACGAAAGAGGCATGTACGGAGAAATACACTGCCTCAGAAAGCTCAGAAAACAGTGGTGTTTGCCAAGACTCGAGAACCACGTGGTCTTCCAAAACACTCCAAGGTAAGTCGCACCTTAAACGCGAAACGAGTTAAATGTATGAGATTTTAGGTTAATAAAGATTATTTTTGACATATTTGCAGTGCAAATACTTTAAATAAATATAAATGAATATAAATGATAAGTATTTGCAGTGCAAATACTTTTATTTGTAATAAATATAAGTCATAAGTATTTACAGTGCAAATATTTTAATTGTAATAAATATAAATGATAAGTGTTTTAAAGTGCAAATACTTTTAGTATTAATAAATATAAATGATAAATTACGTTAGTGGTAAGGGTTGATTTGAAATAAAGTATTTTAGTTTGACTTGCTCGGACTCGATATTACTAGTTGAATATCGTGCTGTTTATATATGATGTAATATGAATTAAAGAATTTTAAATATTGTATTTGATGTTATAATAATACGTATATATGTGTATATATATATATATATATAATTTAAATACAATGTTTTATACGATATAAGTGTAAATGATAAGTATATACAGTACAAATAGTTTTATTAATAATAGATAATAATTTACATTAGTGGTAAGAATTGATTTGAAATAAAGTATTTTTGTTTGTTGCTCGGCCGCGATATTTCTAGTTAAATATCGTTTATGTTTAATGTAACATGAACTAAAGAATTCTAAATATTGTATTTAATATTATAATAATATGTACATATATATATATATATATATATATAAAATAGTATAATAATATGTTAATATATATATATATATATATATATATATATATATAATGTAAAATACAATATTTATATTGAATAAATATTATAAGACAATTGTATATAAATATATTTGTAAATAATTTGTTTATAAGTATTAAATAATTGTATATCGCACTCTCGAAATGGATTTTGGACATGTCAAATGACTAAAACCGGATCCAAAATTGGAACCGGAACCGGAACCGGAACTGGACCGGGGATTACGACGGACATCAGTAATTCATGACTCATCCTATGATATATAATCCCTTAGCTATTCAATCCCATCCTTAGTTTCAATCTTGCTCACGTCCAAGCAACATGGAGTTCTTCAGATCGCTCCTTCGCGCCGTCGGACTGTTGGAACCGTCCAAGGTAGATTTCATTGGCGATCTACCTCCGGAGGTTTCTCAGCTGATACTACGCAAGTTGGACCCTGAGTCTCTGTTGTGTGCCGCACAAGTCTCGCGAAAGTGGATGACAGTTTGCAGGTCGGACAATGTTCTCCAAAATACCGCGAAGGAACACAAGCGGGATATCAGGAGGAAAATGATGGGTAAGGTTTTTGGGCTGGACCTGGTTGCAGAAGTGGAGATGGAAATGGTACGAGAGAGGCATGTACGGACAAATACACTGCCTCTGAAAGCTCAGAAAACAGTGGTGTTTGCCAAGACTCGAGAACTTCGTGGTCTTCCCAAACACTCCAAGGTAAGTCGCTCCTCAAACACGAAACCAGTTAAATGTATGAGATTTTAGGTTAATAAATATTATTTTTTGACATATTTGCAATGCAAATACTTTAAATAAATATAAATGAATATAAATGATATGTATTTGCAGTGCAAATACTTTTATTAATAATAAATATAAACGATAAATTATGTTAGTAGTAAGGATTGATTTGAAATAAAGTATTTTGATTTGACTTTCTCGGTCACGATATTTGTAATCCAATTTCGTACTGTTTATGTATAATGTAATATTTAGAATTAAAGAATTTTAAATATTGTACTTAACGTTATAATAATACATGTACATATAGTATAAAATATAATATTTAAATTTAACAAATATTTTATAAGGTATAAAATATTTATATTTCACATACTTGTAATGCATTTTGGACAAGTTCTACATCTTATGAGATGTTTCGATTTCGTGAGATGAAGGAATCCCTTTGCACAGTATAGGTGAAATTATTGACATTCAAAGTTCAATAGAACGATGAAAAGTAAATTGTACAGCAAGTTTTAAGGGCTCGTTGTAATGAGAAAATTCCACTCTTCAAGACCCTGTTGAATATAATCATGAAAAAAAATTTGAATTTTGATAATTTTCGAGAAAAGAAACGTATCCTTACATTCCCTTCATGATGTAAAATCATATTTAAAATAGCTCGCGATTATTAAAGTACAGACTTCTCGCTTTGAAATAAGACCGAATGAATCTTTTTTACGCGAAATTATATCACCATAAATTATCGACAATCTTTTTCTTCTCGTTGCATTTGAGAATATTTCGTCTTCCACAACGCGCCATCGCGTTTCACCCTTAAACCTGTCCACAAAAAACCAACGTAATATCTCTCGCGATAAAACCTGCTGTACGATCAACTTTATCAACGTGTTCCTCTGTTACCCGCAATAGGTATAAAATCCGAATGAAATCGTCTACATCATCAGCGTGGAAACGAATCGATGTTAGGGGTTGGCGCAAGCGCCGAGGGGGTTGGCGCCCCTGCTTCGAGGCGAGAAGATTGACAAATTCCACCAAAACAAACCAGTGAGCATGGACACTAAGAATACGTAGCTGTTAGAGATCCATCGTTCTTCTTCTTTCCCCTTTTTACATCATTCATCGATAGCGATTTAGCCAACATGAGTCCTGGACTCGGAAACGATCCTCTTCCTTCGTACAATATCACCGCGTTAGGTAAAATCAAGCATGCATATTCGTATTCTCGTCCTTGCACGTCTACCTCTCCCACGTAACAACTCAATTCGGTGGTAGATCGCACGAATTTGATCAAACGTCGTTGTTTCTCGATCACGTTACAGGTAACACGGCGTTGTGCCTGTGGCAGCAACCGCAGCATATACTGTTTCAACTGGCCAATTTCTGCTTCGCGTTGTCGTATTCGGCACCCTCGTCGAGGAAGGGGATTTTATTTATGCATTCTGTCTTAATAATAGGTGAGTAAATTTTCATTTCAATTTAACTTGAAGAAGAAGGACTGATAGATTTATTCCTTCCTGCCGTCTGTTGAGAAACACGGAAAGGGAATTTACGAGTGATCCTCGAATCGAACGAATTCTTTTCTTTCTTTCTTTCTTTTTTTTCTTTTTTTTTTAATTAAATTTCACAAGTTTTTCCTTTTCATTTTCAGGCTTCATGTTGCTGTCAGGCTGGGCATGGCACGTGATTTGCGCACCCGATATATTTTCCTGGAACTTCAGTTTCCTGGTGTTGAACATCGGTCAACTGGTTTACATCGTTTATCAAATGAGACCGGTTCGATTCGACCCTGAATTGGAGGAAGCGTATCACACTCTTTTCTATCCGTTCAAGGTGAGCACTTCGAACAACTCGGTGACGACGATTTTGTGTGCAGTTTAGCGTTACGCTGCCGCACAATGGCTGCTCACGCGATTGAAGTGTTTAATCATTCGCGTGTCCGCAGGTATCGGACAATCTTAACGTCGAATCTCGTTTGCCTCGGTGTTAATTTAAACGTCGCCGAGACGTTTCGAAAATGATTCACGTAACGAAACAGCAGTCTAGATTATCAGGACTGTTACGTTCGTGAACCATTTTTTTCTCTTTCTTAAATTCTTCTGTCCTCTTCGTATGAAACATCGGATTATCTGACTTTCGATACAAAGAAACATGTCTCCTCTTCCAACAAAACAGGTGTCACGATTGCAGTTTAAGAGGCTGGTGTCGCCAGAATTCGCGTCGATAATGTCCTTGCACGCGGGCGAAGCGTACGCAATGCAAAATCTAACGCGAACCGACAGGTTGGCACTGCTGCTTAGCGGCAAAGTGAACGTTCTCAGCGACTCGAATTTCCTGCATCCTATTCTACCCTGCGAGTTCCTCGACTCGCCAGAGTTCGAGAGTTCTCGAGCCTCCGTAGACGACAAATTCAAGGTGAACGCTTCGTCGTTTGTTGGTCGATCACGTTCGATTGAAACGGTCGTTCTGAAAATTCACGTCACTTTCTCAGGTATCGATCGTTGCCGCGAGTTCGTGCAGATACTTATACTGGCAGAGATCGGCGCTGGAGTATCTGCTGGTGAAAGAGGCGTACCTCGCGACAGTTTTAACGACGTTGGTTGCTAGAGACATCGCCACGAAGCTGTACGCTATGAACAACAAGGTAATAACAATTATGATATTGGTTATACATCGGTCGTGGAGCGATGATTGCATCCGACGGGTGTGGAAATTTAAATATTTGTCTAATTAGTACAATTCAGAAACCTGTAAGTTCTGTAAGGCCTGTCGAATTTTGGCAGATCGAGTTTGATACTCGACGAGCTTTTTCTTTTTCCTTTCCTTTTCTAAGACTATTATCGATTTCTCCCATCACACGTTCGATTTAATTAACTTTGTCAGTTTATATTGCATTTTCACAACGCACAATTCAGTTTTCCGTAATTCACGACTGTACCGGAGTTTCAACGATTGTTAATTTACCCGATCGTATTTTATTCGATGTTTATTTGAGAGATTCTTCAATTTTTGTTGCGAAAAGCATCTGGAGAGAAAAGAGAAAAGAAAAACAACAAAGAGAATAGAGTTCTTTTCTCCACGGCTTGTAAATTCACGTTTGGCTGGCGAGCCAGTTACGTTTCGGCAGGCCTGCTACAGATGAAAGATAGAATAATTTCAAGACCACGATTCATCGAAAAATATTTTCGAGTTCCACTTGAAGTTAACGTCTCGTTCTCAGCCTAACATCTGGTTAGATTGTTACAGACAAAGGATCGCACCTGGACATAAGGCTTCCAACGATCAGCGCTGGGTTAACGATAACCGGCGAATACAGAAGCCCGAGAGCATCCAGGCAAGCGCTGATTCGCAGAAAAGAGACGTCGATGTCTGCCGACAATGGTAAAAATCTCTCGAGCGTTTTCCATCTCGTTTGTCTCTTTCCTTTCCTCTGTACGATCCAAAAATTCTTCCAGGTGTTCCGAAAGATCGTCAGGCGAACAACTTGTCGAAGAAAGGGGCACCAAACATGGAACCACTCCCGGAGATGCCGTCTTACGACGACCTGGCGTCCAGCGGCGTGGAAAGTTGGTTAGACTCGTCGAGCAAGTATCACAGCTGCGAGATCGTGGACGAAGACTAGCAGGAGGCCTCCTTAACGCCGGACACGTTCTACGAAGGGGAGAGCGATTAGTGTCCACGTTAAGGAGTCGCATCAACAGTGAGACGAAGACTGCAGACTCTTTTTCTTTTCTTTTTTCCTAACTGAACGAAGTTGAAACGACAGTTCGAGAAGTTGTCTAAAAGTGTAACGCGAGATCGTTATGCACTTCGTTGCGTTCGTGGACGATAAGATGGGTGTTTTCGTTCAGTGGACCGGATGTTTCTCCATTGTAAAAGTGTTTTGAAAGGAACGCCGCGATTTTACATGTGAAATCATTTTGATAAACGACGACAGAACGCTGATAGTACGTTAATCCTCCGTCGTACGTCGTTCACGATATTCGAATTCTTTCCCCTCTTTTGATCAAATTAAAACTACAGTGGTAAGATAAATAGGTGAAGCAAGTTTTTATTCAGAGGCTGGTTCAAGTAACGTGTCAATTAATAAACAGTTGGATCGAATGAGTGAGAAAGTTGCGGTGAAATGAAAATTATAATTGCAATCGACGGAGGCTTGACTGACAACGGGCAACCTTCGAGCGAGAAAATTCGTTTGTTCGAACGTGGATGATGTAAGAGTGCAGTATTTCATTCTTTGAATCAGAGGATATTCATTTGTCGAGAATTTGGCGCATGTTCAGAGCAGATAGAATCGTCTTACATTGAAGATACGGTAGCATCACGGAGGGAAGGATGAAACTTCCGATAGCCTAAGCGAGTGAACACCATCGGACAGCCACAGTTACAGACACTGTCTCCGAGGAAACGGAACCTAGCGTTCAATCGGAGAATAAATCGAAACCTCAGGTGTAGTGTTCAAAAGACGTAACTCGATGGACATTTTTACGCGAGTTTAGAGTTTGACGCGCACGCGAAGCGATCACGATTTATTTTTAAGAGCGACTTTTCAACGAGCGAGTTCTACCGCGCGATTTTGAGAATCAATTTATTAAAGTCACTGCGGAAATTGAGCGTAACGATCGACGTCGCTAATTAACAGCCCCGTCAACTGCATATAACTTAGAGGTCGTTAACGCAGAAAAATGTTACGTTGAAGCGTAACGTAACAAGGTACCTTACGTGAGGTAATCAACGCGATTATTATCGTCTAATTAACACGCGCAGTAAAGATGGATCTCTAAACTGTTCCTTAGATAAGATGCACGAATTATTTTATAAGCAAAATTTTCTACCATAGGAGCTTTTCTAGATCACTCTGTCGACGAACGTTTCTTTCTGTCTGTAGAATGTTATACACACAGTAGACGTTGTACACGGTGGGCATTTGTTTTTATAATAGGAAATACCGTCGAGATCTCTGTTCGTGAAAATCCATGTATAGCGGTTTTTAGGATTTTACAGGCGGTTTTAACGTGTAAGTTGTACGTATTGCACGCGCATACACGCACATACAACTTGTTGACGAGAAAGAAACTGTTGCAACTGAAAACGATACACTCGACGATTATACGTGCATACACATATACGGAGGGGAAAATCCGTGCACAAAGGGCTTCAAAGTGTTTTATAAATGCACGAATTTATATAGAATACACGTACCCTATCTGTTTGTTAAAATGCTATATTTTCGAAGCTACTCTATAAGCGTGTATAGGAAAGCTATTACTTTTTGTATTTTGTTATACCACGGAACGAAGAATGTATTTTTGTTAAAGATCTTTGTTGAATTCCTCACGCAATTCCTCCGTGTTCTCAGACGCGAGAATCTTTTATTAGGGAATTGTTGAATTTCTTTTTTTTTCTTTTTTTTTTAATCAAAAGCATTGATTCTGTCTTGCAACGGTCGGCTGCGTGTTCGTCATTTGTATGTACGTTAGATCTTAACGATTAAGAGGAGCAGAGTCTGGTGTATGCATATACGTTGTTAATTTTGCACTGTAGTCACACCGATGGCAATATGGAAGATCGATCGAACGATCGATGGGGTCGGGGGGTTAGTTTGTAGTATTTAAATACGTGTTTTATACAGATTTTAATTACTGTTTTCTTGTTGTCGATGAATACAAATGAACGAGAACGAAAATTTGCACGAAAATTTGTACGGTTCATTTAACGATCGTTAACCGTCATTATTCTCCCTTCGATTGTAAATTTTATTTATCCTAAAAAAAAAAAAAAAAAAAAAGAAAAGAAAAACGTCTTCGACGTTTTCCTCGGAACGTCCAAAGATAAACTCTTCGAAACGATCGAATTGACGACGCCGAATCGAGGCTATGAAACGTTACGTATTCAAGACCGTTATTCACCGTGTATCCTCAGGCGATCAGATAGATTGACAAAAACGAATATAGGCTGGCAATTAACATTTGCTTTATTATCTTTTCGGTCTATCTTGTCCGAAGGGCCATTATCTAATCTAATTTCGAGTGGCTGGAAATAGCACGGGTAGTGGAAACGGGCCTCCAGCGGAAGAAGATTGATCTGATGGCGAAATACGCCGGTTGAGCCATCCGTAAGTGTAACTACCAGCGGGGCTCACCGAAATAGCCCAATTACAGCATCTTTCGATTCACGAAAGCCGGCGGAAAATTCGCGATTCGTTGTGCGTCTTATCATTCTGTTCACGAGACGCGATTTCCCCGACACGCAAATTTCCTCCTTTTTTTTTTTCTGAAATTATTTTATCGGTATTTCGACGATAAAATCCAGAATCGAACTCGTTCTAACAAAATTCATCGTTCGTTTTAATTGTACGAGATGAAGGTTAAACGCGTCTCGAGCGACGAATCTGGTAACGAGATCTTGTCAACAAACATGGTCGCGAATTTTCATGGCATGAGCCGACTTCGCGAAACGAGACGATAAGATTGAGAAAGATCGCGGCCTGTTTCATTCGGGGATCGTCTCAAAACTTTCGCGTGACAATGTTCAATGAACTTCTCAGCTATGAAATCTCCCATGGTATTCAAATATATAAAAAGCTGAAGCGTTGCAACATCTCATCTGTTTGCGTTTCGAAACTAAAAACACACACACACGAGTCGCTTTGAATTTAATACGGCAAGTTCGGAAAAGACGCGTGTTTCTTAAGTTGCGAATCTATTTCCCGACTCGCCTCGTTTCCGATTCACTGCAAACTGAGGTAACGATCGCGGAAACCGCTTCTACAAACGTGTTCTCGGCCGTAATGTCGGGCAATCGAAACTTGATCGTTCGTGGTACGAAATCGCCGATTTGCTTATGCAATCAGGTTACAAAGGACGAGGAGAGAGTAACCGTGTCAGTACACGATCCATTTCCACCGACCTCTCTTTGTTGAAAGTTTCGCTTCTCCTTCAGCGATAAATCGCCACTACGTGTGTGTATTTCGTTAGAAATCGTCGCAAGGAATTTTCTTCTTCGCAGGAGTAACGACAATGTGAATGTCAAGGGAAAAGTGGAGCAGAGCGAGGAATGGTGTAGACAGGATGGTAGAAAGGGAGGTAGATCGAAATAGGGGGGTTAGCACGAGGGACGAAAGTAGGGTGAAGGTATAGTAAACGGTAACGAGGTGGTACGAAGGCGTGTATGCATCGAGGAACTCGGGAGAAAACGTGCAATACGACGAGAAAGGAACGCATCTTCGAGGTTACGCTGAAATTCTTTGTCTTTTTTTTTTTTTTTTTTTTTTTTTTTGAAAAACGAGGGTGGTTAATAAGAGACGCGTCGAGGAAGCAGCGGAATATTTTTCTTCCCTTTTTCTTTCTTTTTCATACAGGATACATCGATTTTCCATAGGAGCGCGAATTATTTCATCTCGAAAAGCTCGATCGAAACGCGAGATAACAAGCCGAGTGAAAGGAGCAATGACCTCTCTAAGGTAACTCGTGGGAAAGCGTCGTGCGTCGCAACGTACGAAGAAGACGGAGGAATCTAAAAAACAAAGAAGGACGGAGGGTAGAAAGTGTGGCAGGTAGAGAGAGCGAACAGGGAAGAGTATGGTCCGGCAAGAAGGCGAAACGGGGTACGCAAGGCACGTAAGTAAATACGCGAGAAAGAAGTGAGAGAAAGAAGAAAAATTGGGACAAAGAGTGTGTAGCAGGGAAAAAGGCGAGGGTAAACTACTCTGAAGGGATGAGCCGCCGATGGGGTGACTAAAAAGGGTGGTAGAGGAGAGTACAGAGAATACGGGGATACGTGAGAAGGGGGATAACGTTGGCGAGACGATGGTGACGGGTGCTGCCACCTGCGCGGAGGGCGTGGCGCTAGTTCTATCGGAGTTTAGTCCAACGAGAGCTCTGGCACGCGTTGCACAACTCGGGAGCAGCACTCGCGTCGCTTGAGCTTGCCGCGTGAGAGCGAGAGAGCGACAGAGAGGGCGGTATAGTGCGAGAGGTGAGTGAGAGAGAGAGAGAGAGAGAGAGAGAGAGGAGAGAGAGAGACACGATATAACGACGAGAAGACCACTGGGGGATAGAGGGAGAAAACGACGATAGGACGGTGAGAGAGAAAGAGAGAGAGTGAATGGGTTAGGAAGCGGCGAGATGGGTGTATGCGTGTAGCGGAGAGGAGCGGATCGCTTCGACGACGACGACGAAGGGAGAGAAACGATGTCGTGAAGATGAATGAACGAGGATGGAAACGGAGCTGATGCCGCGACGATGAGGAGGTTTGCCGAATGGTGTACGCGGTACGCATCGGCGCGGCCGAGGCGAAGGACAACGGACGTGAGATCGCGGTGCTGATCGTGGATAAACGAGGAGCATAGAGGCGGCAGTGACCATGGCGCCCCTGCTCGCATGTAAACAGTGCTTCATGCCCGACGCACGCTTCGAGAGTAACGTTACTAGTGGTGGTAGCAGCAGCAGCAACAGCAGCAGCAACATTCGTCTCGTCGAGAGTAAACTTTGCCGTAACGGTGCTCGTGGTCGTCGTCGTCGTTGTCATCGTCGATTGCCCCGAGTCCGATGAACAGCCATCATCGAAGTAGCAACGTCGTCGTCGAGAATATCGCGGACGTCCCCGTCGAGGCAAGACGAGGCGATGGATCGGTAGAGACGAGTCATGATCATCGTCCTGCCGCGTCCTCGTTTTCCTCGTCCTCGTCCTCGTCCTCGCCGTCGTCGTGGTGGTGGTCGTCGCCGACGCCGCGCGAAACCGTGCTCCGGCCGTGTTGTGTTTGTTGACTCGTCGTCGATGTGTGTACGCGCGTGCAAGACGCTGAGCCGAGCTGGAAAGCCACGGTCAAACGTGATTGATGCGTGACGCGTTCGACTACTACCTAACAAGTGGTGACGAGCCTGAGAAACCAAGTACGTTTCATCCTTTTCTCGCGGCTTGTCTATCTAGCTTCTGTTCCTTTCTTCCCCTCCCCCCTTCCCCCTCCCCTCCTCTCCTCGTATTTCTATCCCTTGCTTGTGCTTTGTTTCACACATTTTCTATGCGAGTTCTGTTGGTCGGAGTGTGAAGAGAGCAGAGCACATGTAACCTGAATGAACGTGCAGAGAACGTAACGAGCCCCGATCGTTTTTTTTCGGCATTGTGGCACGTAGGGTCACGCGTGAAAGTCGTTATCTTCGTGAACCTTCGTTCTCCTCCCCGAAAACTCGTTTTTCCCGTGCAAACGAGCCGTACGGTACTGTGACGGAAACTGAAATTGATTCGACACGCGAGAGTGGAGAGATAGTCTGTTGCATCGGTCAGTAAGTGGTGCCTATACTCCGTCCTACGTAATATCTTCCTAAAAATCGCATTAACGTTATTTGCTGCCAATAACTGTGTGTCGCGTCGATTTTCGAGTGAATTTCGAATCGTTTTTTCAAAAGTTCTTCGCCTCTGTTCTCCGACGAATCAAATTTAAGCACCGAGGCGTTGATTTTCGTGTATCGCAACGTAAACGATTCTACGCGATACTTTGAGGTTATATTTTGTTGAGAAACAAAATATACTTTAGCTCGTCGACGTAACCGAACTCGTGCGAAATTTGACTCGTCATTTTTTTTTTCTCAAGGTTTTCGGTCTGATTCTAGAAATACACAACGTTCTCCCACGGTTATCCATTTTTTGCCTTTGATTGAGAATCTCCCGGTGAAATTAATTCGAAGAGGGAAGCTGCAGCGTGCTGCACCGCAAAGTTTTCGTTTCTTTTCTCTTTCTGCCCCCCCCCGCGTTTCTTATTCACGAAAAGTTTCATTAACGAAGCGGATCTTATTTATTCGACCTCTCTTTTCGCGTATAATGAACGTCGTGCTAATTTTGGAAGTTCGTTGCACCGTCGACGATGCTGGTCTTTTTTTAAACGAGTTCATGTGCGCATCGTGAACCCCCCTGGTTACGAAGTTCGATACTCGAGCCGAACGGGCGAATGGCAATTCTGTGCAAATCCTACTCAATGTGATCCTCTTCGATCTTCTTATTTCGTTCGACGTTTCATGAATTTTTCTTTTTTTTCTTTGTTCTAGTTCCGCTCAGTAAGACATTCGAGATAAGTTTCAATTTAAATTCGTTTCGATAGTTACGTGACTTTTTAAAAGAAGCTTCGTCTCGTTATACAGTCGAAATATATTTAAAAAAATTTTCTTTTCTTTTCATTTTGCGATAAGCTTTCGCTTACCGCACGTTCGATGATAAATTTGCAGGAATCGTTGCAGTTAATTCGTTGATATCGATGCCAGAGGGCAGCATTTAGTTTCGACAAATATTCATTGTTTAAAGAGTCAAATTTAATTATCGGTGAACGAAAGTGAAGTATTTTTTCTGTCGTAGATTATCTTTTCGGTCGATACATTGTAAAACTATAATTCGATATATATAGGTATTTTGTCAAATTCTTCTTTAAAAACATGAAGGAATTTTCTAAATTCTTTCCTAATTCGCTGTTGAAGAATTTCCTTTACTGCTTTCGTATTTGAAAAGAAACGCAGAAACGTAGGATAAACGTTGTCAAACGTTTATAAACGTAGGGTATCGTTCAACGTTTTAAAAATTTTATTTTCGATATCGATGAAATATGCTTGTTCAAAATTATCATCTTTCCTTCTTCACTAAAATTCATTAACCACTTGGCAACTGATTGCGGACCGTAACGAGTGACCAACACCGTATACAATAATTCGTCGCTTTCCTTTTGAACTCGTCGGTATGGATAGAAATTATTGCGAAGTAATAAATTTATTATTTGTTCTGCCTGGGTTGTACTTAAATATACTTGAAACTGAGAAAATATTACAATTTTGGGACGAAAAAATTCTCGACCAGCGTGGTACGTCATTTCAGCGCAAGTGGTTAACTATTTAAACGGATGTTCTAGGGAGCATCGCTGTTACGACTGAATCTTACGACGGAAAGATCGTGATAACAGAAAAGAAATTATAGCTTGTTTGTAAAGGAAAAGATTCAAGAAATAAAATACGTAAAGTTTGCAGAATTGAAGTCTTGATCTTGAAACCCGCGATAAAGGAACAGACACGATAGCAGCACGCCCGCCCGACAGATTTATCTTCGTTGAATTAGGCAGAGCCTGGCTTCCGATCGGTGAGCATAAATCTCGGGCAACTGGCTCGGTCGATCGTGTTTGATAAAAGCTCTGGTCACTGGACTTGTCGAGCTTCGCGGTTGATGCCGAGAGTTGAGAGAGAGTCTCCGAGCTTTCGAAATTGTTAACTTTCCACCGTCTCTTCCCTGTCGATCTTCCGCAACTTTCCGGCTACGCCAGTTACTTTCGACTCTGTCTGTTTCGACTTGTTTTTCGTTGCAATCGGGGGAAATCGATACGCCTCCAGTCTCGCGGACGCGGATCCTTCCAACTGTTTGGCAGGCCGGAGGTATTCCGCGGAAAACTTGTGGAAAATTGTAGAAACTTCGCCGATGGATGTTTTGTCCGGAGATGAGGTAGACGTTAGAGACGCGCCGTTACGAAAAGTTTCGAGAACCATGCTTACGCTTGTCAGACGCGAACGTTTTTCCCGGGGAAATTGTCAGAATAGAATGGATTCGATAACTAAATAATGAACATTGATTTTCGACGAACTTTTCCCTTTGCTCTTTTCCTTTCACTAGAATTCGTTCTGTTTCCTCCTTTGTCTCCTCCAAAGTCGAAACAAAATCGACGCGTCGTTATTGGAAATTACAAAACACGTGGGATTATCGTTAATTATTCCCCCTCTGAATATTCCCCGGGCGAGTGACGACGAATGCGACGTGTAATTAACCAGTTCGTTTGTCGAATGTTTCAGACGAATCTACGGGCGGTTCGTGTTGCGAAACGACCCGCGAAATCCAGTGACGTCAACGAGAAGGAGAAAGAGAGAGAGAGAGAGAGAGAGAGAGAGAGAGAGAACGCGAGAGCTCGCGCGAGTGGGTTGGCACGCGAACGATCGATTACGGGGGCTCGATCGGACACCGTGACCTCTGTCTGATCGTTCGGTGGTGAGGCAAAATCGATTGCAATGCTGTTGCACGAAGTGATCACCTTCTGCATGGTCGAATTCGGAAGACGCTCGACATCTCTCTGTTGCCCCCTGCTGTTGACGCATACGCACAGAAGACTGAGGTGTATCATTCCGCACTCCAAACAACATATCGCTTATCCACCATAAGGTAAGGAATTCGTCGTCCTCTTTACGTTCGTACGATGACCACGAAGAGAGAAAAGCAAACGCGACGAAGCCACCATTTTTTCGTTGGATTTCTCGTTCTCTTACCCTGTTGAAAGTACAAGTGAGATTTATCGCGATTTCTCTCCCAGTAGGTCCTCGTACTTTCTTCCTTTCTAGCATTTCTCTAACGTCACGTTTTCTGTATCTTTGGAAAATGTAACGTTTCGCGAGGGACCTGTCGCAATGGATCTTTGAAACTCAAGTACGGTGTATTTCATATACGGCGGTAACATCTGTGATCGATATGCAAAGCTATTTATCAATTTCACGCGCGTGCAGGCGGCCGCTGGTCTGATTTTAGTTTTATTCGACCTCTGCGGAAAGTGTTACGCTTTATGAAATTCCAACGTCCAGCGATCGAAACGCTGCGAATATCGGTATCAATAATCTGCGTTTATGCATTCGTCGATACGTTCGTTTGCTATTGCACGAGTTTCCATTGAATATCGCCAGTTCTGGAAATAGATTATCTCTTTTGGAATTATACGATATCGCAAAAAGAAAAAAGAAAAAAAAAAAAAGGAAAAAAAGGGAGACCTTTGTAATTAACGCGAACAACTCGCTTAGATCCAGCTTTATCAATAATTTTCTACTCTTCACAATCGAATATATATGTGAATTGAACTCGAACAAGAAGACACCGCTTATGTAAAGTTTCTCATGCACGTAGCTCGAAATCGTATCTTTATTTATTCGCGAAGCGGTTTATACGAACGGGTTTCACAAACGGGTTTTACAGAGGTTCAAAAGTATAAGTCGCAGAAACTTTTACACGATGAAATTGCACGTTAACAAGATTTATCGAAGGGAAATAATTTACGTTGCTTTAAATGGCTTTATAAATTCACCATGTCTCAAAGGGAAAGATTAGCGAGTCGAGTCGTTTCAAGAATTTCTTGCTTCAAATTGTTCAGCGAGAAAATAGTGTATTTCCTCAGATTTTTATTAAACACGTTAATTTGCCAAATATTTTACCAACAGGTCTCAAATGAATTATCTCTTGATACCATTAACTCTAACTTGAAGGAAGCAAGTATGAATTTATGACAAAAGTATTCGCACACTCGTTGAAAAGTTATCGATATCTTAAACTGTTTAAACTTCGTAGAGCAAAATCGTACAACAATCCGTTTGACCTCGTTTTAAAGCGTGAAACTTCTATTTGAGTTCTTTTTTCTTCAAAGATATTTTTACATCAAGCAGCAGGTGGAAAAGCGAGGATAGTTTTGTCGTTGGAAATTATAGAAATTTAAACTTCGAAACTACTGAAAAAAATTTTTTCTCATGATTAGATCCATGTAATGATCTTGAAGATTGAAGTCTTCTTTTTATATCAATCCTTTAAAATTCGCTGCACAATCTGTTTTCGTCATTTTGTCAAACTTTAAACATCGAAGTTTATATTAATATCATTGCCATTTAACGCTAATGTTCAAAATTCAATAAAATGGCGAAAAAAATGTCGTGCAGCAAATTTCGGGAGGTCGTTATAAATAGGAGACTTCAGTCTTCAAAACTATGATAGATTCTGTCGTTGAAAATAATTTTTTAACGCTCCCAGAGACGTTTGAAATTTCGCATTTTTCGAGAACAAAAGTATCCTTGCTTTCTCACTTGCTGCATGATGTAAATCACGTCTTCGATAAGAATTATTTCCTTCAAATTATTTTATCTTCATACTTCAAAATGAGGCCAACTGTCTCCTCGTACTTTCTTTTGATGACAGTTTAAAATATAGAGAATCTTTCATGGAATGTACAATTACTTTTGTCCATTTCTATATATGCTCAAAATAGGGAATTTTTTTCGGTTACACATAAAATGCACGAGTGAAGTTCGAAAATTATGGATTGAATTTCCTTCGTTTCGCCTGACACGCGAACTGCCAGCGCGAAATACGATCAATGATCGACCAATTCACGGCACCAGTTTCGTACAAGATGGAAAGAATAGTTTGTCCGTGGTTATCATAGATGAATTCTACACATTTCGATTCAATGGGAATACGTGTAAAGAACCTGTCGCAAAGTTTGACTTTGAATTTCAAAGTTAAAAATTTTTTTCCCATTATTCTACTCATCACAAAGGTAAAGCATTTCCAAGGGACCATAGGTCGCGGCCTAATAGTTCTTTCGAAAAATGGCAAAAATGGTTTCTTAATCGTTTAACACCAACGGACTAACAGCGACTTTATGATTCTGAACGCGTGAATGTAATTGTGATAAATGTTTATTCCACGTAATTTCTGTATTAGATTTCACTAATATTTCGTTTGTCATAGTTTCAGCATCAGTGTGAGTCTAAATAATCAAATGATAAAACTAACTGTTAACATTATTCGAAATAAAAACATTTACGCGCCAGAAACCATTAAGTCGCTGTTAGGACGCGCGTTACTTTCCATCTCTATATAATAAAAAAAGAAAAAAGAAAATGACCTTGAGATTCAACGTCAAAATTAATTTTGCGGCAGGTTCTTTACATATGTTTCCATCAAATCGAAGGCGAACTTTTCTCTTCACTCTGTGCGCGTCACGTTATTTGCCGCGATCAAACCTTAACTGGATCACTGAACACGATCAGTCGCAACGTACAGGATCCCGCGCATGAATATACACGAATACGTAACGCTTGATCAACGTATTGCCGTGGCATTTGTCCGAAAACGGACGTGCAGTCACGCCACTTCCGGCGATTCCAGAAGGGACGAGCTTCTCTTTCGTTCGAAACCTGGCGTCGCTTGATTCGCACCAACGTTTGCTGTTCCAGAAACGTATATTCCCATTGAAATTAGTTCCGAGACCAATGCCCCAACGCAGAAAACTCGAAGGTCGGCCATTAAAAAATTAATTGCCGCATGCGATCTTAACGTATCACCGTTTACCTGTTGCGTGTTCGTGACGTTTAAAAAGACGCGGCGCGATCGAGCCTATATGCTGGCATAGACGGGGTGGAAATGAAAATGACTCTCGATTTGTTTTCTATGAAAAGTTTTAGATCCTCAAGTCAACACATTCTCACGCCAAGCGATAGTTAAGTTTTTGACAGATGTAACAATTTTGACAAATGTTGGCTGAGCTTAACAAGTACACAGTGTGTCCCGGATTTAAATATCTAGACTTCGGGAGTGTGTAGAAAATTGATAAACTGGAATTGAGGGAAAGTCCTTCGAAGATTTGCTCATTGTCGCTTTTCATTTTCTCGCTTGTTCGATGCCGACCAACTCGAGGAAGCAACCGTGAGACCAAATTCTAGTTTTTAAAATAATATCCAGTTGTAATCGGAGTGATCAGTGTATTGAACAGTATATTCGTGAAATAATGATGATAACAGATAAAATAGCTAATAACACGAATAAGTAAATAAATCAATGGAAAAAACGAAAATTCTTCTTCGCCCCCTTATTGTTAATTCGAAATCTCCAAAAGGACTTTTCATCTTGAATCATCTACGTGTTCCTGCAGCTTTGGCATTTCAGTGCGTACAATTACAAACTAACAAGTGCTAAAAAGTACATAATGTTTGCATATTTTTAAAATTCTGTTTACCGCGTGCCATTTTTACCATTTTTGCAGTACGGTGTTTCAGGACAGTTTACTCGAAGCTTAACTTGGCGCTGAACTGCGTTACTAAATAGTTCGTTTTTAAGTAAAGATACAGCCAGAGTTTTAGTTATCGTCACAAAACTGTCTCTCTGTTACAACAATACGGCACGTGGTATTTGTAAATCGAAACGTCCATAGACACTCTTTAAATATAGAATTTGCAACATTGAGGCGGTGAAAAAAGGAAGAAAGGAAAAAAAGTAAAAATAGCGATGGCAATGTAAATTTTCTCATTTTTCTCCCCCTTTTTCTTTTTTTTCTCGAACGCAGCATTATGTCACGGCAAAGACACAAGACAGAGCCTGAACGCACAGGTGTCTAAAACAAGTCTCGCAGGCCGGGCAATCGAACGATATTTGTTAATCGTTGCCACGCCATTACGGGACAAACAACGCAGTTTACTCGGTTAACATCGTTTGCGCGAAAGTAATGTTTGCTTTCGTCAGCGACCCTTGCTTTAAACGAGATTATAGGCCGTAAGGGCGAGCTTTTATTTTTATCTCTGTTCGCTCTGCAGATCGTGATCTGGCTAATAAACGTTTTCCGGATGTCAGGCTAACCCCTTCCTCGCGTGTGACACTCTAAAACGCTGTGATACTTCTCCCACCCTCTCGGTTGCGAAAGCTTCGCCGTTCATTTTTCTCTGCGAGTACACGAGTGTCGTGTCGTAAGTTCGCGTATATATTTATGTAGCTTTTTCTTTTGTAACACGCGGTTAACCCCTTGCGATGGAACGGCGTGCCACGCGCGTCGAGAATTTTTATGCCCCAAAATTGTAATACTTTCTCAGTTTCAAGTATATTTAAGTGGAACGAAATAGGCAAAGCAAATAACAAATTTATGTTACGATGAAATAACGTAATAAATAATATAAAGTGAAATAATAAATTTGCATTGTAACGAAATGAATAATAAATTATGATTTATTACGTTTATTCAGTGATGTCGTACGAGTTCAAAAGGAAAGCGACGAATCATCGCATACGGTTTTGGTCACTCGTTATGGTCCGCAATCAGCTGCCAACGCAAGTGGTTAAAAGCGGGTATTTTCTCCGTCGAGTCATCTTTTTTTCTTTTTCTTTTTTTTTTTTTTTTTTTTTTGGCAAGGAGATTTAATGATTTTTGACGATTTTCTCTCTCTGTAAAAATATCGTCAACACTGGCAAACAAATTTTTATCCTTCCGTGTTTCTTTTCTTTTTTTTTTCTCGAGCCACGAAAGGAAAGGCGACTCAAAGACTTGATGCTTTTGTCGAGGTAGCTCGAAGCAAGTAGAAGTGTCAGTCGAGACTTCTTCACGATCGCGCTAACCCCCCGGCCTTTGGCCGGATAAAACGAGTATCGTCAGATTTCGCTATTTACACGCTCGCACGACGTAAACCTCCGCGTAAAACTCCATTTTCCCGATGTTTATTCACGAACGCGCGCGCTATCTAAACGACCAAGTGGTTTTTCAACGAACGACACAATTCGCGACGCAGTGTACGGGATAAAGACTTATTTAAAGTCGCAATACGCGGCACGTAGAAAATCTCTTCGACCAAGCTCCTTATCTGAACTCGAAGCTCGAGTTCAGCCGCGTGCATTCGCATAGGGAATGCTTAACGTTTTTATTACACTTGGAAGCGATAATACTCAGCGATGTCAGACGATCCTACATCCGTTTGTAGTAGTGGAGTCAGTGAATTTTCAATCACAGGTTTGGATCATCGTCCCGATCTTTCATTCGTAACGCTTGCCACGTTTAAATAATTCGTTTAAAGTTGAAACTGAATGATGAATTTTCACTAAAAATTCGGACGATCATCTTGACCTTTCATTCGCAAATACTCTGTCGCGTCGATCTCGAGATATTCATAAGTTCGAACGTTTGAACAGTTGAACAATGTTCTGTGGAACATTGACAGAGACGTTAGATCGAATAGAATTATAGAACAGTGTAAAATTTAGTTTCGTAAACAATCACTTCACTTCACAAGTTGGTTACATCGTTGGTTACATAGATTTGTTACATACGGTAATTGTTGCACGAGTAGTTCAGAATCAAATTTCACAGATTATGCGCGCACAATGTCACTTATATTTAACAATGTGTTACTTTGAATGCTATTGCAGTCGCTTGTGATAAAGTCGATAAGATAAATTTAAAATAATAAGCTCGAAGATCACGATTATTTGTAATTAAGAATTGTTATTCTCTGCTTTCTACGCTCCTTATTCAATGTTTTACAGTTTGGGAGAAACGCGAGTAAAATGTTTGTCAAATAGTTTCAGTGTTATTGTTATCAGAACTTCGAGTTATATGTAAAATATATATAAAATACAAATACAAATTATAAATATGATAAAATATACAAAATGATACAAATAGTAATATATAGAAATATATACATATATATATGTATGTATATATAAAATAGTAATATATGTAATATTACTATTTTATAATATACTATTACTATTATTATATATAATATGTATAAATATGTATAATATACGTATAATGTATGTATGTAACATGAATATAACATAAAAATAAATAAATAAATATAAATATAAAATTCGAAATTAAGAAGTTGCATGTCAAAAAATTCTGCCCGACTCATTTCTGCGTAGAATATAATCGCGTTCGTCATTGTTTCAAAACTGTGCTACCGCTTATCGAATAGTTGCTCGTGCTTTGCGAAAATTCGTTCGCGCTCCTTTGCCTCGCGCTTCACGCTCTGTTCCCTTCACCCTGTTCCGTAACGTTTCACACAATATATATATATTTCCAGTTACATAATGTTATTAACGATCTAAGCCCATTAACGACGTCTCGCACACAGGGCAACATATTGCGCAACAGCGAATAATTACTGCCGCGTGACATTTCCATATACCTGGACACTCGGCTGATTGTTATTTTCGTTATTGTTCGCGTTGTTTGAATGCAGTGTTGTTTCTAAACAGTCGGCACTTCCGTTGGAATTGCGCGTTTCCACCCTGCCATACATCGCGCCCGACGACGCGATGATTAGCTGCGAGTACCTTCCTATCGAGAGTTTTAATCGTCGTTCGCGTTCGCTCTATCAATCCCCTCCCCCGTTAATTATTCTTCATGGCACGATGAGCCAGGATCATTTTTCTCTCTGATCGCGTACACCGTTTCCCTTTTTTTCTTTTCTCGGTGGAAATAGAAACACACGTCGCTCCCGGGAGTTTCCACGTACAATTGAGAATCATATTTCACAACGTGGTTCGATCGTCTTTGATCGTTCGAAGAAATAGAAGTGTTTAGCTTGTGAAACGAAACTGTTTCGAGTTTTTCGAAATATTTCTCGATTCTTCGGCCGAGAGTATGACGATTGCGCGAATCAATTGGATATTTTTTCTCTGTGTCGTCTGGTAAGAATTATTTCTGATAATCGAGTCGACTCGATTCTCATTGACCTTTTCCCTCGTCGAGAAGGCGCGCCTTGGACAAACTGAATGTTCGGCGTGGAAAATCGTTTTAATACGATCGTCATCAAGACGATGCTTAACGAGCTTGCCACCAAGCTAGAAAAATCGCGCGCCAATTGCTATATCGTGCAGTAATCAGTCCTCTCGACTTTTTTTTACCTTCGTCAACGATGAAAATTGGCTGATAACTACTGTTTACTTGCGTCAAGTAAAATGTTGGAATATTTGACACTTGCTTCCCGAGCGTGTTTTCCACAAATTTTATTAGAAGTGATGTCGTTTTCTTTAAATTTAACAAAAAATTGCCATCTAGTGACAATAATTTAACTTGTCAGAATATAACCTATTATTCTAGTTAAATATATGAAATATTAATTAAATTATCACATAGTTAAATTATATATTTAATTATATATACACTTAGTATATTATATTATTATCTAGTTAAATATATACATTTAGTGTGCATATTGTCAAATTATATTATGTTATTATATTAATTATATAATATTATATAGGTTAAAACTATTAACACTTAAATGACATAAAATTTGGCGCCAATTTTGTGTCGAAAAGCCACACTACTTGTGGATACCCACCGTGATAGCTTCATTTCATACATCAACTTCGAGTCAACATTCCAGAAATTAATTTCACGAGATTGAATGGACATTTATACTGTATAAATATCGTGGTTGCTCGTTCAATTTGTCCACGTTTAATCGTCCTTCTTATGGAAGAAGAAGGAATGGAAGTTGAGGTGCCGCAGGGGATTGCAGTTTTGCAGCGAAGGAGCATTAGTCGCGTTTAATTACTCTCACTTTTTCTGCTGGCCGTCTCAAAGGGTTGGCAGCATGTCAGAAACTTTTTGCCCTTTTCCAGATGGGCGTGCATCGTTCCATTATTTGCATTCTGTTTGCACTTCTGTCTGAACATCTTGTGTGTGCATACATGGATCGTACATGTTGATAATGTCGCATGCTGCCCTGAATTTATATGTTTTAACGCGGTGTATATCGAACGAATTGAAACATCTCTGTCAGATGACGCGATGTCTCTTTACTTGCTCGTTGCCTTTGGAAATTTCTACAGAAATCGGATTTAAGTATCAATGCTGCAACTATCGAAATGGCCAAAATGACCAATTGCTTTCAATTTTTGCTAGAAATATGAAACAGTGTATTTTTAGAAACTCGAACGATTCTTCGTAAAATAAACAAAAGCTCGTTAACCCTATTCATAAGTATTATAAAGATTTTCTGTTTCTTTCGCTTCAACGCCTCTGATGGAAATTTCATGCTTGACTCGTCGGTAGTTCTAGTCTTATTGATATTATCACTGTATTATCATCTTATCTATTATCTATATATATATATATTTAACGGAGATACTGTTTAAAAGATATTGGCCACTTGCAGTACGAACGTCGACTACTTTAGCTGGACATTGTTCACTGGCGATGTTTGGCTGTTTCTCCAGCCACGATTTGCTCTCTCGGTTACCCGAGTTGATTGACAGCTGAACGAGCGAGGAAATCAAAAATTTTTTTCCTCTACTTGCTCCTCTGGAAGTGGAGCGAAAACGAGCAAATCTCTGGAGGATTTTTTTCATTAGTTCGTCCGGGGCCTCCCGAAAGTTTTGACAATTTAAATTCGGTGCAACACGCAGAAATATTTCTGCGCAATATTTACGATCGACGAGACACTGACAGCGTGTCAATGCGTGCCCGTATTAATTTACGGACGAATAGAATTCGATAGAAGCCAGGATACGAATTAACGAGCAAACAGCCACGACGAACGAAGCTAATTCCACGTGGACGGATGTTGAGAAAGCTCGGAGCAGCTTTCTCCAGAAACGAGCGTCTGTGTGCACGCGTTCTCCAGCGGAGCTTAAATAATTGCAACGTGACAGCGCCCGCGCGAAAGGTGCACCCTTGTCGATGAAATGGAAATATAATAGGGCGAGTTCGAATGGAACACGAATATATATATATATATATATATATATATATATATATATTTTTCTGTTTCGCGCATGGATTCACCCTGGTCTTCTTTTATACTAGGGAAAGCAGAACGACAAACAAGACCATGGCGGTTTTTTGTTCATTTCTCGTTGAAGCGTTGCGAGAAAATCGAGCGTTCATTGAATACTTGAACGAACATGCAAACCACGACTAGCGAGCGCCTCCATATTTTTTTTTCTTTGTTTCTTTCATTTCTATTCTCCGTCCAGTTTCAGGGAATTAAAAAATTGCTAACCCAAACCTAACACTCTTCTCTTTTCTGGGGGGGAGGGGGAGGGAGGAAGGGGCTCGATTGCTTTATGGTTTCACGCTGCCGTTTCGCGGTGTGTTTGACTTTGAACAATCGTTGAAACAGAGTCGATTTATTGCCATGGGAACGTTTCGCGTTTGATGAATATTGCATTTTGCTGCCTCTTTAACATTTTTTTTTTTTATTTTCTCTCCATACGAATTTCGTTTATTTTCAGATTGATAATTTTTGATCGATTTGTATTTGAATTATTATCTCAATAGTTGGACGATTCGACGATTTTATGTCGATATTTTGAATAAGGCGAGCGTGGTAATTTCACGTTCTTAATTTTTACTTCGAGATTCCTTCGCTTTTTCTTCTCTTCTTGCACTTTGCATAAAGATATTCATGAATTTTCCTATACACACAATTTTGTTTCCGCGTAGTCGGATATTACCTTTCGCTCGAGCGGAATTCGTTTTCTTTCTTTTTGTCGCGGACGGAAGTTCCTCGCGTTAAAGTGGATGCGTTTGCATGATCTCGTTCCTCTGTCTTCCGAGACGTTATCACAATGCATGGCATGGGCCTCTGTTTGGCTTTTGACGTTACCTCGTTTCATTGTTGGACGACGCTGGAATTTTTATAGTTTAAAGAGGAACATTCCGACGCCATGCATGCTTCTCGTCGTGTTTCTCATCGTCAACGATTCCTCGGTGTCTACGGTCGGTCGAGAAATTATTGGCACGTCTAGCTCTTTGGCCGTGTCTTCGTGAAAACAAACGTTACATGAGCAAAATCTGAAAATAAATATTGGGTAATACATAAATAATATCGCTTTTCGATACTGCTACAAAATTTTATTTTATTCAAAAGTTAATACAATCTGCATCATTGTCGACATCCCTCTGACAAAATTTCTATTCCCTTTTTCTAAAATGAGAGTGATTTTGGAGCAAAATTACTTGAAATTTTCTTTCGAAAAAGTGACTCGTGCCACTTTCGAAATAACCTAAAAACTAAGCGGAAAATGTACTGAGATAGAATACCAATTGACACTAAATACTAAAAACTAATAGAATACTAAATTAACCTCTTGCGCTGGAATGACGTGTCACGCGCGTCGAGAATTTTTTATTTCAAAATTGTAATATTTTCTCAGTTTTAAGTATATTTAAATAAAACAAATTATAAATTTATATTATAATAAGATAAATAATAAATTATAATTTATTACTTCTCGATAATTTCTATCCAGTGATATCCAGCACTGACGAGTTAAAAAAGAAAGCGACGAATTATTGTACACGGTTCGGTCACTCGTTACGGTCCGCAATCAGTTAGAGACATTATACAATAATTTACACACCCCCGGCAGAAGGTTAAAAAATTCGAGCTGGATCGATCTCTCAGAATTGCGAAATTCCAGTTGTGTGTGCCTGTATGTGTGTTTGAGAATGCATTCGATGTCCCTTTTACAAACTCCGTGTACAAGCTGCATGATCTCGTGAAACTTGGAAAGACAATGTTCAATCTGCGATGCATTATTAAGAGTCGATCGAGGCATGAAGCCGACTCGGCTCTTCGTAGGCTTCTCTTTCAGATCGCGAAGTTCTCGCCGATGGGTCACGAGGGCGGGCGTCGTTTAATTAACTTTTAAATATTTGCTTGGCGAAAGAGAGAGAGAGAGAGAGAGAGAGAGAAAGAGGAAGAGAGACGAACGGCGGGGATTTTAATCGCAAAGCGGGTTTATTCTCGCGCATGTACGCGGTCGGATCGACCGACGGGGGAGAAAAAGCATTGAATAGTGGAATCTTGGCTTTCATCTTTCCAGGCCACGACCTGGCAGACACGCGTGCAGCCATTGGAATTGGGATTTTTGAGGTCTTCTCCCCCCTCCCCCTCCCTTCTTCTCTTCCACGATGGAATGTTGATTGTCTTTCGCCTTCGATATATCCTGACATGTCGTTGTCTCACCGAGAAACTCGCGCTCGAGCTCGCATACTCGCACGAGTATTCGATTTACTCGAGCAACGAAATACGTAGATAATCGCTCCTTTACGCGTGAGAAATTATTTTGCACTTTGTGAAAAATTTGGAGGATATTATAGGCCAGGGTTCAAGTTTCACAATTGTCTATTTAAAGAAAAAAAAGCAGCGAATACTAAACAATAAAATTAGCTTTTCTTTGGAATAAAATATATTCACGAGCAGAGAACAGTTTTAATATACACTCTGCTTTGCACGTCCAGCGAGAAAGATTTTTTTTTTTAATGCAAGAATCAAGATTTCATTTTATTAGTAATTTGTGTTTGAATGTTGTGTGGTTTTCATAAACAAATGATCAAGAAAATTTATTAACATTTACTTGGAAGAACTTGTATCAAAAATATATTTTTTATAATCAAAATATAGTTTTTCTAATATATTGTTTTAAAACGTTTCTTTACAAAATGGTATACACAATTAAATTCGTCTTTGACGAATTTGTGTTTGAATGTATAGTTTTCATAAACAAATGATCAAGAAAATTTATTAACATTTACTTGGAAGAATTTGTATCAAAAATATATTTTTTATAATCAAAATATAGTTTTTCTAATATATTGTTTTAAAACGTTTCTTTACAAAATGGTATACACTATTAAATTCATCTTTGACGAATTTGTGTTTGAATGTATAGTTTTCATAAACAAATGATCAAGAAAATTTATTAACATTTACTTGGAAGAACCTGTATCAAAAATATATTTTTTATAATCAAAATATAGTTTTTCTAATATATTGTTTTAAACATAAAACGTTCTTTTACAAAATGGTATACACTATTAAATTCGTCGTTGAAAATTCTAATTTCGATTTAAACAAAAACTGTATCTCCTGCGATGTTTGACAAAATATGTTCCGCACTCGCAACTTTGACGGTAGTTTTCACATTGCCGATTAAAAGAACATATCATCTGTGTATCAAATATTTTTCCAAAAGCTACATTCATGCGAAATTTCATCAAAATCGGTAATTCACACTCCGGTGTGTTCTTTTGTCAGTGAATTCAGGGACACTTCGAATGAATTTCGATGTTGGAAAATTCCTTCTCGTTGATCAAGCTCGCCTAATTTCAAGTCCTTCGCGTACTCTCGCCCCCTCGTTAATCCACATCGATCCGAATCGCGAACATGTCGCAAACATCGCTCCCTTGATTTATTACTTGCCCCGACTGTAATTGACGACGATTAAAAAGCTCGGGAGGTTAGATGCGCCGCTAGATGAAAGGCTCGCTCGCGTTTCTCACTCGATAGAACCGGCAGATAGTTGGCAAAAGCCTCGGTCACAAAGCGATGAAAACAAAGTGTAACGATATTAAAACACGGTTTCGCGTCGGCGAATATGCATTCGTTCTGACGCGTTTACCCAGTTCACCTCGAGGTGTTTCATTTCAGCGTGAAAAAGAAAGAAGAAAAAAAAAAAAGGAAGAAAAGAATGAAACACGCGATACACTTTGTGTAAACGGAAGTTGAACGCGCACAGCCGGCGTTCATTAGCCGATCTTTGGGATATAAAGTTGCTTTAGCATCGCGGCTAATGCATGAGCTTGTTTGAGCGGCATTATTTAGAAGTTTGCATTGCAGAGGGTCGATCCACAAGCTGTTAACCTTCCACCATTCCCATACATTTTTGATGTAACTGCTTGTGCACGCGTGTATACATATATATATATATGTATAGAGTATACGCCCTACACGTTCTATTACACCGATTCGAACTCGTTTCAATTTTAAACAACGCAATTTACGAAATAATTTCGCGCCAAACATGCTCGTATTACGATATTCCGCGGCACATTTGTATTTCAAGTTTCATAATCTGTGTGTACGTTGTAATTAGAGTCGAATCAGGTCTATTTGTGCGTGTACATCCGGAACATGGCACGTTTGTACAAAATAATTTTCGTAGCGGTTCATTATGGTTTTCATCGTTCTACAGCATACCTATATCTCAAATTTGATGGTCCGTGCAGTATTGCAATTAGAGTCTTGTATTTGCACGTGCATTTTATTACACGCTCGTCTGGAATACGTATATTTATCGACTAATTTTCGTAGCAGGTTTTCATCGTTGTGCAACATGTACTTCAAATTTGGTAATTTATAAAATGTTAGGATTATAATTGAACCAAGTCTTGTATTTGCACGCTCATTTGGAACACGTGTGTTTGTCTAATAATTTTTGTTTATTAAGATTTTCATCGTTATGCAACACACTTATATTGCAAATTTGATAATCAGTATGAACATTAGTAGTTGGAGTCGAACGTGTACATTTTGTTACATACTCATTTGGAACACGTATATTTATCGAATAATTTTCGTAGGAGTTCATTCCGATTTTCATCGTTAAGCAACATATATATATATATATATATATATATATATATATATATATATTTCAAATTTGATAATTTATAGAACGTTATAATCATAATCGAATCAAATCTGTTTACATGTACATATTGCTCATCCGGAACGCTATTTATCATATAATTTAAACGTAGCAATTACAATCGACGTTACTATGCACGCAAATTACAAATTGACACGATAAATCTATTCATCATATTTGTCAAATAATTTTCTTCTACGATTGATGTCACGTCGTTGCAACGCGTTAATTATAAATCAATCCGATATCTATTTATCACATCAAATAGTAATTCTCGTAGCAATTACAATTGACGTAGTACCACACACGTTGGGAAATTTTATCTCGATTTAAAATGAGATTCCATCTCGTTCGAACAATTCTCCAATTATACATTTTTTTCAATCGTGCGATCAATGCAGTTCACCTGGCATTTGCAACACTGTGTGCGCGATACAGGGTGGTTGGCGATGTCCATTCGCAAGCTGATTTCCTCCGACATTAGAAACAGCTGGACCGTCAGGCTATGACGTATTTCCGCAACTATTCAGCCTCGTTTCTGCGGTTTGATAAATCTCGGCCGTCCGTGCAGGCTCATTAACATAATAGGGGTTAATTTCGAGGAAACAGACGTTTCAATGCACACAGTTTCGAGGCTAGCTCGTGTTTTCGGCAGTGCGTGTATCGAAGAGAAAAAGAAACAGAAAACGTGGAAAAATAATAATGTAATTATTGGACAAATAAATGTAATGTAATGCGTTGATAGATATACAGGGTGGTCAGTATAAGCGAGGCGTTACATTAAATATCTTTTCGAATTCTGATGATATGGAAAACATTTCTTGCCTAATATGAATGGTTAATGAGGCTAATAATAATAATTGGAATATTTTTCTCGAGGTCACTTTGGGTAACTGTATCTCTCGAATTATTGGAACTCGAAGTCTTATAAGTTTCAGCTTCACGTGCTCGCCGATAGAGAATCGAGATTCCAAACATTTGCAATGCGATTCGAATTTTCCTCGTTGCCACGACGTCCGACGCTCTGAATACCAGCTTTCGGTTGGCCTCTTGCTCTTTCACTCCTCTCATAAATCCGTTTCGGTGAAAAAAAGAAGAAAAAAAAAGAGAAAAACATTCTTCTCAAGCGAATGAATTTACTTTTCGACTAATTTCAGGAAGCCTAATGTCAAGGAGGGGGCAAAGTTCGGGGAAAGTTCGCAAAGATCGTAAACCAGCTCGTTCCTCGGGCCTCATCCAATTTCTTGCGTACCTTTCATCGAGTTTATGAAAGGCCAAAGATAATTACCCAGTTTCGCGAAACGCCGGTGTACCAATAACTTTTTCACTGAATTTTTTCCAAAGTTTCAGCGTTTGTTCCTGCTTTTGGTTATAAACGCGTTCGTTTAATAATCGCCCGGCCATTAACGGGGTGTTTTGATAATCCAGCTTAAGAAAATCAATTTTTTTTTACATTTTCTCAAAGTATATTCTTTCGAAAATATCTATGTGAAAGAATTTGTCTGCATTCGTAAAATTAACAAAGTTATAGATGTTTAAAGGAAACGGTGTACTACTCGCAACGACAGTAAAAATATTTTTGTACAACGGGTAACAAAAACTTTAGTTTTTCTCAAAAAATTATATTTTATTTTATAATATTATTATTTTATAATATTCTATTTTTTTGTACTGCTCGATTGATTGTAAGTATAAATATTTTCGTACAACGGGTAACAGAAACTTCAAATGTGTTTTTCTCAAATCCATACTTTTTAAACTGGCTGACGTGATATCTCACGTTTGACTTGAAATTTGGAGGAAATCTTCACCGGATGTACATTTGTCGCGTGAATCATGGATTTCAAAATCTGATGTTTTCTTTTATTTTTGTTTACCACCCAAAAGACGAAAGGCACAAGGAAATTATCGATATTTAAACTTCAAAATGTTGCCATTTTTTTTAATTTTCGAAATTTCGCTGTTTCAATGGTACATGCTGCAGCCATATTTATACTATATATATGTTATATATTAAGATGTATTTTGGTTTTTCAAGTAACCAGATGGACCTGGATCACGTCAGCCGTTCGAACCCGTTTTTAAAAGCATGCTTTACCTAAGGCTATATAATTTCCACAACTTTCATCTTCATTTCATCTTCATTCATTTAAGTACGAATAAAAATCAAAAATGTATCACGATTTCCTTAGAAAAAAATCCCCAGAAAGTCAATTTTTACAAGCAGGTTTACCAGAATAACCCCTTAATCCCCTTTTTATTGACAAATTGCCACGTTCGTTGCAACTTTTAATTAGACGTCAATGTAGCTTGTGAACCATGCGCTGGCCACTATTCTCCCTGTTGAAGTGAAATTAAGTCCTTCGTTGTACAAAAGGCAGAGCTTTGGGCCGGCGGTGTCACGTGTATTAAGAAAGGAACGCGGGCTAAGTAAGCAAACGTGTTTTCTCGCTAATTGAGAAAATTAATCAATTAGTCGTAGAAAAGTCGCTGAAACTATGCTCCTTTCTTCTACGTTTTTACTTGCAAGGGAAGCTTTTGCAAAGCCAAAGAAAATCTTATCCACAAGCTTCTTCATTTTCTTTAGAACCAACCGTTCAACGAGATAATATTTTCTGATAACATTTGGTATCGAGATGTTATCTAACAATACACGTGCTTCTTTATTGGACATCTTGAACAATTCTCGAGATGGAACGAATCTCAACGTCTCAATGTCGGATGTAACATGCATCATTTTTCGTAGAAATTCCCTTTCGGGAGTGTGCACGGTCAAAATCAGAAACGGGACACGCTGTTTTCAACTGGAAACTCATTTTTCACTCGAAGATAGTTCCCCGACTTCTTGAAGAATGACACGCAGCTCGAGGACAAAATTTTGTGATCGTCGCTCGGTTCGGCTAGTCATTAAAGGACAATTAGTGATAAAAAGTTGGTCGAAGCTCTCGACTTTTTGCTCGAGTTAATCTCGAAAGCGTTCGTTAACGAAAGAAATTCACCACTAGCTCGAGAGCTTCTCGAATTCTTACGTTTTTCTCTGCTTTCGACATTGAAAATTGTCAGTTCCTGGAATCGGGAATATTTTCGTCGAATTTCCTACATTTTCCAAGCTTTCCATGTGTTATGTTTTGTCGTGCATTGCCGTGGTTCGTGAGGTTCTAATCACCGAACGATTCGCCTAGTGGTGAAAAGTAAAAGTGACCGCGTTGTCCCGGTCGATTCTGCCTGCGAGGGGTGAAACCTCACGCGACTCCATCCCTTGCGGGGTGAAAGCCAGACTTCACCTCGGCAGCAGTGCTAATTTAAAACGCTGCAGTTCCCCGCAACTAGTTGCATTCGCCTAAATCAATCTGTTAAACGTACGGATCTAGCCTGAAGCGAATTCTTTTTTTTTTTTTTTTTTTTATAATAAGTACAACATTAATGAAAAGGATTCAGTGGAGTCACGACACCGCGTCTGTTCGTCAATTCAGTAAATCTCGAGTGACATTCTTTGTCACGTTTGGCAAATTTAGTGGCAGCAGTATTTGCACATTTATTTTGTAAGCGCGACTAACGAACTTTACATTGTTGAATGTGCGAAAAGTTTGTTATTAATCACGGTTGTCTGATCGTTCTTTACCTGGTTCAGAAGTTTCGACTTGAAACCACGTTTTCGAGATTTCTTTTTTCTTTTTCACACGATCTGATGATTTTTATTTAAAACCAACGTGGACCTTTATTATTAATATTAACTAATGTAATATTACAGTGACGTGCACTGATGTTAGTTTACGTAGTTTATATTTAGTTTACAGGATGTTAATTGAAATCGTGGTACACCTGAAGAAAGAACAAAAATTTTTCGTAAGACGTCTCGTTTTCGAGTAGATCGAATTTGAAAGTTTATCAGGTTTATCACTTGAATTTAGCGAATTCGTAGATTCGACGGAAAAAAATAATTACAACAGGAGATTATTCTCAGAGTAATCTGGAATAAAATTTTTGTATGGAATGCTTTATATCAAGTTCGAAAGTCGATAGTGAGAAATAAATGAAGCGTACCAGGAAAATTGATAGAGAAAAATGAATATTGTACAAAGATGTATATTTAAAGTCCATTTTCTTTAAAATGAGTCTGTAAATGAATCTCTAAACATGTGTTTCAAGTCCATTTTTTAAAAAATGAATCTGTGAATGAAAAAAATTTTATTCTACATTTTTTACTTATTTTTGCACGTAGGACACTCTATATTTATTAAAGTATTGCACAAGTAACAGATATTCGGGCAATGTTCTGATCACTCAATTTTATCGTGTCACAGATACTCAGTGATTTCAGTAAGAAATCACATGTGTTAAATATGCAATTGTAGCTGTGATTTTACTTTTTTAATTGGATCTTCGAAAATGTGAATTTTCAAAGAAATCCGCAGTCTAATAACTATTAATATATAATTATATATTATTATTATTATTATTATATTTATATTATATCATATTATTATAATTATATATATTATATATAATTACGATCACTATCAGTTTCATTGACCATGAATCAACGTTAATGTCTTGCTTTTTCATATCACGGTCTGCGAAGCGTTAGAATATTTAAATTCTCACACTACGGTTCACCGTGCTGTGGGATTTCTTCAAATTTTATTCACAATCGAAGTAGGATTAATTGCTCGTAATTACCTGGGTACTGTGCATGCACATCGCAAGTAAAATGTAGGTAGAATTTGAACAATTACAATATCCGTACGGCGTGCTGTCTTGCTGTTCACGCGACCAACGTTGAATCCACAAGTGGGTACACGAGCGTAAATATTCGTGCATCACATGCGATATCGCACTCGCTGGAAACTTTATGTCTTTTCGTTTCGTATTCCTATTGGTGTTTGCAATCTGCGCCAACGGATCTGTAATTGGATTCAGAAATTGTGTGTCTCTCTTTCGCGATTTTCATTTCTCGCGTCACAGATGTGCGTCACGATTCCTGAACGTTCTCGAGCAGTTGATGGAATTTTCCTTCGATTGGACTTCAACACAAATTGACGATTAGAATTTTATTTTTTTGCTTTCTCAAACTGTCGACTGAAGTTTCATACTTGGCAGTAAATGAAAATTGGCTGATTGGTCTGTTTTGTAAATTCAATCTTTCCAATTCTCGTTGAATATGAATTGACTAACGATTGAACAACGACTATAGTCGGTATCAATTCTCAATTGATAAAAGTGAAGTTATGGTCAAAAGTATCGAATCTGTTACACGAGGGAAACCATCAATTGATACGAAAGATTTTTCCAGCAGTTTGGAATTCATGTTGTTTATATAAATTCGAAATAAAGAGAGACATCTTGACTTTCACCTAACGTCAATGAGACAAATTTTACAAAAGTATCGCAAAATAATTGCGACAAAAGAACATTGGATCAGACGTAAGTTGAATTTTATTCTAATTCAGCAATTGCATCTTCTATTTATTAGTCATATATTATTTTACACTTATTTAATTTAATACTCTTAAAATGAAAGGGTGTGGTAATAAATTAATCACAAAAAGACACAAATATGTAGTACGTAGAAAACATAACAACATAAGAAGGGAGATGTAAGATTATGCATTGATCCATGTTTCGAATTGCACCATACCTAGATTATTAGATATATTACGAACTAAAGCTACTGTCAAATTTTTGCCACGTGCACTAACAATTCGATACAGAATACGAATAAATAAATAATACTGGTTTGATGCAGTGCGACTCAGTGTTTCGATTATTTCAATACGCTATTTCAATATTTCTGTGAAATGTACGCTGATGGAAAATTTCATTTCAGTGTAGCCAAGGCATTAATATTATTACCGTGTTACTCATCTTCGGATAAAACATTATTTCCCTTCGATTTGTGCTAGTAATAGTAAGCGAAAGGGCGCACAGTAACTAAATGCGATCGAGACGACGAGAAACTCGCTGTTGTCGATCAATTTGCGTGAATTTGTAAATTTGTAAAATCGTCCAATCCCTCTTTTCAAATGTTTCGTGCAAAAGTTGTATTGTGAAACTCGATGAAACAGCGCCGCTCGTGCAAATACGAATCTCTTACGAAGTTCGTACACGGCTGCGTGGAAAATTTCCGCAAAGAAGCCACGGTATCGCGCGAAAATGATGAGGAATAGCGCCGGTGAACCGGTACGCGATAACCCAGAAACAAAGTTGACGAATTTCGCGTACACGGCGCTCGCACGTGGGAATAAAGCCTCGAAACGAGATGGCGAGAACCATGGCCGAGCTTCAATTATAATTCTACGAGATCCCTCCGCCTCGTTTCTCCAACATCAATCTCGCGCACGCATTTGTCCAGTTGGAGTCGACGAAAGATTGTGGAGGATGAAAGGCTGTGAACTCTCGTCCTGTGTCGAAGGATTCATTTGTTGCCTGTACGTTCGATCGGTGCGAGACTCGAATTTTCCATCGAACGGGGAGCGGTCGTGGGGATAAAAACTGGTCGTTAGGTTAGTTCGGTGACGTGGTCCAGAACCATGCGGTTTATGTTCACGGAGTAAGATGGTCGTGGTGGAAGGAAAACCAGAGCGAAGCAGACCGCGTGGCTTCTGGCTGCAAGTAGAAAGGGTCGATAGCCCTGCTCGTACGGCGCTCGCGCCATCCGCATCCTATACACACATGTACACACACAGACACACGGGAACGCGCGCGCGCTGCTGCACGAATGATTGTGTACACACAGCAGCCACGGGGTTTTGAATCGCGTCGTGTCCTCGTGATTCGTGTCGATCTCGAGGCTATTACGTCGTCTGGGTATACAGATATTGAATAAATTGATATTCGTAATTAAAAAAATTCGAAATTAAAAATAATGTATAATTTTCCAAGATTTAATTTTAACAAATATATAATTAATAAATATTAATAAATATTAATTATATATTTATATAATATTTGTATTTATATACATATTATAAATATATTAATAAATATTAATTATATATGTATATAATAGTTATACATATATTTAATATTTAATAATATTTGTATACATATTATACATATATTTATATAATATACGTATTAATTATTGTTAATTAATTATATATTTATATTTATATAATAAAATATTAATTACACATTAATTGTATATTTATTAATAAATACATTAACATACGTTAATAAATAGATAATAAAATATAAAATAATTGTGTATAAAAACGGTCTACGTATCCATCTATCGATACGAGCGCTAGATAGAGTTTTCGATGGTTATTTTCAAAGGATTTGACCGGAGGTACCGAACCGGGAGCGTGGAGAAATTATTTTTACAGATCTCTCTCGATTTGGAGGCCGACTCTTTAAATACATTGTCTTCGGTTTACTTATTCATCGCGTGATTTATCGGTTTGCTCTCGAAAAACCTGGGCTGGTGGCCGCCCGCTGGTAAATCCGCGCGAATCGTTACTGCCAGTTTCTCGAATTTCTCGAATTTCTCGAATCCGATCGAAACTTCGCCGAGTTTATTCAGTTTGTTACTCGTTGGGAAATCGAGGCACTCGGCGCACGATTTGTTTAAACAGTCGTTCATAGAGCAACGATATACCTCGCACAGCGAATCCTCACTTTACGCAGTAAAAGTATATTTTATAATTCCGACTATATTCAATTCCCCCCCCCCCCTTTTTTTTTCTTCTTTTCACCCAGTATCGACGGTATACTCGTATCGTTCGCAATCTTTGCTTCACGCGATCATTATCGCGCGTGAACACGGCGTATACTTTATCATCATTACCAATGGCCGGGCTTATCGGTATACGTGGTTCCAGAATATTGCGTAGAGCTACCAGAAATTCTCCTTCCCCGGTGGGGGGAGGGGGAGGGAGGAGGGGGACGTGACGAGACTAGACGAGCTTAAAGGACTTACGGCACCGTGGGGAGGGAGGGGTGAAACTGAATGCTCGGGGTTGATCTCCCCGAAACGAAATGCGATTCGAAGCAGAAGGCGACGAAAAGCCGAAAATCAATACGACGGGGAGTCGGAAATATTGCTCCGGATAAATCCAGGTAAATCGAGACGAGACCAAGTAACCGCGACGCAGGTTAACTGCGCAACCCCTTGGTGGATATTTTACGACCTATGGTGATTCGTTTTTTTTTTTTTTTTTCTTACCGTAGTGCCGATAGCACCGCCCGTAAATTCAGTCATAACGAAGAGAACGGATGTTTCTTTGTTTCCGAGGGAAAACTCCGGTTTTTCTTAGTGGCCTCTCATTAACCGAGGGTCGTTTTGCAATGGGAGTTTTCCCTCTCTCGCGTTGGTGGCAAAATTATTACACTGCGCGGTCCGTTTGAAATTGCGTCGAAGCGAGCTTTCGAGCAAAAACGTGGTCGAGGTGTTTAGAGGTGTTTTTGCCCTCGGCGAACTTTCTTTTGTGTTATCTACAAGCGTCATTTCAATAAATAAAATGACACAGCATTGGGAACAATCGTTTGGAAATTTGGCTGACTATTTCCAACGTGATGTTGTTTCAAATTTAAATTTAACTCATTGTTGAGTATTAATTGACCGAGGATCGTCTTCAGAAATTTTTTTGTTCTTCTTACGCCGCTCTAAGCATCTGTTCAGATATTACACTACTATACACCTCCCCTCTCCAAAAGTATTAGGACACTTATAGAAAGTGAAATAAATTTTGAAAACCATTAGGAAATTGTTGTAATTTCAAAGTTAGTTATATTAAGCTGGGAGAAGTATATGTAGTTTACATTATAGTAGTAATAACATTAATTTTGCACAGGAAAGTTAAATTCTCTTTTCGTCGATATATCCACCGCGTTTTTTAATTAGTCGCTCGACTAATTTCAGCATTTTATTAGTTTTCCTATTGTTTCTGGTACTGTTTGGTTCCATTTGCATTTTGTAGTTTGTTCCACAAGTCATTTTGGGGCTTTGGACACACTTCACTTTGGATTTTCAAATTTTCTCTATTCAGATTCAGATCGGGGGATTGAGGGGGCAAATGATTCATCACTCTGTTCTAAATGTTGCAAATAGCCTTTACAAATCCTCGCAGTGTGCTCGGGATCGTTGTCACGCATGAAAATAAAATTTTGGCCTGTTAATCGTCTCCCAAAATAGTATGGCACGATCACGTAAAATAGGCAGATGTTCTTTTTTCAGAATCCCTTCGATTTTTATTAAATCACCAACACCATTTGTTTCAATACACTCCCAAACAATTATTCACCGCCCTTCCTGTTTAACTATGGATACGATACAGTCAGTAATCATTTTTTCTTCAGGTCTTCTAAGAACATAAGCTCGCCGCTTGAAACCGAACAGCTCGAATTTAGTTTCGTCGGTCCATAAAACACTTCTTCCACTCTTCAACCGACCAATCTCGATATTTTTTTAATCCACTGTAGTCTTTTTACTTTATTTTGTGGACTTGGTAATGGTTTCTTTTTATAGCTCACAGTTTATGCTAAATAAGCAGGTGTCTTGATACTTTTGGGGAGTGTACGTTCGTTACAATTATATCAGCAAATGATAAAAAGAGAAGATCCGATCTGTTGGTTAGATTTAAATATAATGTCACCTGAGTAGGGACAGTCGAGTGCAAAGGGTTAATTGGACCGTGTATCCAACGAGATGCAACTCTCTCTGTCTTGGGAATTCCATGGGAATTTCAGAATTGATGGAATGTATAATGAGGCGTGTTGTCTGAGAGAACGAAAGGAAACGTCGAGATACCTTTGAGACACGTTTTATGATCGTCGATATCTACTTACCTACGTATTCGTATCGTACTCGTTACTGTCGTTCAGCGCTATAATGGTGTTCACGTTACCGAAGATACTTGTTCTTGCGGTGTTCTGTTCTCTCGCTGAAGTTGCGCACGCAGAAGTGTTCGGTCGTGGCAACGTGACTCTCTTTGGAACATTTTGAACATTCTGCGATATTCTATGGCACGAGAGTTTGACGAGATAATTATTCGATACGCGGATAGCAGAGGAGGTATATTTCAGGAAATCGAGCAGTGTCGAAATTTAGAGAAAGTATGCAGCATGTGTTATATTCTTTGACAGAGATACGTCAAAATGTGTTTTACTTGGCCTAGTTTGGTTAATATCCGTGGGAGAGCGACGAGTAGTTAAAGAGTCGAGAGTAAACTTACAATTAGAGCAAAAATATTAGAGTCAAATGCTATGGTGGATATTAATTAAAGCGGTTTAATGTTTAAACTTTCATATATTAATGAAATTGTCTCTCACCGTAAATTTCTCAATAAATTTTTCTGATTTTCTAAATTTCTCGACAAACGTTTCTATTTCTCTAATCATTTCGTAGAAAATGTCACTCATTTGTGAAAATCTTGGAGTTGGAAGCTTTATTCTTCGAACATTTTTTTTTTTTTATTAACGCGTTATTGTATTGTATTATATTTCATTGCTAGAACGATATTATTCACCGAGAACGTATTTATACGTTTTTAGAGTTGAGATCGCTTGTGTGAAAAACAGCCGGCCGCAGTTAGTTTATGCAAAAATCGGCGATCGATAATGCGCCGAAAGGGTGAAAATATCGGGCGTACGTTAATTTTATACGGTAAACAGGTTTGACCCGTGTGTGTGGCCATGAATATCTGGTATGCCACTATTAACTGATTTGTTACTTGGTCGTGTTCAGTTTAGGAGTTCGGTCTACGAAATAAATGGATTATATAGTCTGTGAAGTTGACCGCGACAATTTGGTTACACACTTTGGATAATTTAACACTGGAGCTGCCAAAGTGGTGAAAACGACCGATTTTGGTACCATTTTAGTGGTGAAACAACAAGTTTTTAGTACATATTTTATAGACGTAAAACGGCGTATTTTTGAAGATTTAAATGATTTTTCGCAAAATATGTAAACAAAGTCTTGCATAAAGTTTTTCTTTCTTTTTTCCTTTTTTTTTTTTAAATTTAAATTGACCTCCGATGAAAATTTTATGCTTCGCTCGTCGGTAGTTCTAGCGATTAAGTTGTTGCGTTTTCTGACCACGTTTTTGGTCAAAACCTAATAATAAAATAAATAGCAGCGTTAAATTGAAAAAATGTTTAGAAATAAGTTCTTTGATTGAGATTGTTAGCGACACGCTAATTATTCGACAGAAAAGTTGACAAAAATGTTTCTCAATCATTTAACACTGCGAACGCGTGCTAAACACCTAACAGCGACTTTATGTTTCTGGCGCCTACACATGGATGTTTATATTTCGAATAATGTCAACAGTTAGTTTTATCATTCGATTATTTAAACTCACACTGATGCTACGATTGTGATAAAGTGAAACCTAACTTAACAAAAATTACGTTAAATAGACATTTGCGTATAGAGAACCATAAAATCGCTGTTAGCACGCACTATTAATCTAGTGTTAAATGATTGAGAAACTTTTTTGCCATTTTTCAACAGAGCTATTAGGTTCCTTGAAAACGTTTTACTTTTTTGATCAATACAGTAGAATGCAAAAAAAAAAATATGTTGATCTTGTGTTTTTATCAAATCGGAGAATTTGTCTTCATCTTCTTTTTTTCTACGCTGTGCTATTAATTAAAGCCAAGGTGAAGAAATAACACAGCCTTTTTAAATTAACAGTATTATTTATTTAGCCTCGTCCCGTAACTTTATGTTCGTTTTCCAGTTTAAAAATATAAAAGAGAAACGTAACGCGAACCGTCGGTCGAACTCGTTAGGGCGGCCGTTTATTAAATTTCACGACGAGACGCCGTTTAAGAGAAAGCAAGCGAAAGAACGGCGTGGTTGGTGGAGAAACTGCCGATCCCCGGGCGTTAGATCCGACTTGCGTGCGAGCAGAAAATCTCGCGTCCCTCTCTTACAATTTGCCGTTCGAAATGTCAACGCGGTTTTCATTTCGCGGCAGAATTTATATCAAAGGCCCCGTATCCTTGTATTTCTCTTTCCCGTCTTCTCGCGAGAGACGTCGCCTCGTTATTTCTTGCGCGAAGAAGGGAACCAGGTACCTGTAACAAAGTTAAATCCGCCACCGATTTTCTGGATGGAAATTCCTGTCAACGCGACGAGTTCCCCTGTCTCGCGCTTCGAGCTTCGCGAATTTTTCCATTGCTCTTGTCCCGCGATGGAACTTTCGCCCTCTTGTCTCTCTCTCTCTCTCTCTCTTTTTTTTCTTTATTTCTTCTTTTCTCGACCACAGAGATAGAGCGTTTGACTCGAACTTCGTTACAATCGCGCGTACACTTTGTGGTTCTACACCCCTGCCGAATCGTTAACCATAAATATCGGATCGCGGATGCAAAAGTTTCGCGAGACAAGTTCTCCCCCCTCGAATTTTTCCACGCCGAGGGAGCGAAACTTTTAATCGACTTTGTCGCGAGCTATTCGCGATTATTGCGAGTGTATATCGCTCGTCCACGGCCGTATTTTTAATTCCTCGGGGTGGCAGGGAGGAACTTCTTTAAAACTCGCTCGTGTAATCGCAGTTTCAAAACTCCGTTTGAGAACAACGAGGCCGGCGTTAATGTCGTTTGCGCTTTTTCTCTCCCTTTCCCCCCCCCCCCCCGCAATTTAATTAGAGGCTGTTGCGCGGTTCTTTCTCTGTCGACACCGGCGATAAGTTCAGATCTCCGAACCGATTGCTTGTGACTTGCCTCCGTCTCTGTTGCTGTTCGAATGCATTTGGAAGATCAGATATCGATATTCGAATTTTCATCGAACTTTTTCTTTTTTTCTTTTTTTTTACAAAGAGCAAAATCCCCTCTCCGCAGTTCCAATTTAAACGCAAACACAGAAATAGCGATTCTGTTCCTGTCAACCGGGGACTTGTTGAATACCAGCGCTTGTTTAATGTCGCGAGAATTCCGCGTGCGTCGAAGCAGCGCCGAAAACGCTGTTTGCGCGCGACGTGGCGTGACGTTCGTCATCAATCGGTTGTTTTTGGGAGAGGCGGGCACGACCGATCGATCGGCAGAGAAAAAGAAGAAAAAAAGAAAAGAAAGAAACGGGTGAATTCTTCGTTCATGCAAGGCTGTGCACGCGTTCGCGAAGCAAAAGGAACACTTGTTGCCCGGTTCGAGCCTCGTCGAGCCTCGTCGAGCCTCGTCGCGAGTGTCTCGTGCGTGAGACAACAGCACGTAAATAATTTCACGCGACTTTTCCACCCCGTGTCTGGAATTCGTGCGCTATCGCTTCGATCGAGCTCGCGTGTCGAACGAACTTTGTCTCCCCGTTTAATTTTTGCACACGTCACTTGGACTCGAATGGAAAGAGACAATCAAGTGGCTTTTCAATTTTTTTTTATAATATTTATTCACTTAGCGATGAGTGTTCAGTTGGCCAAGAAATAATTGGGCGAACGAAAGGCGAATTTTGTAAAGTGGAGGCCCCAATGTTCAAATCCATTCAGATAGCAGTTGCGAAGAAACAATGTTCGATGTTTTTACAGCGTACTGGCGGTTTATAACATCTTTCACGACAGACCCATATATTTCACCATATTTTAGAAATTCGTAAAAGTACAGGCGTTGAAACAAACCCAGGCTCGTCGTAGCGCAATTGTCTTTTTACAAAATCTGTAACTAACATCATAATTTATAACTTAGTGCTGATTAATGAAATAAATAATTCAGCAATTATTTAACGAATAATTTAACGTTGGAATATTTCAATTGTTCGAGTATTAATCAGGAAGTCACTGTATGCGCCAATATGACAACAATACGTGAAAATTGGTTTATTAATTAATCTGAAATTTTCTTTTCTGAAGCTTAGGATTAATTACATTAGCATAGTGGTAGGGAAACGGCTGGACGATGCGAATTGCATGGATATATTGCGGGAATGGTGTGAATTGCGGATATATTGCGGCAATGGTGTGAACTGTGCCGGAAACGATGAGATGTGTTAATGTATGGTCGTATGGCAACTTCTCCAGAGTGTTGTGTGGTGTTTGAAACGTTTGTTGCGGTTAAACAGCACGTATCGTTTAAAAAAAAAAAAAAAAAGGGAAAAAGAAATTACAACAGGATGCTCTAGGTATGAAATATCTCGGCAATGCGCATGTTTTCTTGTAATCGAGTATTTATCGACAGAAATAACAACTTCGACAACAGCTTCATGTCTCTTCGCGTGCAAACGTTCTCAAACACGCTTGCACCGCAAATATCCGATTTTGTTGTGGACCGACGGATTCGACGAAACACGAAAGTTTAAAAGGGAAGTAAAAAGCAATTCGAACGAACGGAAATATAGATGATCTCTACGGGATTGAACGAGTTCTGGGGGAAAGTTGACAAATTGCGAACATGATTGGGAATGGCATATCAGAAATTGGATTATCAGTCAGTTCAATTTAAGGGATCTTGTTTTATCTGCTTCCATCAGAGCTTCCTCCCTCCTTCTCCTCCTCCTCCTCCCAGATGAAATTCCGTCAGTAGTTTTCGTCCGGAATGGGTTATACGGCGCTACACCTTGACCCAAAATAATATCGGTTCATTCTCTAGCCAGATTACTATCGCCGACCGAAACGCAGAAGTTGTTTGCCGCTTAACAAGCAAAAACGAGTTCAAACAGTGGATCACGAACTCTTCTGTACCATCTCTCCTCTCCCTCTTATCAGCGCGATGAAAAATTTTTCTCCCGAGTTCTTTTGCACGTGTTATATACTCTTTCGTAATTTCTTTTTCTTAAATTAATGTCGCGGAATAAATTCAAGATAATTTACGCTTGTACACGTTCTATAATAAATATGTACATGTATCCAGCAGTTTCCAGTGGTTGATAAAAAGACGTGTAATACTTTCGGTTTAAAATTCATTTAAACGGAGCCTACGCGTTCGGTTCGTTAAGCTCGGATGAGAGATATTCGTTCAGGAGAGTTTGGAACATTTTCTTTGAGAAAATTGGTGAATACATTTGCTTTCTGTAATGTTCAAGTACGAATGTAGCTGTTTGCCAAGTGCTGCGTGAGACACAAGTGCAAAGATACAGGTGATGATATTAATCAAAGTTGAAGCGTTTTAAATTCTATAATAGTTTGAAAACATAGACGTGAGAGAATAACAATTTTTCATCACACTGTAAAAATTTGACGAGGACGTGTCAAATTTCATTACATTTAAAATTTATTCGTCGAGTTCATTGGGCAAACCGAGCCATCCACGTCATCGTGGTCGTAAATTGGGTGTATGCAAGCAATTTCATTACTACGAACATTGCATAACCATAGCGGCTATTACTGGTTTAACTGGCTATCGGTTGCAACGTAAGTCCCATTGCGTTTAATTATTCAGTCAGCCCCGTCCACCGTATGCTCGGAATGAAACCGAAGGGTGTGTCAACGAAGCATTAATGCCCCATTGAAACGCAATTTTCTTTTTTTTTTTTCGCGTCGTTGCGTAACCTGTTGTTTATTCGTTGCTGTCGTTAAATCTTCTTCAATTATTCTATACCAGCAGAGAAGATAGGGACGATGCAGTTATTTAAAAGAAATGCTTTCCTGGGAACTGTGTTGTCATTAGATCGCGCGTTTTTTAAATTATAATTAAAAACATAGTTAAACAAAAAATCGAGTAGAAAGTTGTTTTACATGCGAAATGTTGTAAAGAGTACTGCACTTTGAATGCTTTATATAAAGAAATTATATATTTTATTATACTTTTGTATAGAGAAATTATAAACTATAAATTATGTTTTTACTAAACTCTTGTACAAAGAAACATGCAAATTACATTTATATTGCATTCTCTGCAATTTTTCACCTTTCAATCTCCCATAAAATTTTGCATTCTAATTGTCATTAACACTAACGAGATATTTCGTCAAAGAATTGCCGATTATTGTCAATTGTTGAGAAACTTTCTGAGAAAAGTGTCACACGAGACGGTACAGTGTTCGAATTGACAATCGACGGTGACTTTTAAAGAACTTTCATTCCCTTTACATCTGTGACAACTTCCATAAAAATTCCCTTCCGTAATTTTATGGAAGTTGCATCAATTCGGTACTTGCGACTAAAACTACTCGAGCGGAGAGGGAAACTATAGAAAGTTCTCTGGTGTTGCTAATCCGATAGATTTTCACTGGGAATATTTCCCCAAGTTCAAGAGCCGCAAGTACCTTCGTTGCACGTCACTCTCGTGATTTAAAGTTCTCACGTAGGAAATTTTTATGCTACCGGAGCACTCCTCCTCGAAGACGAGAGTATTAAAACGTCTTCTCGCGCGGCTTAGAGAATTAGAACGGAGCAAGATGTTATACTTCTACGCGTCGTGTATAGAAGAATCATTGTCAAACAAAAGAATTCTCTTCTCTAGGAGAACGCGTCGATGCTTTTATTGCGTTCAGCTTGATTTCGACGATCTTTCGTGCCAGTTGTTCAATTTGCGAGTGTTCGCACGGTGTCCGAGGATTTACTGGCGGAAATTAATTCTAATCGCTCTGCGAGCTGTTAATCCCGCCACTGAATTTGTCGCTTCACTGCTGTTTGTTGTTGCAAACGTACTTGGCGTGGCTGGAGGGTTGTTTGAGAAAAAACGGGTGGAATTATATCAGGTTAGGCGTTTGTAAATAAATTCGTTCCTCGTCTCTCGATGTTATTAAATTACGTTTTTGAGAATGTCAAAACTCATATATAGGGTGAGTCTTCCTATCAATTTGTTTTTAATAAAACATCAAAATATAAGATAATTTTCACACAAAATCAAACAAACTACACCACCCACCTGCACTCATTGCAATAACTATCAATTAACAATAACCCAGATACTGCACGAATGCCACACCACAGAAACCCAAAGACAGAAATACGGAATCAACGCAAACATAAATCTGACTTCTCAAAATGACATACAAAGAGTATTAAACATAAACTACTACACACATAATGGCACCGTCGTCGCTAATGACCTCGCTGTCGATGCGACATTAAAGAAAAATAGAAGAAGAAGAAAAAGAAGATAATTTTAATAATTTTAAATTAAACTCAAGTTCAAATATGGTTTGTTCATTGTATTCAAAATACGTCAAAATAAAAGAAAAAAATTAATTTTAATAATTTTACATTAAACTCAAGTTCGAACAAGATTTGTTCACTATGTTTTAAAAATTATTTCCCAATTCTCCGAAAATATTGGCCCTCATCAACATTGTCACTATTAGTTTACATCATCCGTGAATATCGTTTCCGAGTTTGTATTATACACTTTTCTGATGCCGATATTTAAAAGAATTTTAAAGTCACGATAACAAACATTGAAAATAATACAGCGATTGCTGCGCGTGTCATTTGTATGACGCCTAACGGCGTCATCCGTAACAGTATTCAATTTGACGGCAAACGAGGTGTTAATAAATCCGACATTTCGCGAGTATGAAAAACACGCAACAACGGAATATCGTGATGCCGCGGTACTCTGTTTACCGACGCGTTCGAACGACGATTAATGCCAATCGTAGAGAGCGACGGGCACGTGTCGGAGCTGAATTGCTGCACGTCAATTAAAAGTCAGCCCGCTATGAAATTGTAACGCGACTTCTTCGCGCCTCGGTGAGAAATACGAGTGAAATCGAACGCCAGTTACTAGTCCTGAATAAACGACGCTGCAGTTGATTAACGCAATCCTCGTTACCTTGGGCTGGCCGAACGATAAACCTTTACCGTTCCAGGTGACAGTGTTCTGCATATCAAATATTGATACAAAGCCGCTGCACAATTGCCGCGTCCTCGACGACCAGCCGGCAACAACAGGATTTGAATTAGGATCCGACAATGATGAAATGAATTGGATTTCCAGATTTTAACGAAAATTTTCCCAATTTTTTTTTAACGGCTTTCAACACGTTCGCGCACCACGCAGCTAATTTATAAATCATCATTTTTGAAAAAGGAGGGACTCGAGGTTGGCGAAGTGGAGATTTCACATTTTAAAACGAGCTGAATTGTACGATCTTGTTTCACGAAGTTTGAACAGTTCAATATTGTAATTTGCTTAGTTAATGTTTCTGCAAGTGTGTACCACCGTTTGCGGGAGCTTTATCGAACATTTTGAATTATTCATAATTTTATGATGCAAATTTCTCGAGAAATTGAAGGAGAGAGGGGGGAAGGGGGGAAGAAAGAACACGCGGACACGAGTGCTAGGTAAACTGCTGTACCTACCGGAGACATGACGTTTAACATTTAATTAGAAAATTCTGTCGGCCCAGCACGAAGATGAATCGAGCTCTAAGCACGAAGATTTATCAGATATCGAATCCCCTTAAGACCCACTGTTTCCCTGGACACGAACCACCGCTCTCTATACGTTTACAATAGATACGGGGGAGAGATTGTTGGACAGCTTTCGGATTGGATTAGCTGGCGGAGTACGTGAGGGTCCCAGTGACATTCCACCCTTCGATCCCTCGAATCCCTTGGACGAAATGGCCAGTGACAAGCCGCAGGAGACAGCTTGACTCCGGCTTGTGTTTAACCGCCCAATTTACGCGAACGAAAGTATAACGATATCATTCCCCGCTTCATCTCTCTCCTTCTCTCAAGAAATTATGAGAAACGAAGCGTTACGAAGGCGAAGTTCTTCTGTCTGGAAGTTTTTTTTAAAACTCCATTTCGACTCGCGTGACCTTAACGTTTAATAATAGCAGAATGCAGAATATATGAGAATGGCAATAAAGTATTTAAACGTCTATTTTGTCTCGTGTGATTTTAACCATTAACAATGGTAGAATGCAAAAGATATGAGAATAGTATTCTAATCCTCTGTTTGAAGGTTAACAAAATTTATTTCGACTCGCGTGATTTCGACTCTTGCGATGGCTGAGTGCAAAAATATGAGAATGGTAATATTCTCCTGCCTGAAGGTTTTTAAAAATCTATTTTAGCTGATGTATTTATAACTCTTGTGATGAATGTAAACAATTGAGAAAAAACACATAAGGAAACTATGAAGTGAATTCTATATCGATAAATATGTGTTCCATTGTTCGTCACATAGCGATAAACACTATCTTGAGTGGCTACAGTCTTCAACGCATGTTGCGTTGCGTTTGTTTATCACAGTTTGCATTAACAGATACGTTTGCGAAATCGAGACTCTGCATTTACATTTATTGACTTGCATTTTCATCGGAATCGTAAATTTCGGTGGAATTGGAACCACTGGGCTAAAATAGGAAATCCCGAATTCCACCTGTGCAAAGCCACTTTTGAACAAGGGAGTTCTCAAGGGAGTTCAAAAATGACCATAAATTAAAAACAGTTTCGAGTTCGAAAATATCTCGAGTCAACACACTTGCTCGTACCTTGCTCTGAATTTAACACTAGATGTTCCAAGATATACAGATGATCGAAGGTATAAAATTTAAGAAAATGAAAGGGACAGGAAAAAATATGCAACAGAACGAAGACCAAGAGCTTCCGCTTTGTGCAATATATTGTACCAAAAATCATTCGAGTCACTGTTATAAATACGTGAAATTTTGGTAGCTGCAGTCTTAAAAAGAAAAAGAAAACTGAAAATCCCGATTTCGAGAAGGAAGAGAAACGTCGAAAAAGCCCATAGTCAGTTTGTTTTGGCAGTCTAGCCATTAGCGTGCCTGATTTTTCATCCCTTTCGTCAAGCTCTCTCATTTCCAATCTTATCCCTCGTTTTCCCTTGTTTTCCAGCGGAACCCACCCTCACGGTCGATTTAAAACGTCCGGCCCATTATCGTCGTTCCCATTATCTTATCAGGACGTGCCGACGCGCGTCCCCGCGTTGCCGTCTCCATTTCGTCGGAAATTGATCGGACGGTGAACGTTTTCAAGGTGGCGGCGATAGAGGGTAGCATATATCCATATATGCTAATTAAGGCGGCCGGCCGCGTTCTTTCGTGACTCGATGGCACGGCAGAGCCCCACACTCGTTCCTTCGTTACCCTTTTTCGCCCTCTCTGCAGGCTCGCCCTACGCTCCGGGTCAGGGTAAATCACGTGACGTCATAACAGGGTGTGGTGATTTACGTGAGACTTCGACATTACGGCCTACCCTTGCACGAGTGCACACCACGTCCGTGTGACGTCTCGCAAATTGGGCCAACACGCCGAGCCGGCAAATGGAACGCTCGAAATTTTTACGCGATGGTCCTTTAGGCGAAGACTGTGGATCACATACATCAGAGAGCGTAACCGTACCAGCGAGAATGGAAAATTGAGGATTGTTTCAATCTGACGTGACTCCGTGAAGGAGGTTTGTGTCGTATTTAAACTACGATCCACGTGGTCTCGATTTAAAGCACCTCTTTCGTAACTAGAGACTATTGCTTTAAAGACTGTGGTCTGGCCTTGAAACTTGCTATACGATTCTTCTGTCATTTCGTCGACAAAAGTTCGAGAAATCCTAACCTCAATCGTTCCAAGTTCAACAAAGCTGTGATATTTGAAACGATCCACGTGGTCTCGATTTAAAGTACAAAGATACTCTACTTTTCGTAACTAGAGTCACTATTATTTTGAAAACTCGAGTAAATCACGCCTTGACAATTGCTATACGATTCTTTTCTCATCATTTTATTGAGGTTAAACGACAAAACTTCGAGAAATCCTAACCTCAGTCGTTTCAACAAAGCTGTGATATTTGAAACGATCCACGTGGTCTCGATTTAAAGTACAAAGATACTCTACTTTTCGTAACTAGAGTCACTATTATTTTAAAAACTCGCGTCTCGCTTTGAAACTTGCTGCAACACGATTCTTTTTTCACCATTGTATTGAACGTTGAATGTGAAACGACAAAAATTCGAGAAATCCTAACCTCAATTGTTCCAAGTTCGACGAAGCTGTGAAAAATGATCTTCTCTTTACGAGTTTCAAGGCCTCGTTGTAAAGAGAAGATTTCAATCTTCAAGACCATGGTGGAAAGAATGTTTTTCAACGTTTGAATTTCAAGGAAAAAGTATCTTCACTTTCTCACCCGCTGGATGGCGTAAGATCGCCTTCGAAAAGAAAAACCTCACGATTGTCAAAGAAAAGAAGCTTCAGGTCAAATCGTTGATACATAACTTTCTTTTTTTTTTCTTTTTACAAAGTTAACTCTACAAGGTCTAAACGTGTTTGTTTTTTCTCTTTTGCAAGTTTCGAAATCAAATTTGCAATTGAGATATTTCTAGGATGTGAGCGTCAGGTTATAGATCATCTTCGAAAGGGTCCACCAGTCATTTGGGATTTAAATTTAAGCTAAACACTAGATAGATTCGATTTAATTTGAAAATCAAAGTGTCGGCGCAATTATAGCCCGCATCGCAGAAGCTCTTCCCTTGGAGGGTTAATTATAAACGGTTAAAAAGTTTCCTCCCTCTTGATTCCGTCATGACGTGCTCGAGCCAGCGGCAAACGAGGAGGCAGAAAGGGTACATTTGACATTAAATGACGCTGGTACCGAGCGCAGGCACCGCTTTATTTATTCAGAATTTCCTTCGAATTGCGAGATCTCGCGAGAAAATGCCCGCGGAAGCAACTGTCGAGTTGCATTCGCACAATCTAACGTTGATGTTTATTAATTAAAAGTACAAAAGTTCTAAGAACGCGGCAGCGGCGAGATCGCTCGATATCTCCTTTGCGCGAGCTTCTCATTCGTACGGTGTGCACTTTTTCTTTCTCACCGCGAGTGTGTTTCTCTCGCGTGTGAAATAGGCCGTCGCTTCTGGCCATTTGGCACACCCTCAGACGGAAAAGGGTGACATTTTTTTCGTTCGGTTGACACCGTCGCGACGCGAGAACGAACGCCGATAAGAAAAGGAACGCGCGTAGCGACGCGAAATTGAAAACCGCGCGGTCAATCGAAGCTGCATAGAGTTTTTCCTCACCCTTCCTCCACCCCCACCCCCTTGACTTGCGCGTTCTCCTTTTTGAAACGCTTTCGTTGCTTTTGAGCTGAACGAAAGTCTGTTTACCCTGCCATCGCGACACTTTACGACGCTTTAGGTTTTTCCATGTGGTTCCTTGAAAGCCCGGTGAAACGTGGTTAACACACGAAGTTAAATATTTGTACATCTACGATTTAAATGTTTGTCAATGAAACGAACAAGAATTATATGTCCATACAATTATATGTAATTAAATCTATTTGTATCAACGATAAATTTGTCCATCTCATGTCGATGAAACAGAACAACAGAACGACGATATAGAGATACAATATAAATAATGTTTTGGAGCAACAAATAATTGAACAAAACAAATTACTTTAAAAAAACACGAATTAACAACTCAAATATACTTTTTTAACAACACAATCGACACTTTTTAACAGTTCTCTTTTCGACGCTCTCTCACGACTCTGGTCTTTTAAAAAAGAAAAGCACTGCATGCCTACGTTGGACTTTTCACGTTCATATTTTATCATATTTCTATGATCAACAAACAAGCCATCTATCAACTAAAATTATAACTACAGATTAATTATAATAACCAATACTACAATAATTTCCATCTTCTAGTCTCGAAACGATTGATATAGAAAGAAAAAAAGACAAAGAAAAAAAAGGAAAAAGAAAAGAAACTTGTCAAGAAATTGTTCAACATTCAACTAAAATTGCAACTACGGATTAATTATAATAACCGATGCTACAATAATTTCCATCTTCTAGTCTCGAAACGATTGATATAGAAAGAAAAAAAAAAAACAAAGAAAAAAAACGAAAAAAAGGAAAAAGAAAAGAAACTTGTCAAGAAAATGTTCAACATTCAACTAAAATTGCAACTACGGATTAATTATAATAACCGATGCTACAATAATTTCCATCTTCTAGTCTCGAAACGATTGATATAGAAAGAAAAAGAAAACAAAGAAAAAAAACGAAAAAAAGGAAAAAGAAAAGGAACTTGTCAAGAAAATGTTCAACATTCAACTAAAGTTACAACTACGGATTAATTATAACAACCGATACTGCAATAATTCCCATCTTCCGGTCTCGAAACGATTGATATAGAAAAAAGAACAAAGAAAAAAAAGGAAAAAGAAAAGAAATTTGTCAAGAAAATGTTCAACTAAAATTACAACTACAGATTAATTATAATAACCGATACTACAATATCTCGGTGGCAAATTGCAATTCCTTGACCCACGATGAACCGTACTCGCCGCAAGTGGTACGAGCAGAGCGTAGTTACTCGGACGATGTACGAGCGTTACGAGGTTATCAGCGATTCCAGAACGGCGGCGGGTGGTGGAAGCGAGAGGGGAATTTTTGCAAAGCAGTGCGCTTCTTTGGTTTCCCCGTGTTCCATTGTGGCCGTCCAAGTATCCCGGGGTGAGTTTCACATCGTCGCAGTTTCACAACGTAAGCGGCCATAAAGGCGTTAGTGTTAAAGCGAGTGCGCTCCGGGGTGGACGTGGTTGAAAAGGGAACAAGGGAACGATCTTTCGTCCGTGTGTGCACGGGTGTGGGCGCGGGCTGTCCAACATGCGCTGTACTAACCGCAGACCTAATTGTCCGGACGTTTGTGTGCGAGCGCCATTCGCACACAGTGTGTCTTATCGTATGCATTTAGGCCGGCGTCCCCGACGTTCGCTAACGATCACTGGGAATGCAGATTTTCGGCCCAGTGGCTGAAAAACAACGGCGTGCTTTCACGCCAGGAAGTTGTTGTCATTCGAGTTCTGCTCTCCGGGCTCGCGGCGATAAGAAGCCTCGAAATCTGGATAAACAGCGCGAACTGAATAATCTTCTACCGCCGCGAGGCGCGAGATTTTTGCTTTGCGAGCCGATTTCGATTTCTTTCATCGAGATGATGATGTTCTCATATTTTTATAATCTCGCAGAGTTCCTGCGAATGCGTTCGTTCGTATTTTATTCAGTAAATTGTCCTTTTCTTTTTTTCTATCTTTCGTTGAAAGAACTTTTCGAAACTTTTTCTTCTCGCGTTCGTAATTAATAGAGGAAACATCTCTGTATCTTAACTTTACTCTCGGTACATTAGGTTCAGACGACGAAATGCTATGATTTCTTGAATTTTTGTTTAACCTTAGTATAGTCAGTGTTCAATAAAATAGTACAGTAACTTTTAAAAGAGAGACTGAATCTGGTTGTGAAAAGAATTTTTCATCGCATTTACACGCGTTTGAATTTTTACAATTTTCGATGAAAATTTGTCCTCGTTTTTCTACTGGCTGCGCGATATAAATTCATCGTCGAAAAAGAAAAAAAAAAGAAAAAAAAAGAAAAAAAAAAGACACCGAACTCGCGACTGTCAAAGCAGAGACTTCAAAATGAGATCAAGTGGTACGATCTCTTTTTACGAAGTTATATCAGTTTAAATTATCGACGATTTTTCGTCGTCGTTGGCGTCTCACTGTTAAAAGTTGAAATCCTCGGTAATATCAGAAACTCTCGAAACTGAAGGTTGAAATCGTATCTTTCCGAGTGCACACACCGCGAACAAGAGACCAGAGAGTCGGAAGAAATTTTAGTAATTACGTAGAGAAATTTGAAGAACGGCCAAGAAAACATTCGGAAATCGGTCCAGTAATGCGTCAATAACGCCGAGAGAGGGAATTCTTTCCAAAAGAATAGACGACGCGGAAGACCAGCAAAATGAGATCCCTCCGGTTCTTTCGCATCCCCGCCATAGAGAACTCGCGCGCGTCCGTTTCGTTCGTCTCTTTTTCTTTTCTTCATCCCTCTGGCCCGTTCGTCCCTTTGCTTCTATCCAACTGTCGATTGTTCTCCACGCTTTGCCCTCCTCCTCCTCCTCCTCTTTCCCCCCCTTTATTTCATTTCCTCTCGATCACGCGCCGCGATTCTCCGTGAGGGCTGCAATCGAACTGCTCTAATACGGCTAAAACGCCTCGGTAATCGCTTCGTCGCGAAATCGCCCGGATAGACGACGAACTTGAAAGAAAGAAGTTCTATCAGCACCGGGAACAATCATTTGGATTATTTCATCACGGAGAAGTTGATTCTCTGACGGGTGGAATTCCAGTCCCGGCCGTTCTGTTTCAGTTCGATAAGATTTCCTATCAGTTTCTATCGCATTTCGAACTTTAACGGGGCAAGACAGTTTGACGGGACTAAAAATTACGAATACTTTGGAGGGTTAGTAAAAGAAAAAGTAGTTTGTGGTTTATTTTAACGCATTATGAACTGTAAAAAGCAACATTAAAAAGGAAAAGAAGAGGGCTCTTATTTAACTTTTTTGACGTCGTCAACGTTGCCTATCGGTGTGCATGGGTCTAGCCAAACAGGATTAGTTGCTACAAAAGGGGAAGAAAAGTTCGAAAGTAAACAATATTCTCTAGGGATTATGATATATATATATTTGTTTTTGATGTATCGAATTTGTGCCAAAAATTTCTACGTTTTTTGTTTATATTTTTCGAAATTGTTCAAAATTAAAAAATGTTCGATCGTCAATCCCTAGTAAATGTACGCACCAAGTTTCACGATGATCGGCTGATTAGATTCCGAGATATCTTGCACACCGTTTCTAAAAACCTAATTTCGAGAAAAACGCGTTTAAAGTTTCAAAACGTCATTTTTGACATGTATCTTTTACTTGCTTTTTTTACTTATATATATCGCGGCTCACAGTTCTTACAATTCACAGCTAAATTGAATCCAAGTCCATTACACTTTATAATACTGCTTAAAGTTGTAAACAGTGATACAAATTCAATTATTCAATATTCCGTGGCGGATTTATTATTATATCCCCAAAATAAGTCGTTTTAGAGGCTAGAACCTTTTCTATCTTGTTCCCAAGACTTCAAACTACTATTTAAAAGAAAACGTCGACTTTTTGAAAATTTCAAGCTGTCCTGACCCCTTAAACGTTGCGAAATATCCGAAGAACGAAGTTAAGTAACTGCGAAACGCGTTTGGTCAAGTTCGCCGATTTAAACGTAACAGCGGCGACCCTTAAAGTCTCTCGTATAACGAGGGTGGAAACTAATTGCTATAACGCCCGCGTAATGGGTTGTGTCACGCGCGAATTATCACGGGACGATTCCATCGGAATCGTGTCACGAAAACCATTCGCGGGAATTCATTGCAACGCTCGCGGACAGGGTGCCCCGACTGGCAATTTCCAGATAAATCGCCGTTTAGAGCCTCTCATTTTCAAGGTTGTCGTCTAGTTTCCAAGTGACCCTAATCCGGCGTGCACGTTTACGTGTAACTTCGATCGCGATTACGTCTCCACCGCGAACGTCTAAAAATACGTGTTGGAAGGGCCTTCAGCGGTCCGCCATATTGCGACTAAAAGATGGATCTTTATCAGAGGATAATGAGGTTTTTATATAAAAGTCGCGGCGAGGAAACACCATTGTTTCGAGAAACGGGTGTACACGAGATAACGTTGTTTACTGTTCGTTGAAAGGCTGCTTGCCTTTTGCGCGCTCTCTCCAAGTAGAATGAGTCGATGTGACGGTCAGACGTGCGGTACACTTTCATCATCAGTCATTGCGTTCATCGATCATCGTGGGAGCGTTGAGGCAAAAAGGGACGATTTCATAGTTGAGGCGCAGCAAATCGGATTAGGATTGGAAGTACGCAGAATTCGGCTCGAAACGCTTTAATATTCGGACGTCAGATACAAGTGAAACTGTCGTGATGAAACTATTGCATAAAAAGAAATCATACGATAATAAACTTGGGCTGATTTTGAAGTTTGGAACCTTCACTTTTGAAATTCGTCTCGTTCTAAAATATTTTTGCTACTGTAAATTATCATAATACGTGAGAACATTGAACAGTTTCCTTTCATGACTGAGTTGTCTCCCTTTGAAAATTTGATGTATGATTTTTTTTTTTTATTGAACTTTGAACTAATTTGAACTTTGATTGAACATGACTAATATGTAAGAAATCTCAACGTTTTATTCGTTTTCGCCTAAGATTTGACGTTCAATGAATTGGCTTCGAAGAAAAGTGTCTCCACTTTGTCATCTGTTATGTAATGCAAAACCATCTTGGAATGAAACGAACGATGCACATTGAACATAGAGGCTTCGAGCTTTGAAATGAACTTAAGTTTTATCGTTGTATCATTTTACAAAATTATAACATTTTCGATGTTAATGTAAGCCGCATCCAATGAAATATTTATTTCCTTTTTATTTTTAATTTAACTATATAATAACGACATAATTTTACTTTTTTCTGATCTGAAAGAAACGTGTTAAATTTGAGAAAGAAGATGCGAGAAATTTCTTATTGCTACGCGTGATTCATACAAAAACAAGAAGGAATGGAATCTCAGGAAATGAATCGAGCAACAATCGTTTCCTCGAGGTATGAAATAGTAACTTTTATGAAGGGGAATACCACTCGATTATCTACAACGTGATTAATTACGATTATATACCGTTCTTACCGTTCCTAAAGGACTTGAAAGTTGGAGCATTAATCACAGTTACGATTGATATCGAACAACTGTCGTTTAACCAGCAATAGGAGCGTAATCGAACACTATATTTCTTGTCTCAATTAGATACATCCTGATATCGATCCCGAGATTGCGCTCGTGCAAAAAGGTAACTTGGGGGAAAAAGAGAGAGGAGGTATGGAAGGATTCTGAATTATAACTCAAAGATGAGGATCGTTCTCCAGGGTCTCATTTATTCTTCCGCGCTGTTGGTAAGAATCAACGCTAAACATTCTTGCAAAAATTCGACCTTTATCGCGAGCTGCTCGCTGTTCGGGGATTAATTATAATGGCCCTGGACAGAGAAACGTACCGGGGACCGTTGGTTGTTCGCCCAAGCTGTATTTCCTTCGTCCCCTGTATTTGTTTTTACCTTTCGTTCCCGAATCGTTCCGCGGAAGCTCATTTGCATTTTCAAAATCCTTTCTCTTGAAATCTTTCTCCCGATCCGTTTACTTTCTCTTCTGCAAAGCGACGTTAATTGAATTTATTAGTTACAATATTTTTTAATTAGTTTAGTTTACTTTATTTAGACTATTTATTTATAAAATTTTGCTCAGTATTTTTAAGAAATACATTAGAATTATGTAGTGTATAATATTATGTAATACATTTTGTATGTATATTATATTGTATTATATTATTATTAGAATATTATAGAATTAATTACGCATTTTCTTACCAGCTACACGATACAATTAAAAAAAAAAAAAAAAGAAAATAGTTACATGACGAAGTGACCTTGAAAAGTTGTTGAAAGAAATATTCTTAGCGATTATAAGCTTTTCGAATGATATTCATGTTAGATAAAAAATATTTCTTTCATAGTCGCATATGTATAACATTACATAATACATTTTATATTTTATCATTGTATTATATATATATTGATACATATTTACAATATATCTTTATTACAACATATATTTAAAAAAAAAAAAAAGAACCAGTCTTGCGCGACTACATACTTTCGAATTTCATTTCCAAGGAGGCGTCAATTTCAAATTCTCGTAGCAGGTGTAACGCGAGATCGACGACACACCTGTTACGAAATCATTAGTCCGTATTTGTCGAGATCCGACGAGATCCCGTCGTACAGTAGGTATCCCAATGATTTTTGCAAATATCCCGGGCAATTTATCTCGACGCGCGTCCTAATCCCGGACGCTCTTCGCAATTTTTGCAAACTGCCTTCGTTCGTAAGAAACTCAACGCCTTCCCCCCGTCGGAGAGATCCCTCACGCGAGCAATTTCAAGCGTTCACCCTCTCGCTTATCGCGTCAATTGGCCATTCGGTGAAATTGGCCCGCGATTTTCCAGCGTCGTCGCTACGCGTTTACATCGCGTTCGATGTTTTCGCGCACACGAGCCTCTCTCTTCCCTCTCTCCCCCCTGGCTGGCCCCGTAATCTCTTGGCAGCGGACGACTGCTCGATTGTCTGCGACGTAACCATAATTCAGACGTGTGTGTCCCGTTGGCACAGTCGTTGACAGTCGGTACCATTGGTCAGATGCCAAGCGTCTCCGCGTATGGGGCAAAAGGCTGCCACCGAAGCACGGCCATTTTCCACGCCTCGGTTAACTTTACCAGATCACCTTGGGTTAGCAACGAGGGTCAGCCCGATGGATATACCTCGTACGATCGTACGTAGATCCGAGTGTCGTTCGTTCGTTTCGTTCCCTTTTATTTTTCTTTTTTCCTTTCTTTCTTCCCTCCCTTCCTCCGGGTTTTCCTCGTCGGACGCGTCCGAGGGTGGCTCTACTTAGGGCTGGCTGTAGCACCAGCCACAGTATGGCATCAAGAATTATTAAAGAATTGTGTTCAAGCACTATGCCATCATTCTTGTCTTGAACAATATAGTAAAGGCAAAGTAAAACATTTAACAAGTAAAAATATTTTTATCTGATCTGTTTTTGTTTTTAGATATTATCGATCCTGGTGGTGGTCTTCCATTATTAACGGTAATAAAGAAAATTCTCAACGATAACGTTAACATATATAACGTATATTACTTGCAAAAATTATTTCTAATATTTCACTTCGCTCAATGTACTTGCAATTCCCGTTTCGTGATCTACGGCCTTCCAGCCAGGCCAACGTTTGCCACGCGCGCCAGCTCGCGAAAAGCAGATCCCCACTCGGACTCGCCTATAAATTACCGCTTGTTACTACTTCGGGGCCTCGAGAACGAGATAACTTGACCGAACCTGCGAGCGCGATTAGTAGGTCAACCTGTCGCTTACAGTGCGCGCTGATAATTGCGAAAGTTGCTTCGAACGAAGGGCTCCGTTTTTGATAGAGCTGTCTCTTGTCGTTTGAACGAAATATTTTTTCTTTTAATTCGTTTGAATTTGGAAATATAACCGCGTCGAGAAAGCTATTTTCAACGCTGTCTATTGTTAACAAACTATTTCATTATAATGTAATAAAATAATATATAATATTATCTGTTGCTAAGTCAGTAAACTATTTTCAAATTTCTGTCGATTTCCTGCCCGTTGGAAGTGTCTTGTTTGCTCGGAGACACACTGGAAATTTAGAAACATTGACTTCTGTTTGTAAGGAGAACGATTTGTACTACTTACGCTCCGAAGTAGAACGCGTCGGAATTTAGTCAGGCAAGAAGAAGCATCCGCGCCGCATGCGACACAATTACTCACGATCCAAATGATTCGACGTGTCTCGTATCGTTGCCGCGTCCCTAATTTAGTCATATCTTTCGTTTGACGAAACAATTGTCGAATAAAAGCGATTTATTTATTTATTCGTTTGTGGATCGTTACAGTATCTTACTACACTAGTGCAGTGACGAGCATAGTGTGCCAATTAAAAATTATTACGCGACAGAAGCAAAAGATTCATTGTTTGTTATTTAATGGAAGATGGCTTACACCGATTGGTTTTTGAGCTTCTCATACGTATATTTCTCAATAATTTTTTTCGAAGAAATTTTTTATCAACAGAGAAATGCTACAAATACAGAATGTTGAACGATATAGTTTCAGAGATTGGATACAGTTTCGGAGAACTTTATAGGAGAGATGGAGATCGAGCGGTCAATCACTATGAACGACTCGACGTACGATCGATCTTCAGTGAAACACATTTGTCTTGTAAGCTCCTGATATACTGGTACAATAAATTTAAAAATACGAGGACAGTTTAGCATAAATTTTTGTACAAAGAAGATTAATACACTGACTGATGTACCAATCTTCTTGATGTTCCCTCTTTTCATTCACGAGCTATGAATATGTCGTAGAAAAATTTATTATTATTAACACTTAACCTTGTTACCGTCGACTGAAAAAGTTGTCGATCCAAGCGAAAATCTAACCAGTTATAGTTTGGTAAGATTTCAAAGGAAAAACTGTAACAATTCTGTGAAAAATGATAATTACAAAATTCGAGAGAAAGAAGAAAGGAGATCGTTATTACATAAGATTATAATTACATTATTAACAAGTGAAAGAAGGATAAGATAGTAATTGCATTATTGAGAAATAAAAGAAGGATAAATTAATGCGAAGAATAAATCATCGCTCGCTCAGTTTGACCTTTCAAAGCCAAATATATTTCCAAATATATTTCGCTGATATAAATTTAATTTTATTTTTGGTAATTACAGTCGTCGTCTAAGTGTTTAATAGAAAAATGATAATTTCAAAGTGAATTTTCAACGATAATTTCCTTGCAAGGAAGGGAAATTTACGATTTGACTTTCAGTGAGAGGGGGGGGGGGACGGGGGTGATTGTTTACTGGAAATATCGCGACGATCGTGAAATTACCTGCAAAACTATATATTCTCCTCTCTGGCGACCTCCTATTGAACTCGTTACTCTAGGCATTCATTTGAATTTAATGTTCACGTTGATCGATCGTCTTAGACAACGACAGTGGCGAGAGGAAAATGACGCAACGAAATCAAGCGAGAACACCCCCCTCTTCCCTCCCCCCACCGCCGGCATTGAAGTTTCTCGGACAATAAAGCTTTGATTCATCGCGCTCAACAATCCCGCTGTGTGTACCCGTTGATCTATCCCGTTGGTTGGTGCCAAGCTTTTTTACGATCTGCCGTCTGTCTATAATTTCTCGGCTTCGCGAACCTTTCTCTTCTCTGCTGAAACATATTTTACCGATAGACACACACACAGAGGGAGAGAAAAAACAACGAAAATCGAAAGAAAGAAAAATTCAACACGGCGTTAAATGAAAATGACGATCACTTCGCGAAATAAATCTTCGGCAGAACCGATAGCTTTTATCGTTTTAACGAGCGCGTTGCAGTTGGCCGCAATTTTACGACGAAACGAAAATTGAAAGACGACGTCGGGGAAAGTGAAATTCACGCGGTGACAAACGCACGCGGATTCGCGGTGTATTCTCTCGGAAACGACGGACTATAGCGGTCGCATTTCACCTGGCGTTGGCCAGAATTTCGGGACCGCGTCTCGAAATGGCGTCTCCCCGCGGTAATAAAATGGAAATCGAGTTGTAGCCGGTTCAACGTGGCGTGGCAACGTCGTTACAAGTTCCTGCCGCCGCTGTTATTAGAAAATTCACGTTCCATTGAGCGGTCCGCGGGCCGGCCGGCCTGCACTCGGCGGGTCGACGATAAATTGTTCCACTTTGGATTTATTTGTTTCAAAGAAGAGCGTGTCCGGGGATCGAGGTCGAGCCGCCGAGCAGAAGCATCTGAGAAGGAGAAACTTTCGAACCGAGCGCGATAAGGAATTACAAGTTCGCGCGATCCTCTTCTGTTCATATTTTACGTGCACGCTGGCTCGACGTAGGGAAAGATGCTTACCTAATGACACCGGGAAAATAAATAAAACGAGACGAAGGTTTCTCAGTTGAATTGAAAGATCCCCTACTGTGTCGTTCAGACATACGAACTTTTTTATTTATGGATACTTTATTCTTGCTGGAACGTACTTTGTTCTGATAACAGAGAAGTTAAAATTCATAAATTTTTTACTCTCTAACTAATAACTCTAAATAACTGATGATAACTCTATACTCTAATAATAACTCTATACTTTACTCTATACTCTATACTCTAATAATAACTCTATACTCTATACTCTAATAATAACTCTATACTCTATACTCTCATAATAACTCTATACTTTATACTCTACTAATAACTCTATACTTTATACTCTAATAATAACTCTGTATTTTAATAATAACTCTATACTCAATACTCTAATAATAATTCTATACTCTATACACCAATAATAACTCTATATTTTATACTCTAATAATAACTCTATACTCTATACTCTAATAATAACTCTATACTCTATACTCTAATAATAACTCTGTATTCTAATAATAACTCTATACTCAATACTCTAATAATAACTCTATACTCTATACTCTAATAATAACTCTATACTCTATACTCTAATAATAACTCTATACTCTATACTCTAATAATAACTCTATACTCTATACTCTATATTCTAATAATAACTCTTTGTTCTATAACAGAAAAGTTAAAATTCTTAAATTTTTTCTCTCTCTAACTAATAACTCTAAATAAGTAATAATAACTCTAAAATGTCAGGAGACGCTGAGGGAACGGGGAATTTTTACATCGTCGCTTAGGTTGCTTTCTATGTACGAAATGTGAATGGCAAAAATGTCTTCTTCTTTCGTAAATGTAACAGATGAAACGGTCGCGGATAAAAAAGATCATTATACGTGTATTGTGCTCTATTTAACAAGCCTCTTGCCAAAATGTTCCCTTTCTATCGAAATTGGCGATCTGTTCGCGTTGTAGGCGTCCCAAGATGAATATTTCTTTCATACTACATCTCTTGTGTATAGAACGAGCCTTTTTGTTCTACTTTCTGTTCTACTTCTAGAATCATACATCCTGTTCTGTTTTCAGCTTAACTCTTAGAAAAATTGCCAATAAATAATGTTTGTTTCGCGTATCTACACCAAAAGTTAGAAAGACACGTATGAGATCAAAGTCAAAGTCATTTTGTGCCTCAAAGCTAGGTCATAATCCTAGTGATTTTACGGTGAAGTTTATGGTTGCGAACGTTTATCCGGAATGCCAATGGGCTTCCTGGATGGACCACTTACCTGGTAGCGTATCCTCGTATCTTGCGGAACAGTTTCCAGAGATTGAGCACCTAATAACACATTTCGAAGTGGCTCTTGATCGGATCTGTCCCTCGGCACGAGTTTACAGTCCGTTCGAATGCAAAATTTTCAACTAGCTCGCGCCATCGTTTCACTTACACGCGTTCTACACTCAAATTCTATCTTTCTCGTTTTTCTTCGTCTTTAACTTACTCTTCGTCGATACTTGTTGCGCGAAGCGAGTCATCTGTAGTTTAATTTCTACTACTATACTTTCTTTTCTAGTACTATATTGTTAAAATCGGTAATTTTTGTTTCCTTTGTTTAGGATGTAGTTCGAGCTTAAAATTAAAAAAAGAAAAAAAGGTTGAAGTTTCTGAAATATCTCTCCTTAATTTAGGCGTGAAATTACAAAAAGGAATTACTGCAGTTTATTTTCTGTCGCTCCTTACCATTTGTGAAACTGTCTCTACTTTTACTCTGCCGAGTCTTCGTAATCTAGAATATAGATTTAAAATTTCATCGTATATTCTGAAATAAATTTACTCCTCATCCACACATCAACGAGAAGCGAGAACAAAACACTGCGCGAGAAAATAAAAGGTAGAAAACAATCTTCTGCGAAATTTTTTTCGAACCATCCAATCAAACAGACTCGATAGCGATTCGACTTCTCCACCGATTGGCTCAAGTTGAAATTCTTTCTTTTGCCACGGGCTGGCGAGCGAAATCGAACTCGTTTAGACACTCTTTAATAACCGTTTGTTAATTAGACTGGCGATACTGCGTATCTCGCTTTCGTCCTTGGCTCGATAACGCCGCGATAATTAGAAGCGAGATATCTCTCGCGTGCGTTTGCCACGAAGAATTGACCCGTGCCTCGTGCTTTGTGCCTGCAACGGCGAAATTTCAACTCATTCGCCCGCCTATATTCACCTACCCTAGTGAGATTCTGCCGCCGGTTGCTCTAATTATCTCCACCACGGATCTCCCTTGTTTCGTCTCAATTTGCTTTACGCAATTACGCGATACGCATGCTAATGCACGCTTCCGCCGCTCTCTCGGGGCCTTTCGGTTTCACGCCAATGTTCCACCTGTACCTTAAAGTACGCGCACTTTAACCTCTTGCGCTGGAACGACGTGCCACGACGACGTCGAGAATCTTTTGTTCCAAAATTGCCATATTTTCTCAGTTCTAAGTATATTTAAGTATAACACAGGCAAAACAAATGATAAATTTGTCACTTCTCAATAATTTCTATCCGGTGATATCATAGCGACGATAGTTCGAAAGGAAAGCGACGAATTGTTGTGTACGGTGTTGGTCACTCGTTATGGTCCGCAATCAGTTGCCAGCGCAAGTGGTTAACTTGAACTGAATTTTACATTAAAATCAAACAAAGATGCAAAGTCAAATTAAGATTAAAGTCAAAGAAAGATGTTCTTGTAACAATTATGTAAATTGTTTTAAAAATTATCGAACTTTGAGGAATTGTAAGAAATGAATTATACAACGATAATAAATACATAGAAAAACATTGAATTCTATTATCGTACGTTAATCTGCTTAATTTTCTTTAACCTCTTGCGCACGTCGAGAAGTTTTTGTGTCCCAAAATTGCAATATTTCCTCAGTTTCAAGTAAAATAAGCGAAACAAGTAATAAATTTATTACTTGTCAATAATTTTTATCCAGTGATATCGTACCGACTAGTTCAAAAGGAAAGCTGACGAATTGCTGTGTACAGTGTTGGTCACTCGTTATGGCAATCGGTTGCCAGCGCAAATGGTTAACCTCTCGCATTAAAATGACGTCCCACACACGTCGAGGAACTTTTTGTTCCAAAAATTGCCATATTTTCTCAGTTTTATGTATATTTAAGTATAACCCAGGCGAAACAAATAACAAATTTGTCAAATTACTTCTCAATAATTTCTATCCAGTGACATCATACCGACGAGTTCAAAAGAAAAGCTGACGAATTGTTGTGTACGGTGTTGGTCACTCGTTATGGTCCGCAAGTGGTTGAAAACGAGTAGACAGAACATTGATAGAAGATTGATAAATCGATGACGCTACTAGACGCAGTACCGCCTGATACAGTATCGTCTATTTTTCTCATCTCCTTTAACGCGAGTATGCAAATATAATTCGCCAGAGTTCGGTTCAGGCCACGTTTTCTTTTTCTGTTATTAACACCGTGATTAACAGCTTGACTGAGTTTCGAGTGGTGGAATTATTCATGCAGATCGCCGTGTGCTGTGTACTTTCTACACAGGTGATTTTATCTGTGAATAATGATTCTGAAACTTTCGTTGCTGCGTTGTTAACGATAAAATGAAGATACCCAAGGTTTCTTCTACTTGTGTTTATAGAAGTTTGTGAATGTTCGAAATATATACATGAAATGTTCGGGGTCCACTCGTCATCACGCTTTCCTGCACTTTTTTCCTTGTTACAACTGGTTGATCTTGTGAATTGTCTCCTATCCAACTGCTAATGCGCGTTAATTATTAATAAATAAACAAATAGATCGATGGATAAGTAAATGAATTATTGTTGTTCCTGTGGCTTGTTTATTGGACTTGTACAATTAAAATTGTACATGTCCTGTCTTAATAGTTTTTATGCGTGACTCGTGTTACTGGTAACAGTGATAACCATCATACTTTTCATTGCACGAGTATTAAGGGTAGTTGGGAAGTTAGTATGTAGGTGTATCGGTTTGTGACATCTGATGGATAATTTCGTTCAAGTTGGGAATATCTGAAATTGCTATGTTGACTATATCGGGATTTCGCTGGTTTGGAGAGCGGATGAAATGCCTAATTAAGAGATCCTGCACTTTCTGTTTAAATATATCTCTGTCACATATATACCTATTTATTTATATAAATGAATCGGTAAATAAATAACTAAATGATTGAGTGAATAAATAGATAAACTGCACTCATACATTGAAGATTCTGGAAGAAACTTTCCGAGAGAATCTCGTCTGTACAGGGTGGAAAGAAAAGTTTGTCCGTAGCTATCATAGATGAATTCTATATCTTCGATTTGATGGAAATACATGCCGCAAAATTAAGCTTGATCTTGAATTTCAAAATTTTTCTCCCTTTTTTATATTGTATTCTACTCATCACGAAGGCAAAACTTTTTCAAGGAAACTATAGGTTTCAGTCTTCAGAACCATTCTTAATCATTCACCATTGCGGACACGTGCGTGCTAACAGCGACTGAATTATATTATATCACGTAATGTTTATATTTCGAATAATGTTAACAGTTTTATCGTTTGATTATTTAGACTCACACTGATGCTACAACAATTGATGAGAAATCAAATGTTAGTGAAACCTAACACGAAAATTACGTAAAATAGACATCCACGCGTCCAGAACCATAAAGTCGCTGTTAGCACGCACTATTAATCTGTTGAATGATTAAGAAATTTTTTTTCAAAAAAAAAACTTGTGGTTCCTTGGAAAAATGTTTCACCTTCGCGACGAGTAGAATACAATGGAAAAATAAATTTTTGTCCTTGAAAGGCGGGTTCTTCGCGTGTATTTCCATCAAATCGATTTCATCTATGATAGCCACCCAGACAAATTTTTCTCTCGTACCCTGTGCAAATGAAAAGTGTAACACAACGACAAATTACACCAGAATACGTAGCCACATATCGAACGCGCGTGATAAGTCACGGTTGACACCCAGGAACAGCCGACACGCACACCTAATCGATTATCCCAGCGAGCTGGCAATTAATGGGAAAATATGAAGCCACCGGTAACATCGGCTGCTGATACCCATGCGCCATGCGTCTCTTTATCTCATTCTCTCTCTCTCTCTTCATTTGCACACTGTCAGCACGGACGATTGCCTGCTCGCACGGTAGAATATTTATTGCTCCGCCACGGTTTGCAAGCTACGGTATGCAAAATACAGAAGCATCGCGCAGTCCGTACGAAAACCGAATGGCCACATTGTCGGTCTGGTTCTTTTTTTTTTTTTTTTTATTTATTTTTATCCCCTTTCACAAACCGCGCGATTCCATTCCATCGTGACTCCGACAGCGGAGTCATTCATTACGGTTTATGGCCGTCTAGCGGCTGCGAGATGACGGACCAATCTGCCCGGCGCAATTTATGTTAAAAGCATTGAATCGAATCGAGCTTGCGACACGTTGGTCATTGCCGAACTTTGTCGCCGAGTTCAACCTTCGTTCCTTTTTTTTTTATGGTCGAGAGGATTTATCGGTTCTGTGGATGGAACTGGCTTCAATCTTTCGGACAGTGCATTTTTTTTCTTCTCTCTTTTTTTTTTGAGAGAGAAAGAGGGTGGAGTGATGGTTTGATCTTCGATATATTTACGAATGAGAACGCATCTCGGATCCCCATTGTCAGACCCCTCGCATATACGTTCTATTATTTCCGAAATAATAAAAGCGATGGCTCCCCTCTATTCGATTGTGCTTTACACAGTTGTTCGATTTCAGACATTTTCGTGGCATCGCTGAAACGATTCAATTAAAAGGTTTGTACAAGGGATTTACAGAGGGTGTGTGACGTTCGTGCGTATTTGCTCAAGTTCTACGAATTATCTGGTCAATACCGATATTGATTTCAATCTACAACAAATGTTTACGCGGAACAATTATCAAGTTACGTCGAAATATTGCTATCGATACGAGAGATACGTGAACGCAAGCGATAGGGTAAATTATATACGTATACGTATGTACTCGTACATGTATCCTCCGCGCGTAACACAAATATAACGCAGTAAATCTCGACTATTTGATTTCACGCCGCGAGATCTGCAAAATACAATTCAAGCCTTTGAACTGAAACAAATTCCCTCCGTAATCTCTAACATTATATTGTGAAAAATTTAGCTCAATGCCTCGCGAGAGTACAATGCTCACTTGTAATGGAAAACTGTGAAATTTTATTGACAGTGCGTGGAGTGAGTTGACAAACTATAGGCGCATCTAGTTTATGAAAACGGATGATATACGTCTATAAAATTAGACAGAAATCTATGTTTCCATAAGTAGTTCATTGTACAAAAAAAAAAAAAAAAAACACAAAAACGTACGTTATACTATAGTATTTTAGTATTTTAGTATTTTAGTATTTAGTATATTAGTATATTAGTATTTTAGTATTTTAGTATATTAGTATTTTAGTATATTAGTATTTTATATTAGTATTTAGTATTTTAGTATATTAGTATTTTATATTAGTATTTAGTATTCTAATTATAATATTATATAATTTATACAATAAATTATTATTATTAAAAAACATTAAAAAAAAAATTTGGAACAAAATGTACAAAAAAATAAAAATATTTGGAACAAAGTGTTTTATTTTGACGTCGTTGAAAAACATGTTTGTCGAAATAATACCTTGAAATTAAATTTGTTGCTTTGTTCTGTCAAACTCTAGACACTTTTCTGCGCTATTTATAAAAATCGTAACACGTACTTCAGAAGCAAGATTGTTAATCGTGTACGCCCCACGCGGTATTACCACTCTACACTCACAACTACGAAAAAAACTGATGCTACTCTTCAACATGCGATGTCGAGATTCACGACGATTGTTGGTGCGAGCGTGCGAGTGTATTGGCAATACGTACAACAAATTGGCTAAGAGTATGCCTCCAATATTTTCTTAATGGCAGCGAAAGGGTTAAAGGGTTCACGTACAGGAAGCGTGGCTGCTTATTACGTTTTCACGGGGGCTAAGTGCCTGGTAAAAGGGCGGCAGGGGAGCGATAGGCGATAACTGAGCTGCACGAGGGTACATATAATATATACAGGCTGTTTCGTAACTTGTGGGACCCACTTCTGGAGCTGATAGCACGCCTAAAAATAATGAAGAAAAGCCTTATAAATATCTGTCTTTGTTTGTGAGATATAATGAATTTTCTATTTTAATTACTATTACAAAAGATGCTCGAAATGAGCACCTTGCATTTGAAGACAAGCCTGCACGCGTCTTGTCATTCATCTGGTTACTCTCTCTGTTCCTGGTGTTTCCCGAATTTGTCGGAAGTCTTGCTCTATTCTATTTCGTAGTACTTCAGCATTTTCAATCGACGTTGCGTGTACAATAGATTTTAAATGTTCCCACAAATGAAAATCTAATGGATTGAAATCCGGAGAACGAGCAGGCCATGCAATAGGATCTCCACGACCAATCCATTTATTTGCAAAGTGTTGATTTAAAAATTGCCTAGCCACTCGGCTAAAATGCGGCGGAGCTCCGTCACGCATAAATCGCATGGAAAGTCTAATATCGACTGGAACTTTAACGCGTGCTCAAAAAATCAACGTACTTTGTGCCTGTTAGTTTTCCATCGAGAAAAAAGGTCCAATGAAAAATTTATCAATTATTCCTGCCCATACGTTTAAACTAAACTGGCGTTGATGTCTTGAATGCACGATAACATGTGGGTATTCTTCATCCCAATTACGATCATTATGAAAATTGAATATACCATCCCTGCTAAAAACTAGCTCACTAGAGTTTGCTCTGTTTATAAAATTCATTATATCTCACAAACGAGGACATATATTTGTATGACTTTTTTCTCATTATTTTTAGGCGTACAGTCAGCTCCCGTAGTGGGTCCCACAAGTTACGAAACACCCTGTATATCTTGTCACGATATCCTCAAACACAAGAGCCAATAATGCCGGCGGCTCTCGTATGGGGAACGACACGTCACCGCTCTTAATTTCAGAAATTCCCAGCTGACTTTCGCCGGCTGGCTCGAAAAACTTTCATCCCCTTTCTCTCTTTCTCTCTCCCCCCTCTCTCTCAACTCTTTCTTACTCGAGCCCATGTTCCACGTGCTCACGTACACACGAGGACGAGGAGTAACTCGACCATCCCGTGGCATTGTTATCTCGCTCGCTTGGCTTGAAAATTCTCCGGAGCATTTCACCGACACCGTGCCCTGTCCAAATTCAATTTTCTTTTTCCATTAATGTCTCTCCCCACCCCCCCACCCCTTCACGCGTTTGATCCTTCCTCCCCTACGTTGTACCAGTCATTTCGTTGCGAGGGGAATTCGCGCGAGAGAAATACCCTCGTGACGGAAACCTTTCTTGCTTCTGTCACTTCCTGGAGGGTTGTTTCTCCCCCTCGTGGATCATGGTTCTTCGCGTTGATATCTCACTGTTGTGAGATGGTACTTGAAAAATAACAGGGAAGAGAATTTGAGATTGTGTCGATAATTTTGTGGTTTCAAGAGGAAACTTGTGCGTGACTCGTTGAAATTAACACGCCGGACAATATGAAACATTTAGTTAGGGATAGGAAATATAACAATATAATTCCAACCATACGAGTACTTCTGTTTTTCAGTGCATGTGCCATGGTAGAATTATAAAACGTGTAACTCAAGCGTATCGCTCGAATATCTATCAAAGGGACACTCTTCCACGTTCTCCGTAAAATTTTTCACTTCGCTTTCATTTGTCGAATTTATGTACCTATGTACATACGTTGAGAAGCAAGTATTCGATAAGAATGTTTTCAGTCCTCAAGTCTAACGCCTTTTAGCGCTGCTAGCTTCGAAATTGGCTATGCTTCAGCCTACAGGTGTTGGTGCAGTAAAACCTTTAACGGTCCGTAAGTAATGAAAGTACATCGGTTTCGTAAATGGAAAACCTGCAGTGTTGGTGAGAGCAGCGAAAGCTAGGCACTAAACACATAAAACAAATAGACGTGTAAGAATTTTATGGAATTGAAATGGTGCGCGTAAGAAGCGTACGCTCATCGAAGACTCGAGTATTTCGTTATGTGTATCGTATATTTCCTCTGTATGTTGCGAGATGGATATTGTTTACCAAGCAATCTGTTTGAATTCTACTGTGAAGTAGAGTCACGTTTAAATTGAAACTTGGTATAAACGCAAGTATAAAAAAATATAAAATATATATAAATATATATATTTAATATTGCAAATATTATATGAGATTATATATTATTGTATATGTGAATGTAGAAGATATACGAATATAAATATACATATTTGGATAAATGTATCATAAAACTTGGAAAACATGTTGCATTAATTTTCACGACGAGAGAGACGAGAAATTGAAGAGCTTCTTCGTTCGTTTCAACGTTGAGTATTTTATCGCCCGATTATATTGACATGTGACGGGATATCGCGATATCTGTAAACAAAATTTACACGCTAGATACGAATATTCACGCGCAGGATATTCATATTTTCAAATCGAGACATTTTGTAAAATCGAATTACTGTTTACATCGGCTGCAAAACCATCAGCCCGTGATAAATATTCCCCGGGAGTATTAATGGATATTAATCCCGAATCGCTTGAAAGTTGAAGAAAAGTTGAAGCATTTAATCATTCCTTGAGCTGCGCTGAGAATGAAATATACGTTCGCCGAGGGGTGTTCTTCTAATTAAGTCGCAGTGACATTATAACGTATCTCCCGCGCTTACCCAGATGGATAATTAGTGCAACGTAAACGTACGAAATTGCGTAATTAATGCCAAGAACAGTTCGTTCAAGTTTCGATTTTAATCGAATTTTTAAGTTACCAAGACTTGCCCTCAAGTTCCAAAGTTCTTCGAATCTTCAACTGTAATTCTGACATTTCGTTTCGTATCGTAATTGAAATTCCTCTTGATAAATTCTTAATGACAATAATTTTATGTTTAATTTTATTATCATTTAGCACATTATTAACTATTTCTTATTCAATTCGTATTATAACAAATTTATTAAATAATAAATTAACATTGAATATAATTTACCTTTATGAAGATAAATTAATAAATTTTTCTATAACGTTTATAATAATTATATTAATATTAAGAAAAATTATTTTTAATTTTAATTTCGTAATTTATTAAAAATTTATAAATATTTTGTTATTGAAATACTTGTTTTAGGTTTTATCGTTAATTTATCGTTTTAATGAAATTAAATTTTAAGACAGTATTAATTTTTTTTAAACATTTGCATCTTCGTTTCTCGACAGCAAACTTCTAAATTTCGAAAAAAAAAAAAAAAAAAAGAAAAAACACCAAAGCCGCGTGTAATCCACTTCACACAGGCGCAGAATGCACATTTGTTAACGATGCTCGTGTCACGCCACGTGGCTTATTTTAATTGAACCTTCGGATTTATAACCTTCGAATAGGGCTGACGAGAAGCCTCTTTATCAAGCCGGGTACATCGAGCGCGAGACGTATTACGGCGCATTACCGGCAGGATGCCCGAGATGGCTGAGATTTTCAACCGAGGAGACCCATCGACGATGTTAAAACGTCGGCGATGATCCGACCGTTTCTATTCACCGCGTTTTCGATCCCTGACTCTCGATTTTTTTTCACGCGTGCGCCTCTCGAAACTTGTTCGAAGAATAAATTAAATTATCGCCGGACGGATCAAGCCTTGAGGGATTGCGGACTTTGGACACCTCGCCGGATAATTCGATATTACCGTTCGATTCTGAGTATTTCCGTACAGGCCATCGCCGGGGCTAATCCGATTTTCCATTGACGAGATTGCGTCGTCTGTCCGGAAATTCGTCATCAATTCGGCGCCGTTCCCGTCCGAATCGCCCGGATCGGGACGATCTGGCGTAAACATTGCCGCGAACGACGTTAATTGTCTGCCGATCTATCCGCGTGCGCTGTTTCATTATTTCATTTGTCGTGGTTTCTATTCTGGTTTAATTTTTTTTTGTGGCTAGAAAAAAATATATTTTTTAGTCAAACTGTGCAAAATGTGTAACAACGAAACTTATATTCGGCGATGTTTCACACCAGAGGCTATAAAAACTGTTTCCTCGTCGTATGTTGCACGAACTGCTCACTCAACCTGCCGGTTCCCCCACCATGAATATTAGTTTTACACTTTGTTTCGCAACAGGCCGTGCAAACTACTTTAATTAGGCTATCTTCTTTTAATTTTGACAGCTACAGTAAATTTGTTTCATTCACTTTTTGTACGTATGCATGTATATCTAATGCGAGTATTGTGTCCGCGACAGTCCCAACGCGGTGGAGGGGATAGCGCCAGCGATCAGGAAAGTGGGGGCAAGGGCCGCGCGCCGCCAGTTAGCCACTTTTGCTTTACGCTTAGGATAGATTGATGGATAGATTGAAGTTTTGAAATTGAAAAAGTGAATAAATTAAAGTTCCTTCTATATAAAAAATTTAAAACACCGTGAGCAGTGTATTTATACTTTCAACTGAGATTCGAGAAGCTGGAACTATACGTACACGTGCGAAAAATTAGGGTGAACGGAGTTTATCGATCACTGGCGTTCGTAGGTCGATGGTTCCACGTTGGCATGTTCGTTTCCTTCATTGACCTAGTTTTCGGATCCGCCGGCATTATTTATTTAAAACACGGCGGTAAACATATTTCGTGGACACAGGTGCACGACTTTTCCTTCCGTTCGTCCTTTTTTATTTTTTTTTACCCTTTTACTAAGGTGAAACAGCATTCCCGTATCACGGAGAACACGCGAAATTCCAGTTGTAGTAATTGTTTAAATATTTGCGAAACGTGCTGTTTGCGTTGTTTAATTGTGTTGCCGTTTTATCCCGCGTGATCCAAATATTTTGTTTGCTAGTCGAATCATTTGCATCCACGTGTCACGATCGAACGTACAGTATTCTGAATTAAAATAGCTGGCCTCGGAATTATAGCGACTCTCATTAATATTTGGACATTAAATATTGAAACCGATATAATTTTGTGAAAGAAAAATCGCGCAACAATGAATTTGGGACCATTTTAAAGCTTGAAGCCTCAGTTTTCAAAGTGTATTTTTCATTTTGCCCCAAGGTGTTTTCACATCACGCAGTAATGCGATGTAATGATTACTTTTTTTCTCAAAAATGCTAGATAAATACAATAAAATATTAAACAATTTTAAATGTTAAATTTAAATTTCGAAATATTAAACAAATTCTTTCTGAATGACTGAATTTGCAATGGATTTGAAGATCGAAGCTTCTCCTTTACACTGTGATGCATAGTTTGTGCAGTTTCTTTTCGCCATTTTATTGACCTTTCAATTGTTGACGACTTGGATGACGAAAATTCAAGAAATTGTAACATTTGTGTAATGACGTTTAAAGTTCAAAAGATTGGCGAAAGAAATTATCTAACAAGTTTCGAAGTAAAGGGGAGGCTTCAATTCTCAAATCAATTGTAAATTCAGTCGCGAAAGTAATTTTTACTTTTTTTTTTTCACATACTGTGACACCTCGTAGCACTTTCGAGAAGAAAAATGTCTTCACTTTGTCATCTGCCAGTTTCGTAGTGTAAAAACCATCTTGGAATAAACTGGACGATGCATTTTGAAAATAGAGCCTTCGAGTTTATTTATTTATTGTTGCATCGTTTCTTTCTTTTTTTCTTTCTTACAAAATTATAACAGTTTGAGTATTTAGTATCCGAATATCAACGAAACTCTAAATGATAATTTCGCGTACTGGCTTCCGACACGGGATACGGAAGTAATTTTCGAAATAACTTTCACGGAAAATTTTTGCAGTACGCATTGCTTATTAGTAAAGTTCGTTATCAGCCGAGCAGTAAATTGAGGTACGTCGATAAAATTAGACAGCGGAAAGAAACGCCACTTTAACGAGGTGTTCGTTGACCCGGAACTTCAAATGTCACGGAGGGCTAGGTGAACCTTTTTATTCGACATTTCTTGCACGGACCAAATTATTACGAAAAAAAAGAAGAAAAAGGAAAAAACGTATGATCGTGATCGGTTAATTAACAGAGATTCATTAATTCCTTCGTAAAATAGAACGATTTTTGCTCTCTTTCTCTTCCATCGCCGGAATGAACGGAAAAAGATCATCTGTTTTCTTCTCATTTCCAAATATACGTATACCAAAAAAAAAAAAAAAAAAAGAAAAAAAAAAGACAAAGAGGTAGCGTTGGTTTGAGCAACAAGCAGACACTTCATAGACGCGAACCTCGTTAGATTTCCAAATGAAATTCCTCTGGATGGTCGCCAAATACGCGTTTGAGACTCGTTGAAAATCTATGCGATGATCAATAATTTTGAGGGTCGCTGCGCGAAAGCAGTTTGCCAAACGACTTTTCCGCTTTTCTCTGAACGACTGTTAGCCACAGGACAGATGCGACTGCTGTTTTAGAATTACTTTTGATAATGGTTTCAACTGTTACAGAAATGCTTCTCCGGGTTAATTTAAGTCTCGATTGATTTTTTTTCGGCTCATGATCGCACCGGCGTCTGAGCGAGTTCAGCTTGTCTCTGTTATTTTCGTGTTTTCTATTTGTTTCCTTACTTCTGCTCTAATAATGTTTGTAACGAAATATGAACTGAAACGAAAAATGACAATTGAAAACGTCGTTATCGATGTTATTTGCGACGAACTAGACGTTTCGTTTTCTCGTTTAAAGTGGGCCAATTTGCGCAGGTCGGATCCAAGGTTTCTTTCGAGAAAAATTCAAATATTGGGAGGAAAACAAATTCGTTGGCAAACGATATTACTTACGAGAGTCAAGGCTAATGATAAAATCAAGATTGAATCAAACTTTCCTCATAAGGCTCAACGTCGTTAAATAGTAATGAACGATAGTTGAAAGCTACAGCTAATTGTAAGACACATAGTACTCTGTGAAATTTGATAATACCCATATCGAACTATTTTAATTTATCAGTTTATCTCAAACTTTCATTGTCACGAGAGAAGCTAAAGAGCTCATTTAATTTGACACGATTATTTTATTTTATTATTTTATTATTTATTTTTTTTATTATTTTACTACACTGTTCTTACTACATTTTATCTTATTTATTATTTTTTTATTATTTTATTTTCTTTATTATTTTACACTGTTCTTATCACTTACTGGTCTAAATTCTAATTCCCGGAGAAAACATCCACGTTCCAACTTCCACGTTTTGGATCTATCAATATTCAAGCATACTTTCGACTTCCTCGAAAACGACTGGTTTTTTTTACGTAGAATCATCTCTTATTTTTAAGACACCCTGTATGATGCAGGAATATCCTATCTCATAGGTTTTCACAGAGAAAGAGAAAAACTTCTGCTGAGAATTGAAAATAGTTTAACGGCAGGAAACTTGTTAAAAACACGAAAAAAACAATTAGTAATGTTACTAATTATTAGTATAATATAATAATAATAATAGTAAATTAATATATAATACAAAATAATAATACTGATATGATAATACAGTATAATAATATTAGTAATTATTAGTAATACGTGAATTATGCGTATTGATCAATCTAACACGCGACATAGTAACTCGTAACACAGTAGTTTATAACTATGCAACCTGTATACGCATGAAGAAACTGTAACTGTTTGTTGAACAAATTGTATACAAAGCATTGATAATAGTAGAACTTATTATTGGCTTTTGCAAGTTGTTCGATGCGTCTTTAAATAAATAAATAAATAAATTTCTCTTTCGCACGGTGTTAATACCGGGGTGAGAGGGAGAGAGAGAGAACTGTGCCCGCAAAGTTACCAAATCTCGCTTACCGATTCACCGCACATGACCGCCCGATCCGCTCCAGCCGAGAAAAGTAATCGTAAAAGCGTCGATTAACGAACGCCGGGAGGCGTTAATCGGGTCTCGGCTTTCTCGAAAGGCGTTCACCGAGCTGGAAGCTCGTTCGATTCGCGAAGGGTGAGATTACGTAAAGCGAATGGTCCGTGACCCGTTCGATTTAGAAATCACCGGCTCTCGTATCTCGCGTTCCCGATCGAAAGCGTGTTACCAGCGTGTTCCCCGGCGTTCTGCTCTTGTTATTAGACAAATCAATCGAATGACCGACGTCCATTGTATCGCTGGCCAGAGATATCGTAAGCCCGTTGACAAACGATTGACCTCGCGATTTCGACGACGCGTTTAAGGTCCATTCGTGCCACATCGACGATAGCCGTGCGTCGAGCCTGTTCATTATTGCGTTTAATGATCGTTGTAACGAAAGAGAATCAAGAGTCGAACTGCGTCGACGTTGTTCTTCACTTTCAACCGAAGATTCAGCCATTGCCTTTGGGTTTGAAGGAAGAGAATCACGAAAAGGAGGAAAGAATGACGGAGATTGGTAATCAGTCGTGAAACACAAGGTGAGTTCTCTTCTACGAAATGAATCGCGATAGAAATTTGTTTTCGTTTAACTCCCGATGGACGAGGAACGGAAATTCTGTGAAAATTCGAGTTGCCAACGAATCGAGCTCGCGCGCGAGCCTCGTTGCCATAGTTGCGGAGTTAATTCTTTCAAACGATTGGGCTTTGGCGCGCGCGTACCAATGAATAATCAGAAACAATGACGAAACAACGCAAATCAATACGATTGTTTCGACGATGCTTTCGAAGTGCACGACTTGTCCGTAGCATAAATGGCCCTTTTGGTCGTCTCGCGAGACACGATCGTGTCTATTTATAATTTAAAGGAAGAAAAAAAAAAAAAGCGGTAAGCGTTGGACATTGAAATCAGCTGTTTTTCAGAATCAAAACATATTTGCACAGACATTAAAATCAGCTTTTTTTTTAGAATCGAAACATATTTACACAGACATTAAAATCAGCACTTTTTCAGAATCAAAACATGTTTTGCATGTTCAGCGAGAAAGCTCAAGATTCCATTTTATCCGTGATTTGTGTAGTTTTTTGTAAACAAATGTTCAGGAAAATTTATCAATATTTACTTGGAAAAATTTATAAAAGATGCTGTTCTTCTAACAAGGTTTTTTTTTTGTAAAATGATATATACCGTTAAATTCGTTAAAAAAACACCAGTTTCATCAATTTGACACAAGATGAAAAACTGTATCTTCGATAATTTTCGAGATAGTTGACAACATACATACCGCACCCCTTTGAGGGTAGTTTTCACCTCTTCAACGTCGACGATTGCCAATAAAAAAAGAAAGAAAAAATATGAATCAAATATTTTTTCACCGATGACTCCCAAATCATTAATAAATATTAATCACATTAATATTTCATATTTATAAATAATTATAAATTAGTAACTGTTAATAATTATAATTGACATTAATCATAATTAATAAATAAATCCACTGTACATGTTTGTATGCATCAACTTATCCGTTGCAGATAATATTTCAACATAATACCTACTGTACAATGAGAAATTCCGCGTGTCATTCATTAATAACTCAAGCGCGCGTGAATCATACGGTCCACTATTAATCAAATTCCACAGACTTCGTTCCGTCGAAACATCGACCTCTTTCATTCGTTTTGGCGTGCACATCGTCGGTGAGAGAAGAAGATACGGTGATGCAGTTGTGCCGCGAACTCTAAGCTGCAACATAAATACCGCTTCTCGGTACTTTGTCCCAGCGAGTTTCTACTGTTGCGGAGTGCGAACCGTTGTCCCCGAATTAGGACGGATGAACGTCAATTTCAAGCCGGCTGGATTAACAGTGCAATTAGTCCGTTTCCGATCTCATTTGTCTGACTTTGCTCGACGATGTTCGATAAAAAGAAAAAAGAAGAAAAAAAAAAAATAGTAGCTACGCGTTTCGAATTCGAGTGATTTCGACTGACGATAGAACTCTGCTCTCCTTCCCCCCTTTGTCATCGCGATACTTTTGATCTTGGAACTCTGATGCTCGACGGCTGACGCGGATTGCGTATTTTACAAACTGCGATCGAACGCTCGAATTCCGATTTTAATCCCGTTTGCTCGCTGTTTAATGAAACGGATTTATCAGTACGCGGGATTTTCAACAAAGAAAAGGCGATTCGTTGTTCGATGCTGTCGTTTTTCGGCTCTGACAATCGTTGATTGGCTGCGAAACAGCCGATTAGCTATGTGGGGGAAAACGGCGGACCGCAACTCGGCGAAAGAACGTTCCTGAGAGGAAATCCGGCATTAATCCCTTCGGTTACTTCGAAACAAACGCGATGATCTTTCCCTGTCATGGTCTCGCGTGAAACTCGTTTCATTTTTTGACAAATTCTCTAACTCCGTGATGCTTTCGAATTCTTTACACTCTCTGGAGTAAGACCATTATATAGTCACAGGTTATCAAACGTGAATTTTCAGCTTTTTTTAAAGTGGTGGATCTCGATTATATGCCGTATTAACAGTTCTTCTTGGATTGTTCATTTTCACTTGAGAAATAAGTTAAGTTGCGTGCAATGTATATGATTGAACAGCGTCAGAAATTTTTCCTTTAAATTGTAATTTATTAACATTTTATTAAAAGTAACGATCTTTCGGAGTACAGTGTTTAGAGCAGTGGTACCCTCTTTTTGGCCATGCACCTACGCATCTCTAAAACAATTTTCCGCTTATCCTTTAAATTACTGATATTTTAATTTACTAATATTTTACCAAATGTAATGATTTTTTTCGAAGTACAGTGTATTGATATAGTATTTAGAGCAGTGGTACCCTCTTTTCGGCCATGCACCTAAGCATCTCTAAAACAATTTTCCGCTTATCTTTTAAATTACTAATATTTTACTAATATTTTACCAAATGTGATGATTTTTTCGAAGTACAGTGTATTGATATAGTATTCAGAGCAGTGGTACCCTCTTTTCAGCCATGCACCTAAGCATCTCTAAAACAATTTTCCGCTTATCTTTTAAATTACTAATATTTTACTAATATTTTACCAAATGTGATGATTTTTTCGAAGTACAGTGTATTGATATAGTATTCAGAGCAGTGGTACCCTTTTTTTGGCCATGAACCTAAGCATCTCTAAAACAATTTTCCGCTTATCCTTTAAATTACTAATATTTTACCAAATGTAATGATTTTTTTCGAAGTACAGTGTATTAATACAGTATTTAGAGCAGTGGTACCCTTTTTTTGGCCATGCATCTAAGCATCTCTAAAATCCTGATCCCCCCCGTGACAAATAACTCTTATTATCCAAAGTTGAGAAAGCCTAAAAAGCCATTAACGTAATCTAAACAGGAAAATCTTTTCCAAAGAAAAAATTAGAAAGTTAAATTTTCATTTACTGTTGATAACTCATTCTCGAATTTACTCTCGCATTGGATACCACGGGTTTAGAAACGTGCCCCTTTTTCAAATGGTTCTTTCGCTCGAGTTTACGGGGCTGCGAGCGAAAATTCTGGAAATTCTGAAAATTCTGAAATCCCGACTAGCGTGTGTCGTAAATACACTATTTTGCGGATTTCTCGGTGGAGTGGCGGCAAGGACGAAAGCTACGTACCTCGAGCAGACCAGCTGGCTTAAACGGCACCACGGGATCGCGTATGTACCAACCTGCTCCTGGAACCGCGAGGATTTAGGGTGTTCTTACGACGGTTTCTCTCTTGCGATCGATAGCGTCACGCTCTCGGCCAGGGATTCCGCCACGATGGCCGGAGGGAATGTTGCCTGTTTGCCTGCCTCGATGAATATTGCTCGAGGGCGCAGATTTCCCGTACGCGTGTTAACTTCCGTCGTCAAAGCAAATGTTTAAACGTAAGCTCAGAGCGGCGCGGACTTTTCCCCCCTACGGATTGTTGCATTTTCTCCGTGAATATCGAACTGTGAACTACCAGGCGAGGAATTTAATTTAATTGTAGCTAATCTGTAGCTTTTCTTTTTGACAGAGACAGAGAATCTGAGTACTTTTACATTGAGTTGTTCGGAAAATTCGTTGTATTTTCTTGATATTTTGTACAAATATTATATTTTTCTATGAGATTTTAGATCAAACATAGAATTTCCATCCGGAGATGTTAAAGTAAAAGAAAATAGAAACACACTGGGCTTTTGCTTGTACATTTTACGAAAAATCATTTAGATCTCTAAAAATACACTGTTTCACATCAGTAAACGACCAAAGGAAAAATTATAAATTGGTCATTCTGACCATTTTAATGGTTCTAGTAGTTCTTACGACAGTAAGACATTATAGTTGGAGAGAAAAATTCAGTGACAGTGTAACTTGAGAAATTAATTATTTAAAACTTAAATTCGAAATTTAAATTCAACGCGCGAGTACAATGCAACGTTTTATGGCCTGACTTTGTGTCGCAGAGATAACTTCGCTTACGTGTGTACAATAATTCTTAAGAAGTGTGGAACGAAGAGAGCGGGGACGCGCCCGAGTCGTCTTTTACACGGTATCTTTTTACACGGATTCACATACACGATTACACGATAAAACGGCACAATTGAAAAACTAGTGACTCACGTGGTTTAAAATTAATTAATTTGGAAGATTATTGTGTAACTTGCTACGAACAACTACTAAAAAAAGATAAAAAATGATCGTAATTGGCTCGAAACAGTAATAAAAAAAAAAACACTTCGAGCGATGATAGTTACGTTGTTTCCTGCCAAAAAGGAAACGAATTTATGGTATCATAGAAAGCGACGATGAAATTCGCATTTCTTCGAATATTAATCCCTTCTCGGTCTCTTTATTGATTTTATCTACACAATTTCGTTTTACACCGTTAATGTTAATGAAAGTGTTCGAAATCGTGCGGACGCACGTGACGCGGTTAAAATTAAACGGGGCTTTTCATAATCGTGGTTTGCCCGAGTATCGCGAAAAAAAACTGATCGTATAAAACGAACGTCCGCCGTCGTACATGGCAAGTAGGTGTAGATTTCAATATCTATTAAGCACATTCAGGTCACGGAGACATTGCTCGCAACAAGTGTCAGCGACGCTTCCCCAAAATTAGCCAGCGTAACGCTCCCGTGTTCAGTTGCCTTGGCGAGGCGATCGCCCAGATCCTTCTCAACGTCGAAACGAAATCGAATCGAGCGAGTCGTGGTACACAACGATCGTGATACAAATGGAAATTACGACTCGAGCGTTCAAGCTCGAGGGCTTTAGGTTGCAACTTCGACGCGAGAGAATTGCACGTGATTCTCTTGACATCTCGTGTCTCATGACTCGAAAGTCAAGAGCGAGGCAGATGAAACGTTAAGCAACTTCAACGAGAAGGTTAAAAAAAATTGCTCGACTACGCCCCCGAAAAATCTTAACCGAACACACAGTTGGCTGTCGCGAGAATCGTCGGAAGCAATCGTGTCAAGATCGAGGAATCAGGAGGTAACGAAACGAATATTGGAACCGAGTTGGGATTAGGTGCAATGATAATTACTGGGAGGCGAGCCACGGCGACCAACTGAATTCGCGAGTAACGTTTATTTCCGCGCTAATGCGAACCACTTGGAAACTAACGACGAGTGGCTCGTTAAATGTTCGCGAACACACTGCGTCTGCTAGATACGCCGGCCACGCGCGAATTTGATGCGCGTTTATGTACAGGTCCGCGATACCTACATATTAAGGCACGTACAATGTTCCCTCGATGGCTGCAACGAGCCGATTGAGAGTTCGGATCCTTGTCAAAATTCGTGATCGTCGAATTAATCGGATCATTTGGACAAAAAAATAAAACACACAAAATTTAAACTGAGTGGTTTGTAATAAATATACAGTTTATTGATTTTTGGAAATTGGGAGGAAAATTGAATAAATCCGATTACGGCGATGATAGAAAGATATTACGATAATTTTCTGAAGATTTGTACGCTATTACGATTCAATTCTCTTACGATCTGCTCTCTGGCACGACTCGAGTCTCTCTTTCCCTCGAAACCTTCGTCTTTATACACTCGTACACACACACACACACACACACACACACACACAACCATATTCTCGTATTTTATGTCTTAAGACAACCAACGATGGCTAAAACAAACAATTCCAAGCTTGGTTCTTTTTGCTGTGACCAGAGTTGGCTGACTGGCGGCCCGCGGGCCCTTACCCCCACTACTTTCCTGGTCGCTAGCGCTACCCCCTCCACTGCATCGATCCCCACCACTGCGTTGAAACTGTCGCGGCTACAATACTGGCATTAGATATATATGTGTACATGTAAATTGTTTTCTTTGCTGTAGCTGCCAAAGTCAGAGGAAGCTAGGGAAAATAGTTTGCGAAGCATTTTTATAGTTCTTTTATATTCTTTTCTTGTTAAGACCTATTTCGACGTAGTTTCCTGGAAAATGTGGGCAGAATTGAACGAATAAAAAATATCAAAAGTATATTTGTAAAAACAAATTATACACAACTGTTACAACAATTCATTTCGTCAAAGCGTGAAGTTTTGTGAAAACTTGTAGAAACATTGAAAAATTTCCTTCGCGATTGGATCTGCCATCGTTTTGAAAATTGAAGTCTCCCTTCTGCAACAAATTGCTTTGAACTTGTTGCGCGATTCTTTTTTTTTTTTTTCTTCTTTTTCACCATTTGAATATTGAAGTCAAACGAAAATTCAAGAATTTCATCACCTTGTTCGAAACTTAATAAAGCGGTGAAAAAGGAATCGTGAAACAAGTTTTAAGGGGTCGTTGTAAAAAGGACGTTTCAATCTTCAATATTATGGTGGACGTAGCTTTGAAAAACATTTTTAACACTTTTACAAATACGTTCGAATTTTTACAATTCATCCCCACTTGATGTTTCTACTACGACGATGTAAAATCATCTTTGAAAAGTGGAATTCAGGACTATCGAGTAGCAGATGTTTTAAAAACGGGACCACCAAGCGAGTCGTTCTTATACAATTTATTTTTACAGAATCGCGTCAGCTTAAATCATCGACGATTCATCGCCATCGTTGGAATTGAACTTGAGATAACGTTAAATTTAACTTCAGAGCTGCCGAGCTAAACGCATCAACAGTTAACGAGCAACTAATAACGCTCTGTTTAACGCCGATATTTCGAAATGCACGCTTAACATAATTAATCGACTATGAGATTTGGTATTTAGGCCAGAGCGGAATGCAATTTACGAAATAAGCAATTCAGCCATCAAGAACATCGAGGAACGATGACAGATATACGGGGAAATGATCTAGGATTAATCTCGTTGCCAAGTATCATTTGTTTGGTCTCGATATATCGTGCACATTCTCCCCTCGCACCATCGACTTTCGGTATTGACGCGCGAAACGTTTCATTAGAACTTTAGGCCGATGTTCGACGAACGAGAGATATTTTCGTGTGACACGTGGCTTCTGCGATCTGAGACACAAATCTAGAAATTGTGGGTTTGGATTTACAAAAGGGAATTACAGAGTGGTCGGTGGGAAATCGTCGGTAGGCAAAGGGCGCACGCGAGAGTCTAGCGGAGAGGAAAAAAGAAAAAGTCGAACGGCGAATTTTGTGTCATTAAGGTACATGGAGTGTTATGTCGTGGCCTGATTCCAATCGAGCGCAGAGTCGATCTTGATTTTCGAAACGATCGCACGTTCTTCCTCTTTTATTTTTTTGGCTAGCTTTATTTAACTTTACAAAGTTGAGTCGGTTGATTTCAAGTTAAATGATCCGTTAAGAGCACAACTGAGCCAACGACGATGAATAATTTGAAACTGTTGTAACCTTGGTCTCATTTTGAAGCTTTTATTTTCACAGGGGTGATTTTTCGACGAAGATGATTTCACATTATATAGAGAGCAAAGAAACGAAGATACTTTCCTTTCCTTGACGATTGTAAAACTTCAAACCTCTCTGTAAGAACATTGAACGGATTTTTCTACCACTTTGTTACTAAATTCAACATCATTTTGGAAATTGAAATCATTCCACCAATGAATTAATGAAATTAATGAAACTTCTTGAAACTTGCCATTTTATTAAACGACAAAAATCCTAGAAAAATCTTAATTTTTCATCGGTTTTTTTTTTCACTGTCCGAATTTTAAAGCTCCACGAAACGATGGAAACAAGTCGCAGAACATTTTAAAGAAGAGATCTCGATCTTCAAGACAGAGTTGACTATTTCGAAATTTTACACGCACAAAATTTAGAGAAACGTGCGAGACGTGCAATCGATCAAATTAATCCCACGTTGCCAAGACCTTTCATGCCCTTTCGTTAAACTTTGGATCTAATCCTTCCCTCGAGCCAGCCTTTGATCAATATTAATACATTCCTCGATTGGAAATGCCTCGTACCACCGCGAAGAATGAAACTCGAGGAAGAAATGAGCGGATGATCTGTTGACGTTTTATGGCCTGGCGTCGCGATCCCGCGAGATATGAACGATCGTGCCGATAGACGTGACAGTTTCCAGCGGCGGCTCGTCGAATGAAATCGCCATCAATTTTCCCCGCTGGTGCCAAAAGGCGAGAAATCGTCCGTCTGGCGAGCGCGAGATCGGTATACGAACCAGTCACCAGTGATTTATTCGCGGCGAATTGGTATTATTTACGCCTCGCAAGACGGCTCGTTTCTTATTTCCACGCTGGCGTAAATTGAGAGTTAATTTCGCGACTGCGACGCTTCTTCGTCTCGTACACGTACACACGAAAAGAAAAGCAAGGAAGAAACATGCGTCCCTTCGTTGGACGAGTAATTTAATTAAGAGAGATTACGTTCGTCGTTTCTGTTGCCACGTCGTGGCTCGAGAAAGAAAGAAAAAAATGTTTTGAAATTTGCTCAGCGAGCAAACGCAGCATTTGTTTAGTTAGAAAAGAAAATCCATACTTTTGTTTTCTAGCGAGGCGTCCTTTTTATGGTCGTGTAGCCAGGACTACGAATGTTTATGATTCAAGGGTGCAAAAATAGAAATTTTATATATATATATATACTCGTGTGCGTACATTTTTTATACACTATAAATATATATTAATAATATATATTACTTTTTTTTTTAAATTTTTAATTAAATTATATTAAATTTTTATTTAAATTTTTAATTAATTTATATTAAATTTGTATTAAATTTTTATATGTGTATAAATGTATGTATATATATTAAATTTTTATTAAAAGTTTAATATAAATTTTAATTTATATTAAATTTATATATATATATATATACACGTATATACGTATATTAAAAGTGTATATATATATATATATATATATATATAAGCGTGCAACAAAGTACATAAAATATCCAAATTAAATTGCACGGCACGACGAGCAGCTCGTTTCCCCAGTCTCGAGGCTGGAGAACGCGAGTGAATTTGAAACGAAAACGAGGAAAATGGAAATTTAAACGTAGCATTATCATCGATATCGATAAATCCAACGAAAGCAAGTTATTTGACACGTCACTGTCGTTTATATGATGTTGCACGATTAATCGGATATACGTTTCAAGTCGGTAAACGTTCCCGTTAAACTGCGTTGTGCACACTCGCGCGAAAATGAATAGAATTTATGGGCAAGGAGTAGCATTCCCGATAACACCGCGTCATTTTCATTTTGCTTTCGCGTATCGATTTGCGCTCGCGATAAAACGTCATTTATATCGCGTGTCCGCTTGATTTTAAATCGCGTGGACAACGTTGACAACGATGACGTCTAAAGGGGGTGAAACCATCTGTTCGCGAGAAACAGGAGTGGATATTGTGACGTATTTTAATTCTTCAACTGTGATTATTGGTGTCCTTAATCGACGTAAGGTGTCTAAAATATTAATGCCAGCGATGTATATCATGATTGTTCGATGGGCGAAAATATTGCCATTTACAACAGGAATCTGGTAGCCCAGTAGTATCTAGGGGTGGTTGGTCACGATGTCGCTATTGATTTTCGTTGAAATTTCGTCGACGACAGACATTAATGGCTACCAAAAATTTCGATTGACATGTTGTAGAAATGTGTGTGTATTATACGACCGTTCGTACCATCAGTGATGGAATTGATGTGTATTGGCTGATTGTTCTTTGCAAATGAATTAACTTTGGGAGTCTCGTCTCTATGTCAACAAAAATGCGTGAAAATATTTCTACGTTCTTAGAATTAGGTAATTAATTATTGTCTGTAAGAGAATACATCTTTCTTTTGTTAAAACGTTTCAGTGTTAGTAGTACAGTGTAATATTTCAATAAACTTAAATCTGTCGCAAGTCCAATATTTTTTCTTTGAATATGTTACATACTGTATGCTACATTTTTAATTTCATATTGTACTTGAAATATTCTCGTTCTTAGGAACGAAAATTTCTGAATGGAATGGAACCTGTAAAATATAGAAATATAAAAATTTTGTCTGTCGGAGGAACAGTTTGTTTGTCTCGATGTTTGCCAGTAGCAAAAGATATTCAACGAATAGCACTCGAATATAAAAATGAATTTTTAATCAAACTGAAATACCTTGTTCCCTTTTATTCTATGGATTCTAAAATATCTGAAAACACTATTCGAAACTGTTCCTGCATACGTGTTCTTCCTATACAAAATTCCACAAAAGTGGGTATTTTTTTATACAAAATATACAAGCTGAAGATGGAATTTCTTTTTAAAAAACGAGAAGAACCTGGTAATTTCGATTCCTGACCGAAGCTACGAGCCAAACCTACTTATTAATCAAATAAAATCCCCGATAAAACAATATTATACGAGAGTAACTTAAAAAAAAAAATTCTTGACAATTGTAATCTCAGCGATTGAAGACAGACAGACAGACATTTTTCGACAACGCTCGATGATTAATTAAAGAAAAAGATTCAAAGTCGTCGAGAGGTCAACAACTTGTCGAATCGTTGCTCGAGCAAACGGACGAATTGGCAGCGCTTGGATGGCTGATCGCTCGACGCGAGATACGTGTCTGAAAACTCTCGGGTCTAAAGTGGCCGTTTCGAAACAACGACTCGAATAAGTGTACTCGCCGCGGCGATGCTGCACCAGATTTACGATATTTTAAGCCACCGTTCCCCGGTGGAATGAACGTGGCGCGATTCGCGGGGCAAGTCAAATAACAAACTCGCTCAATCGTCGACAAGAGGACGGCAAGTTCTGTTTGAATTCCTCTTGAAACTGCCGGTTACACCGCTTCATTCGCCGCTACCTGCTACTTTCTCTTCCGGAGATCCGAAGTTCTCTAAAATTCCCTCAAGATCGACAGATCGAATCGACTTCCAAGCTTGGCTTTGGTAATATCGAATGGCCGAAGTACTCGGAGGCCACGTAAGCGACACGTCCGTGCCCTGAAATTTTCATCGGGCGCCTCGACATTTTTCGGTATTTTTCGCCTCGACGTTTATCCTCAGGTCTCTGGTCTCGCGACTGCGGAAGTAAATTCAGTTCACGTTGTCGAGCAAAGCGCCGATAATCTTTTATTCCGTGACGTAAAACACGTTTATTGGAACACGTGGCGTCTCGGAAGAAACGAGAACAATCACTTCGAGCCATCTAACGATGTTGTTGGATCACTCTCGCGTGACATAAACAGAGCTGATCTGAATTCTCAAGCGTAATCTGATTGATGATTGAGAATTATAACATTAGGATATTAATCGTGATTATCAATTGTCAAATAAATCGTCTGATTACAACGAACGATGGTAATTGAAATTATTGTAATCGAAGGTTGTGATTAATTTATTAATAGTGATCGTGAGATGATACGCGATTGCGTCAGTAGTTCATTTTTATTGATAGTACATGTACATTATGTAGAATATATATATATATATATTTTTTTTTCTACAATTATATATATGTATATAAAATTATAATATATTATAAAATACAATATTTAATTATTATAATGTAATGTAATTGTAGAAACTGTGTATATTATTCATTTTGCCATACAGTTTCACCAGGGTCTGTTGCAAATATTCAAAGCATTTTCCATCAACTATAATTGAAAGTCTTGAAAGTTTCAATTAATTTCAAAGGAAAATAAAAAGAAGAGAGAAACTTTACAATAGAATAAAGTACAAACTTTAATTCATACGTTCTACAAGAAATCATTTAAATAAATCTAAAGATACACTGTGAAATATCAACAACAAAAATTATACAAAAATTGGTCACTTTTCTTTTTTTTTTTTTTTTTTTTTTGGTAGTTCTAGTGTTAAGGAACAATTAGGAATCGATCAAACGTCTGTAACAGACGAGCAAACAAGGGGATTGCAAAGGGAGCACGATAATGCTAGGAGAGCATCGTAAACTTTTCTTCTGGCTTGGCGTATGCACGCTCCGGGATCGATACTCGATGTTCGCGCGCATAAACCGGCTGGAAACAGTTGTAAAAAAAGATATCGGTGGGAGGACGAGGGATAAGGATGGCGAAACTCGTTACGGACACAGTTACGACGGTACCGATGTAAAAATGCCAGGGTAAAAAGTTCGCCAGCCACGAACGATGTTCATAAATCGATTGGCCTCGACCTCCGTTGCCGCGGATGCTTGTGAAGGATCCGAAATATTTGTCAGAATTTTGATCTTTTCTTGATTAGCGGGCGACTGGCGCGTTTGCTGGTGTGCGCTTTTCACGAGATGTGGTTCGTCGATGGGATGAGAGGCTTGGATACGCGAGGATTCAACGGCTCGGTGTCGGGAATTAGGGTTGAAAGCCATGTCCGTGGGTGGAAGGTGGTTTGGAGATTAAAAATAACATCGTGTAAGGTAGCCCGTGTTTTATATATAGCGTGTCTTGTAAATTGCTCAGCGCTCTCTTCGCACTGAAAATTTAATTGTGAGAATAAAATTTTAAGAAGACTCGTCTTTCGAGAAAAATCGACTTTGAAAATGTTTTAGATATATGTACGTTGCAACTCAGAAAGGCACTTATTTATTTCGAAAGGATTTATTCTTTGTTTTCGAATTATTTTTTAATTTGAAAGTTACGTTCTGTATGATCTGTGTGTGTTTATACAGCGTGTCTTGTAAATTATAGCGTTCCTTGCACTGACGATTTAATTATAAAAATAAAATTCGGAGATTCTTTCGAGAAAATCGACTTTGAAAATGTTCCAGATATATTGCAATTCAGAGAGGCACTTGTTTATTTTTCGTCTTTGCATTATTTTTTAATTTGAAAGTTATATTTTACATAATCTGTGTTTTATACGACATATATACACCTTGTAAATTATAGCGCTCTTTGTACTGAAAATTTAATTATAAAAATAAAATTCGAAGATTCTTTCGAGAAAAATGACTTTGAAAATGTTCCAGATATATTGCAATTCAGAGAGGCACTTGTTTATTTTTCGTCTTTGCATTATTTTTTAACTTGAAAGTTATATTTTACATAATCTGTGTTTTATACGATATATATACACCTTGTAAATTACAGCGCTCTTTGTACTGAAAATTTGATTATAGAAATAAAATTCGAAGATTCTTTCGAAAAGATCGACTTTGAAAATGCTCCAGGTATATTTAAATTCAAAAAAAGGCGCTCGTTTATTTTGAAAGAATGTGTTCTTCATTCTTTAAAATTGACATTTTATATTCTATCGATTAACGCTAGGCTTAATGGGACATCCAATGCATAATGTGTTTAATTTAGGAGTAAACCGCTTATAAACAATTTATAAATAGACTTTGCGTTTGAACATTCACGTGGGCGTCTGTGAGTATCTGTTACATTATATACAGACGATTTAGATGATTTTAATGCTCACGTAATTGGAAGACTGTGAGTGTACATACGACATACATACATATATACGTACAGACCTGTTTGACTATGAATACTGATCTCATTTTCAACTTCGATTCGTCTCTGACCGAGTCTGATATAATTATCTTTGATGAAGATAGAAAAGAAAAAGCCGAGATAAAGAAAGGCTGCAATTGCGAGTTAAATGAGATGTAGCGATAGAAAGTTCTTGAACGGAATCACGCTTGGAAAACTAAATTCCAAGGACGGATGCAAATTGGCCTTAATGCCGTCGGAGTATTAATTTTAGGCTGTACCGGGATATTTATTATTTTCCACTCTGTTCCATTTGTTCCTTTTTATAATACGCAGGTATATGCCTCGGCTGAACACGATATTATTCATCGTGAAAATTTCGCTCTATTTATTCGCTGCGCGGAAATTCAATAAATTTCGTGGAATATATTTACGAGTTGAGCGTCGTTTTGTGAAAAGATTTTCACATTTAATCTGCGTCGATTAACGAAACGTGTAAACGTAGATTCTCGTTATTATTGCTATTATTTTGCAAACAATCAACGCGATGAAATTTATCTGACGGTCACTTGTCATTCGTCTGTCACTTAGGAAACATCATCGTTTCAATTTTATTATATGTCATTGTTATTTCTAATCTGGAGGGGGGAGGAACAGGATGTTTTCCAACGACTGCGTAAATTAACGCCAGGCCGCGGTATTATTTTGTAATTAGCTCTCGCGTTCCGCTAAACGGATAATAAAGATTCGTTAGACCCAGGTTATAGCCCGCGCTCTATTTAGACGCCGGCGTTGCGATTAATACGAGTTTAATATTTCCCCTTCGTTGCGGAAATTAGCGAACACGTTTTAGTTTTCAATCGTTCTCACCGGCTCGGGCGCGTGGAATTGCCTTTGAAAATGGAAAGAATCCGTGGTGAAACGACTCGTTAGCGAGACAGTTACTTCCACGTCTCTTCGTCCAAATGATTTCTCGAAAGCGAAATAAAATTTTCATCTAGTTCCTAGTTCTTCTGGTTCGGAAGGAACGCTCGGAGCAGAGCACGGCTTTTATATTCTGTAACGAACGCTCTTTGACTGATCGGGGGAGGGGGGATACGTTTCCAAGGGAATAAAATCAAATTTTCTCGACCTACATTCTCTCCCATGGCGAGGAAACTCGCGCACAGTCGTAACGCGAACCTGTAAATAATAATCCAAGCTGGTTCCTCGAGTGGCGTGGCTTGCTCGCGTGAGAGGAACGACACGACACGAGCTGGTGGTGCAAAATTTGCGAGAAAGAATGGTGTCCCGCGTGTAAGCACCTAGGCGAGACCTGCCTCACTCTCTTTCGTGTATCTCTGTTTTCTCTTTAGAAAAGCAGAGGCGGAAGGCCCTCGTCTGAATGTCTCGCGTTGGAAGCTGTTACCCTCGAAAGAAACGACCGACCCATTCAGCCGCGATCGTTTTCAAAAGCCTCTCTGTCCACGCTTTCAAAATGAAATTCCCCGAATTTTTCGGACGATTTTGTTGCACATAAATACGTAACGAAACTCGTCGTTGTATTTTTGTACTTCGTACGTGCTTTTGTAATTTCTGTTGCATGTAGTAAAAAAAAAGAAAATAGTTCTTTTTTGAAATTCTGAAATGTAAACTTAATTTTTTTATGTATTGTTATACATGTGTATCAATAATAATAAAAATAAAATATATTATTTGATAATTATATATATATTAATAATAATAAAAATAAAATTAAAAATAATATATTATTTTTGATAAATGAAGAAATTAAGACACATAATAATATATATATATGTATATTTCTTCATTTACCAAAAATAAAATAGAACTCAATTAAATTTCTTTGTCACAAGTGAAATTAAAAATTCGTCGCTGAACCGAGGTTAAGAGGACGCTACTGTATATTGATGTTTTATCACTATTTCGAAGCAAAGAATGTAAAATCACAGTTACCAAGCGGGAATTTTAATTTTCGCGTATGATACGCGCAGAGTAATAAATTGTTTCCTACCGAGAGCATTTAAGTTTCAACCTGTTAATTTCGTATAATTTCAGGGGAAAACATATTGACGTAGTGCCGTAGCCTATAAATTCCGAACGGCACTCTATCCCGCGGAACTTTTGAGTGGAAGAGTTCCAAGTTTCACATTTGTCACTCTTCCGCTAGATTTCGTGGCAGCCCGTCAGTTGAGAGATCGGAGAGCAGATGCGACGATCCTACATATTTTTATCAGTATGAAAGTTGAGCTTTTGCGAAACTGTATTATCGTTCGTATGTTTGTCGGCTCTGCCATCTACTTGAAAGAAAAAAAAAAAAAACGAAAACAAAGCGGGCGATCACAATGCTCGTAAATCAAACTAGAGAAAACGATAAAGTAATCGGATTTGTCGGATTAGAATTCAAATCCAAATATATCATTTGAACCAACAAAACGTGTTCGGCCTATCTCTCTGATGTTTTATCCAAAATATTTGCAACTCTCCTGTCTCTCGTAACGAATGTTACTTTTCCTCTCTTGTCGATATAGAAATTTTCTTTCTTTCGTTAACAATTTCATTTGCAATCTTTTTTCAATAATTTCTATTATTGGATATTTTTATTTTAGTCGCTTATTAGTTGATTACTTTTATATTTAAATATTACTTAAATACTTTTAGTTAATTATTTATTTTAGTATGAGCTCTATCTACGAATATTTTATATTCTCAGCGTGAAGATATTTGCGACTCTCTCGTCTCTTTTAACAAAAGTCACTCGTCGAGATAGAAATTCTCATTTAAATCTCCATCTTTCGTTAATCATTTCATTTGCTACCTTTCATCAATAAATTTCTATTATTCGATACTTTTATTTTCGACACGAAAATATTTGCAGCTGTCCTGTCTCTCCTAACAAACGTTACTCATCGAGGAAGTGAAATTCTTTTTTAAATCTCCATCTTTCGCTAACAGTTTCATTTGCAATCTTTTATCAATAATTTCCATTGTTGAATATTTTTGTTTTTGGTATTTTATTTTTGCGAGCTATGAAAGAAATTCTATGCTGTTGAAATTTCTTTTTTTTTTTTTCCAATTATTGACATCTCTCGCTCTCGGTTCGCACGGACCAAATTTATTAGGAAGGAGGAAAGGGAGAGTTCGACAAGATAGAAAAGCGAGAGGAGAAAATGACGACCTAGCTATAAAAATTTCAGTCGTGCAGATTGAAAGGTTCGACTCCGTTGTCGTGCCGGAGAAATGAAATGCATCGAGAGCGCGCGACTGGATCACTCCCAAGTTAGATCAATTGTTGCAAGGCCTACCGAGTTCTGGATCGAGTCTGCGAGCATCAGCCAAATCTTTGTTCCTTCAAAAATATCGATTCGCAAAAAAATTTCTCCGATATCTTCCCGAGTTTCGTTATTATTTTTCTCTTGGTTTCTGTTCATCGTCAACACGAATTCGATGCACTCCCGATGTAAATCGGAACGAAGCGCAACTAAACGAAACACTTTGTCGCAAGATTGATAAGAACGAGATTCAGGTTTCGATGATTATTAATTTTAGAGCGAAGAGCACAACTGAACGAAGATACGTCGAATATTGTCGGTTTTATAAACTGTTATAATTTTGCATAGAAGAATCATTTTATAACATAGAGTCTCTATTTTGGTAGTTTCGAATTCTCTAAAATTTCAGTATTTTAATATTTTCAGTAATTTTAGTATTTTAGCATTTTCTAAAATTTAAGCGACTCTGAAATTTCTGATAACATTTTTTTCACAACTGGATTTCGCAATAATCTTGAAAATTGAAATTTTCTGTGCGAATTTTTTTTCTTCTTTTCTTCTTTTTGGTTTCATTATTTTATTTAACTTCGAATATTAGAGTTGAACGACAAAAATTTATGAAATCCCGAAATTTCGTCGTCTAACGTTCGTCTATCATAATAATAATATAATAATATCTATAATATCTATCATATAATAATAATAATATTTCAATAATCTATTATCTTACGCTAATTATCAAAATATTCATACCATGATATTCTTTTTACAATTGCCCGTTCAATCGATGCCCGAGTCGAATAAAATACCGAGTGGAATCGAAATTAAATTTTCTCTTCAGTAAGGATCGCGCGGAAAGAGGATTAAGTTAATAACGACGATATCGCGGTTCAAGTTGTAGCAAGAACGACAGCGTATCATTGTATCACGCGGCAGGGAATATGGATATTTTCATGTTCCGTTAGATTTCGCATGCAAAGCACTTCCTCCATCTCGCGGCAACTTTCGAGCGTTATCAAAAAAGTTGGAACCACTTTGCGCACATTGACTTAAATGTTTAAGCTATATCCCGCAAGAGGTTCCGAGAAAGCCTCTGCTGCCTGTCAGATGAAAATTTCTAACTGGAAAATGTTACGCGGCGAACGTTGAAGCTGGTGATGCTATACTTGAAATTATTTCTCTTTCCTTGCCCTGCCGTTATCTTATAATAATCAAATTTCTCTTTATCCCCTTTGTATGTGATTTACAATAATTATAATAAAAATAGTATTTATATTCCTCTGAGCTTATACTTGATGAACAATTAAATAAACCATTAATCTTGTCTCTGAGCTTCGCACGCAACTTTTTCATTATCCTCTTCGTAAATAGTTTACAATAATTTAATAGAAGTAATATTTGAACTTATCCAGTTGAATCATTAATCTTGCCTCTGGCCTTTATGGACTATTTCTCTTTATTTTTATTTTCACTTTTTTCTTTATTTCTACTGATTGTAAGTAATTTACAAAAATTTAATTTTAATTGAAGAACTTGTATATAGTAACAGTTAAATAAATCACTGATCTTCACATGCTAATAAATAAAATCTCATTCCTTGGTTACAATACAACTAAGTTTACCAGAATGAAACACCTTTTCGTTGTATTTAACAATCTATATAAAAAATCTTTAAAAATGAAGGAAACAACCTATATGAGATCTTTAAAAACGAAGAAAACAATCTGTAAGAGATCTTTAAAAACGAAGAAAACAACCTGTGAGAGATCTTTAAAAACGAAGAGAACAATCTACAAGAGATCTTTAAAAACGAAGAGAACAACCTACAAGAGATCTTTAAAAACGAAGAGAACAACTTACAAGAGATCTTTAAAAACGAAGAAAACAACCTGTGAGAGATCTTTAAAAACGAAGAGAACAATCTACAAGAGATCTTTAAAAACGAAGAAAACAACCTGTAAGAGATCTTTAAAAACGGAGAAAACAACCTAGAAGAGATCTTTAAAAACGAAGAAAACAAACTGTAAGAGATCTTTAAAAACGGAGAAAACAACCTAGAAGAGATCTTTAAAAACGAAGAAAACAAACTGTAAGAGATCTTTAAAAACGGAGAAAACAACCTACAAGAGATCTTTAAAAACGAAGAAAACAACTTACAAGAGATCTTTAAAAATGAAGCAAACAATCTATAAGAAATCTCTCTCTAAAAAAAAAGAAGCATCTTGAAAGTTCACCCGAGCAATCAAATTCATATATCGCGTGTTTCACTTCAAACGAGCAACGCGGGTTAATTATTTCTAGCGCGAGGCCGCTGGCTCATCAAAAAACATCCTCCCGGCTCTGTCCGCGGATTAAAACGAAGCTTGCGGCCGGGGGGATCGTTCGAATTCGCTATTCATAACGTCTCACGGCGGTCTTATTTTAATCCGCCTTAATTTTTCTTTTTTTTTTTTTTTTCTTTCCCGAGCCGCCGGATTGAAATGGAAATGGCGCGAACTTTGCACGTCGGAAACGCGAGAAAGCGAGTGGTGGTGGTGGGAGCAGACAGTGGCGGAGAAACGAGCGCGACCTGCACCGACAAATTGCATTAAATCTCGATTCGCGCCGCGTGGAAAATATCGACGCCTCGTGGCGTCTCTTTTTCCCGTAAATATTGATACGCCGCCGGATGAATTTCACCGGCGACGCATCTTTCATGCTTTGGCTGTAGCTGCTCTCGTCGTCGGCTAGGCGGAAAATAAAATCGAGAGGAAAAATTCGAATGAATTTGTTGATGTTCGAACGGGGTCGTCGGTGTCGTTGTGTGGTTGTGTCACTTGCTCGACGGCAGACGTCGCGCAGCGATCCCGGTCGGTGTCTTTACGGTGGCCGTTCCAAGGAATTCCATTCGCCAAAATGTCGTTTTATGCTTGTTTTACAGACCTGCCTTAAGGTAGGGCGGGTCGTTTGTTTGTCTCTGTGCACGTGCCTTGCGCTTGAATATTTGATGGGCGAGGAATAGGGTTGGAGAATGCCACACCGGGAGTAGAAATGGAGAAATGGATCTGTTCCTTCCTTTTTTTCTTTTTTCTCTTGTGACGACGGGAATTGCATCCGGAAATTTTATTATTTTATTTTAACATTAAGCATTTACATTGTGTGTATTAAATATATAAATATATTACTACGCACTGTATATATTAAATTGCATAGTATTGTATATTGAGTATATATTAAATATATAAGTATATATTTATGTGAATATTAACATTTTATAACGTATAATATATACTGATGTTGATGTAACATGTATAATACATAATTGTAATGAATACAACATGTATAATTCATTATAATTATACATATATAACAAACTTTCATTATAATCCTAAAAATCGAACGATCTTCATCGTCCATTGAATTGGCCACTCGGTAAATTGGAAACTTTTTGTGAGAAATTGAAAATCCAAATTGGATGATTTTTCTACAATGTTGAATAGCAACTTAAATTGGAACAACAACTTTGTATGATTTTTGAACACCAGCATACGTTCTTCGCCAGCTTTTTATTGATTTCGGTTTACTAGAATGGCAGAGCGTATAAATTTAATTGTCAGACAAAGTAAGAGTTGCCTTTTCACAAGCATGAAACATACTTCAGTCCAAAGGGGGTCATTCTTCTGACCTAAATAAAACTGATCTATTATTAACACACCGAGAAGGTCTAAAACAATTAGATGTTCACCTTTCGTGACTGGAGGGCTCACACGTGAGTTTCGTGCTTTTATCTGCGATCTGGTTGAAGTAATTACGATAACAGACTGCGCATTACGCAAAGTAATTTGCTGGAAGGTGTACCACGAGCGAAAAATGGCAGGATAATCCATGCTCGTTTTCATATCTCGCCGAATATTACACGGTCATCAATTATTCTGCTTCTTTCATTTCGCACGACACTTGATTCCGTTTTATGTGTGTACCACAGTGAAAGTGTAACTAATAACGGCGAAGAATTGTCAATAATTGCAACTACGATAGCTCTGCGTAGAAAAGGAAATCGTCTCAACAATCCATTTGATCTTATTTTGCAGCATGGAATATCTACTTTGACAACGCCGAGTTTGTCCTCCGTTTTCGAGAAGATGCTTTTATATCCAAGAGAAAATAAAGGTGCTTTTTCTTGGAAAATTGTAGAAATTCAAACATCTCTAAAGAACATTGACAAATTTTTTAAATCTACCATCATTTTGGAGAACAATGACTCTGGAGTGTAAAAGTGCAGATCTTAAGTTTTAAAACAAGTGGTTTGTTATTCTTGTTTTTTTTTTTTTACATTTTGCGGTTTTTTTTAAATGAAATAAATGCTTATAATCTATATGTCTAGGGGAAGTTAAATATTAATCTGTAAGAAAAGATTTTAGAATTTAAAGGTACAAAGAAACTTTAAAAGAAAATACAGTCAATTGTTTCTCAATTTTTCTCAGCGTATCTTCTGTTATGTTCAATCTCGAGTGAAATTATGTTTTTAAAGGAGGAATAAGAAAGAAAATTCGCCACTTGTATCTAGACACTTTCGCCTCCAGGTTATATATTATTCATCAAGATATGATTGATTGCCTTGATTTATGAAGGATAAGCCCAAGAGTTTCGGTTATCTGTTATTCTTTTCGTCGAGCCGACTGATCTAATCGAGTAAATTCATACGATAAAAAAAAAAAAAGGAAAAAGAAAAGAAAAGAAAGAAACGCCAGGCATCCTCTTATCCGACGTATGAAAAAGGAAAAAAAACATACAAAAGAGATGTATCTTTTAGCTCTCAGAATATTTTAAATATCTCTTTCGATATTTAAACTTTCCTTCTCCATGTTTGTCAACGAACGTGGCAAAGTGATAAGTAAATCTGCACGGCTTATCACGAGAATCTCGACTTTATCCGACTTACGTCTTTCGATATCTCTTTCAAAAAGTCAGAAACAGACGAGTAAACTGCAACGGTGTTGTGTGACTTGGCTGTTGCAGTGGAGGAAGGTGATGGCCCGTACCACGCGCTCGCGACGAAAAATGGCGAACACGACTGATGCTCCCTCGCCTGCGAGTAGCCTTTTGTCGTCCACCACGACGGCCCCGTTCACCAGCCCGACATCGGCAACCTACTCCACCGAGGGCTATACCTTCAATTACACCGGCCTCCCAAGCTTAGGTGGCTACTCACTGGAGGATCTGAATTACACGGAACTCTTGGTGGACGTATGGAATAGCACCGAGGCCAGTAACGTGACCGAGAGGTTAAATACCACTGTACTATCATCGGGAGGAGGTTACTGCGACGAATGGGAGGCAGCGCAGCACAAACTCTTCCAGGTATACGCTCTCTTTCTATGACAATTTTGTCGTAAACGCGAAACGGAATGGGTTGTTGGCAATTGAACTGTGTAGATTCGATAGATTCGTAGTAGCAGTCACACGTGACTTAAATAATAATTGATGATGCCATTTTTAAAGATATTGTTTCTGCCACATCTTTTAGAAATATAGGACAAAATATGTTTAAGACAGTTTTTAAAATGGCATGTCAAGTAGAAATTTAGCTACAGATTCAATATATTGACAGCGGCAGTCACTTGTAACGCGAATGATACGAATGATTCTTAAATGATAAACGGTAAATTTTGTAAACATAGAACGCTGTTATATTTTCAGAGTTTAGAGATTTAAATAACTTCTTTACACAAATGTGCAAATAAACGTTGTGTTGTAAATTTTATGATATTTTCTATTTTTAAAGGAAAATTTTATGCCTGTTAACTCGCGTTTTTTTTTTTTTTTTTTTTTTTTGGACAAATTAAATAGATTAGATTTGAAGTGCCACCATTTTCTACAAACATCCATAATTTGAAAACTAAATTATGTATAGCTTCATGTGACAGTTTTCAATCATTCTATTCTGCAGATTCATCATCCAAGGTAGAGATTATGCATTTATGAATCACAGTACATTGTCTGTATTGCATCTATTAATCGTCGAAGAAGATTTAAAAGTTCGTCGCAGCCGATGAATGGATTAACGAAGCAATAATTTGCTAGCTGAATTGTTTAATCAAACATTTAGTGATAACATCCGGGGAATGGCAGCTTTTAGTAGATTTAGACGAATATTCAGGTATTCGTTGCTGATCGATAACGCTGCCACGTTACGCATTTGCTACACAACGTGTAATCTTTATCGCTGCTTTATTTAACGGGAAATCGATTTAAATGATACGCTGAAACGCGTCGGACAACGTCGTGCTGTTTCATCAATTGTACAGCCTTTCAAAGAGACAGCGATATTTTTCACGCGCGAGAGAGAGACGCGAAAGCTGCGAATTGCAAATGGAAAGTGGGTACGATGTAAAATCCACCTTGCCGATCTCACTTTGTGCAATTTAGTTGTACAGCTAAATAACGTTTTTGAAAATGAGATTGTCATTTATTTAGAACTGCAAACGCCGGCAGACTCTGTTCTTGGATAATTTGATAAAAAAGAAAAAGAAAAGGAAAAGAAACTTTGTCATTTGAGAAGAAATGCATTTTTTTTTCACGCCGAGAGCTTTACCTGTAATCCGTATCTCCGCGTGCGATGATTCTTGCATGACGAAAAAGAAGGCTTTCGCTGCCGGAATGTAAGAGGATAAAGAGAATAGGGTCTGCCTGTGAAAGTGGCCAAATACTCTTTCGCGACTTTAATACCGTAGACGAAATTTCCCTTTTTTTCGTTCGAGGAAATATTCGCGCAAATGAATCCATAATCCATCACGTTTTCTTTTTTTTTTTTTTCAATTCCACCATGCTCTGTCGTCGAAACAGGCTAATAACGAGACAAGAAATAACAAAATTACATGCCAACGACTACTACGTGTCTAGGAATACATTCGTTCAAAGGCTATATCACGGCTTTGCAACAGTTGCACGCGTGTGGAAATGGAAACGAAAGTCCTTAAGGGGGCAGGATAGTTTGACGGGCCGAAAAATTACGAATACTTTGGAGGGCTAGTAAAAAAAGAGTACATATTTGAGTGACATGAGCTCTTGTGGTTTATTTTAACACAGTATGAACTATAAAAGGCAACATTAAAAGAGAAAACAAGAGTTTTTTACGTTGCCTGTCGGTGTGCATGATTCCAGCCAAACAGAATTAGCTGCAACGAAAAGGCAAAAAAAGTTCAAAAGTAAACGATATTGTCTAGGGATTGACGATCCCTAAGTTTTGATTTTTGTGGAAATTATGAAAATAGCAGCTATTTGCTTTTGATGTATCGAATTTGTGCCAAAAGTTTCTACGTTTTTTGTTTATATTTTTCGAAATTGTTCAAAATTAAAAAATGTTCGATCGTCAATCTCTAATAAATGTTATGCTAAAGATACGCACCAAGTTTCACGGTAATCGGTTGATTAGATTCCGAGATATCTTGCGAACCGTTTCTAAAAACCTAGTTTCGAGAAAAACGCGCTTAAAATTTCAGAATGTCATTTTTCACATGTATCTTTTACTCACTTTTTTCACTTATATATATCGCGGCTCACAGTTCTCACAATCCACGACTAAATCGAATCCAAGTCCCCTGACATTCGATTCACCGAAAGTAACATTTGAATCACACGATCTACACTTTATAATACTGCTCAAAGTTGCAAACAGCGATACAAATTCAGCTATATTCTGTATCCGCGGATTTATTATTATACCCCCGAAATAAATCGATTTCTTGAAAATTTCACACTGCCCTGACCCCTTAACTTTCATCTGGATGAAAGTCCAGATTCCATCATCCATCCTGGAGACTGGTCTCTGGACGGTCATTGAGATTTCCTCGAAACAAGACGAGACAATGGCAATCTCGGCTCGGTTGATGGATTCTCACGTGGGAACCGTTGTTTTTCGATTTGCCCATTTGCCAGGCGGCGAATCTGTTCTTCGCGGCTGCATTCCTGGTGCCGCGTTCCTTCAAGGCGTCAGTACTGGCGCTGCGCACCTTTCTCACGGCCGGCTTCATGCTGGCCGCCCTCTGGGCCGGGATCACCATATGCGCCCTGGACGCGATGCTATGGTGTCTGGCGCTCGGCCTGCTCAACGGGATCCACTCTCTCATACTAGCCTGCCGATTTCTCCCTCCGGCGCTCAGCCCCGAGCTGGCCGAGCTCTATCTCAAACTCTTCAAGCCGTACAAGGTCAGCAAGAAACACTTCCAGGAGTTGGCCAAGGAGGCGAGGATACTGAAGCTGGACTCCGGTCAGACGTACGCGACCGAAGGTGTCACACCCGCCGACGAACGACTGTCGATACTGTTGCGCGGCAAGTGAGTATTATTTACGCCACCCCCTCCCCCGCTGTCCTGCTCTGAAACTGTTCGATACGTCGTTTCCTTTCCTTTTTCTCATTTTTTTTTTCTTTTTTTCTCGAGTCATCGAAGCCCTCGAGAACTCGACCGAGTCTTCAACACGTTCGCGACTACGCGAATAATAATAAAGGGTGAATTCGAAATAATGAGTCCTTAACAGCTGTGGTTTTTCTTTGTAATATTTTTACGTAATGTGTTTTACGTTACTTGTGTTACTTGTATAAAACAGTGAACAAGCGAAAGGAAGGATTTTACATAAATGTTTACGTATGTGTGACACCGGTGTGTAGGTGAATAATATAATTGTATAAATTTATTTTACATAATTGTATGATATATAGCGTCAAAGACATCGTTTATCGCATGATTGAATTCGTCTTGACAGCCGCTTTCGTACAAGTAAACGAACAAAAAAAAAAAAAGAAAGAAAATAACATTCTATGTGAAAAATTAAATCAATCACAATTAAATCAGTTTAGTTTCGTGAAAAATGTTGCAAACATGAAAAATCGTTATACATTGCTGTGTCGATTGTAATAAACCGTGCAACTTTGTCAGAAATAAATTTCTTTGAACAGAAATAAACATTGCAAACAAAAGCAAACATCCTATATACATATATCATATTATATCATACAGTAACCAACCGCGTCACATATAATTTCTGAACGAATCACTGTACGTCTCACATACATGTGTAACCCGTGGTCGCAAACGTTGTACGAAGCTCAAGTTTTAAAAAGTTTTAAAGCTTTAAGAAACTTCTCAGCCTACCAACAGCCTCAAACATCCGTACGATACTGCTTATAATCCGTGTTCAATTTAGGTTCGAGGCTCGACGAGTTTAAGAGTTCGAGGGCTTGAAACGCTTAAACCTTCGAGGTTCAAGCCTCGAAAGCTAAATAGAATTTCCAAGCTGCAGACTCAAAGCCTATTTGATACATACGCCGCTACAAAGGAAGAGACGATTCGAAATTAGCATTCCATATAGCAGTTCTCGAACGAGGCCTCCTCAACCGCTCATGCCTTCCTCTACGTCTCTCTCGAATCTCGAGACACGAAACATAAATTTTAACGATTTTATATTTTTCTCGAGCGAGACTCGTGCGCAGTCGTGAGCTAGAACAGTTTCGCCAATCGTTTCGTTGTTTCCAGAAACGATTCGACGAGTCACGTCGTTTCAACAACGAAGAGAGTAGAAAAAAGTATTAGTAGTCAACTTTACGTAAAAAGAGAATGAAAACGACGTTGATATTTTGCATCCGCTCGTACGTAATTAAAAGCACTTGCCGAGTCACGTTTCAAATCGAACTTATAACTCGATTTATAGAACTCGTGGATCGTGTTAACGTACGAACTGCCGAAAGTTCAAAAATCCCGCTGGTGAACGTGTCCCGATGAATTTTAAAAAGCGAGAATGGAAGCTGCGTCGCGATTCAATCGTCGACGTTCAAGGAATTTAAAACGGCGCACGGCTTGGACGGTAGTCTCGACGTCACGTAGATTTTACCATTTTTGTTACCCGCTTGCGTACGCGCGTAATTTTCGCGGAAATTTAACCCCTTGCGCTGGAAACTTGGTTCGCGGACCATAACGAGCGACCGAACCGTATACAATAACTCGTCGCTTACTTGTTCTTTTGAACTCGTCGGTATGATGTCACTGGACAGAAATTGTTAAGAAGTAATAAAATAATCATGATATAATATAATAATATAATATAATACAATACAATACAATATAATATAATATAATACAATATAATGTAATATAATATAATACAATACAATACAATACAATACAATGTAATGTAATGTAATATAATATAATATAATAATATAATAATCATAATAAAGTAAGTCGAGTAACAAAATATCACTTGTTTTGCCTGGATTACATTTGAATATACTTAAAACTGAGAAAATGTTGCAATTTCAAAAATTCTCGGCACGTCGTTCCAGCGCACGAGGTTAGACAAAGATCGATCGTTAAACTTTGAAACTCATTCTAAATAGAAACATAAACGCGTTTATCTTTCTCCGATCTTCGCTCTTCCTCGTTCCTCGTCGTCCCCCCTCCCCCTGAAATCTTGAGGGGTTCGATAGAACTCCACCAATAAATAACAATGAATAACGAGGAGGAACAGAGAATTGGAATTCCCTCCTTTATCGTTGAATCGCAGGAGCCCTCGAAAGATGCCGAACTTGCGGGAAAATTACGCAAAACTTATTCACCGCGCAACGGTGGTGGATTCTCGAGTACCGTACCGCCATCCCGGAAACCATTCGGCGAGAAATTTATTTACGTCTGCCATTGTCGTTACGTTCCCCGCGTTCACACCGCCGTTGGGCTTGGTATAAACAGCCCCTAACTTCTCTCGAGGGTAGTAGGCAGAGAGGTCGGACTGTCTAACGAATGGTTTGGAGTTCAGGCTGAAGGTGACCTGCGACGGGACGCACCTGCACTACATCAAAGCCTATCAGTTCGTCGACTCGCCAGAATGGGAAGCGATGCACGAGAACATCGACGACGTCTTCCAAGTGACGATACGAGCGGAGGAGTCCAGCACGTACATCTGTTGGACCAGGCTGAAGTTGCTCAGGGTACTCAGGCATAGGCCCCTGCTCAAGGTCGTCCTCAACACCCTCATCGGTAAGGACATTACGTCCAAGTTGTACGCCCTTAACGAGCAGCTCGCTGGTGTCGCCGCGGCCAGTGAGACAACCACGTCGAATCCTTACAGGGGCGTCGCGAGAAGTCTCAGCGTCGACGCCGTAAACACTGAAACTGCCGGAAGAGTACGATCGACGACGTGGAAGGCACAGAGGAGGCACAGTAACCCGCGTAGCGACAGTAAGTTCCCTCAAGCCCTTTCTCTCTATAATTTTGCCAAAGGGATGACAGTCGTTGGAAAAATCTTTTCGCGTGGAGAAACGGGGACAACCGAGATTTCTTTTTATTAAAATTGTAAATATTAAAATTATTATAACGATGTAGCAATATCGAAATCGTAACATCGATATTGGATTTTTCATGTTGATGCTAAAGCAACTGAAATTCGTTTGTTATTTACGTTTATACGCGAGAATATTAATGTCGGAACGTAAGGAAGATCTTTGGAAAGAAAATGTCCTCGTCAGTAGTGAAATTTAGCAAAATAATTCTAACAACACTGTCGTGAAAGCATTTGAAGGCTTCTACATCGTAATTTTTTATGACACTGCAGTATTTTAAATAGTACAGCAAAATGTTTCTCGACGCCAAACGATTGTTAACGAAATTATCGTTAATCATTGTCCCTTTCTGGAACAAGTTTGAACAATCAGATATCGCACAATGAATTTGCGACTTAAAATAAAGTTAGTCACAACTATTAAAAAACAAGTGCAATTATTTTTTGGCCAACCCAAATGCACGATTGGAAAGTTAAAAGTTTTGGTTAGAAGTAATAATAATAAGTGTTTCTTTTCGTTAATCGATAATCGTTATTGACGAGAAGAATTCTACATTGGTCATTTATAATGGTTATCGATAAGGGAAATTTATTTCGGTTGCTTGCAACAGTTATCGACGAGGGAAACTCCATTTCGGTCGTTCGTAATACCATAAAGCATAAGTTCGCATGGCATAAAGCTGCATATTTGCATAATCGACCGAAACAATCCTCCGCAACCGCAGTGAAACATTTTGAAAACTTATTTTCTGATGCGAATTGAAATAAATTTCCCTTATAGATAATTATTATCAGCGACTGAAAGGAAACAGTTTCCCTCACTTCAAAACTGTTAAACAAGTAATCGAAATAAATTTCTCTCGTTGACAATGGTTATTAGCAACGAAAAAATTCTTTTTGAAATTTGTAATCGTTGTTTGCAATCTTTTTGGTAAAAAAAAAAAAAAAAATTATTATTATCTTGTGACATTTTTCATTCTAGTTATAATAGTCAGTTATGGTCCCCGAATTTTACACTTTCATTTTAGAACAATTTCGGGCGTTGATCCATTGTGCATTGTGGGTCGAAAACGTATCGGCATACCTAGTTTTTTGACAAATGATCAGTTAATCCAATAGTTTACTACATGGAAAAGTAATGTACACAGTAGCAATTTTCAATAACAATAATAATGCGAGTAATATAAAAATTTGAGAATCAAAAAGGTATTGATATATCCTGTTTGCAATTCTATCATATACTCGAACAGAGTGTAAAATATTTAGCACAAGTATAAATAATAAGAAGGCGAGCGTCCTTTCTTAATTTATTTATTTATTTATTCATTTTTCACGGGTATAGGAAAATCCATTAGTACAAAGAGTGATACAATTATAAAAATTTTAAATGAAATGACAGCGAGTGAAAAATTATAATGAGATGCCAAGTAATGAGCGTTTAAAAAGATGGGAATGAACGGTTAAAAACATCGATCAAACAACGTGCATTATTAGCGTTAATGAATATACGATTATATCGATATCATTCGATATTCCACTTGCGAAAGAATATTTTTAATTTATCCGCTATTTAGCAAATCAATAATTTACTTATCTTGTATCATCGTATAATTCTTTACTACAAATTGCTACTGTGCACTTGGTTATTCTTGCACGGTGGAATAAACTATTTCGCCAACGGTGGAATTTACTATCACAAGGACATCGCCAAAAAACCAAGTGTGCCGTTTCAACTTAATTTCCAACCTCGAACGCAACGTCGCACATTTCCCTCCCCGTCAAAAGTGAAAAATTATGCCGCCCCCGTCCTTAATCAGTGTGCGCGCCGTCGTGCGTCGCGAACGCTGAAAGGATTGAATCCAGACGTTCGTCTGATCGACCGCGGGAAAACCACGTACCCCGAAATAAAACTGCACGATCACCGTTCCCAATTACACTCCGCTGTGTGAACGCGGGCCAATCGTCGACCAAATATTCACCCCCGCCCCCCTCCGCCCCCTGACTGTCGAATCTCTGTAGAGACAGTGACTGATGTCGGTCACGGAAGAGGCGGACGGCGGGTGTCGATCGATCGATATGAAAATAGTAATTAGTCGGCTTGGCTAGATTGAGATGGCGCGTGTGACGAGATGAATCGAAATGAATTGTCTGCCCGCAGGGAGTTCGCCGTCGCGGTACTCGCACCAGTACTGGGCGCCGGTGGTGGCGAATCACTTCCCGCCGACCTCGCCGTTCACCCAGGGCAGCCAAAACCTCGGCTACACGTTGCTGCCGCAGGCCGTTCAGTTCTCACCGCCGTCGCGGCCACCCTATCTCTCGCATCAGCCGTTGACGCGGCAGCGCAGCGGAGGCACCAGCGGCGATTACACCCTGCTACCTCAGACACCGAAGCTCGAGAGGAAACGCTCGAAAAAGGGGACGAGGGAGGTGAGTGAGCCAACCCGGCGGTAGCGACTGCCCGCTCAATTACCCACAACGAAATGAGACGTTTAGAGCGACGCGAGTGGCGATTACGCGCGAGTGGAGGATCGTGCCGGATGACGCCGCGCTTTTCACCTTGGATTCTTTCACGCAGACCTCTTTGTTTCCACCGATGCCCCCCACCCTGCCCAGTATAATTATTTCGTCTTTTTTTTTTTTTTTTTTTTTTTTTAGTTTTTTTTTATTCCTTCTTTTCGTGTTCAGCAGGGTGATTTTGGATTCTTGGTTCTATATTTGCGTGCATTTGTTTCGTCCAATGACCGCTAGTGTAATTATTTGGTTTCCTTTTTTTCTTTCTTTGGTTTCTTTGGTTTTTTTTGAATTCTTTCATTTTTCGTTGTGTTGAGCAGGGTGATTTTGGATTCTTGGTTCTATATTTGCGTGCATTTGTTTCGTGCAATGGCCGCTAGTGTAATTATTTGGTTTCCTTCTTTTCTTTTTTTGGTTTCTTTGGTTTTTTTTTTGGATTCTTTCATTTCTCATCGTGTTCAGCAGGGTGATTTTGGATTCTTGGTTCTATATTTGCGTGCATTTATTTCGTACAATGGCCGCTAGTGTAATTATTTGGTTTCCTTTTTTTCTTTTTTTGGTTTCTTTGGTTTTTTTGAATTCTTTCATTTCTCGTCGTGTTGAGCAGGGTGATTTTGGGTCCTTGGTTCTATATTTGCGTTTATTTGTTTCGTGCAATGGCCGCTAGTGTAATTATTTGGTTTCCTTCTTTTCTTTTTTTGGTTTCTTTGGTTTTTTTTTTGGATTCTTTCATTTCTCATCGTGTTCAGCAGGGTGATTTTGGATTCTTGGTTCTATATTTGCGTGCATTTATTTCGTACAATGGCCGCTAGTGTAATTATTTGGTTTCCTTCTTTTCTTTTTTTGGTTTCTTTGGTTTTTTTGAATTCTTTCATTTTTCGTTGTGTTGAGCAGGGTGATTTTGGATTCTTGGTTCTATATTTGCGTGCATTTGTTTCGTGCAATGGCCGCTAGTGTAATTATTTGGTTTCCTTCTTTTCTTTTTTTGGTTTCTTTGGTTTTTTTTTGGATTCTTTCATTTCTCATCGTGTTCAGCAGGGTGATTTTGGATTCTTGGTTCTATATTTGCGTGCATTTATTTCGTACAATAGCCGCTAGTGTAATTATTTGGTTTCCTTTTTTTCTTTTTTTGGTTTCTTTGGTTTTTTTGAATTCTTTCATTTCTCGTCGTGTTGAGCAGGGTGATTTTGGGTCCTTGGTTCTATATTTGCGTTTATTTGTTTCGTGCAATGGTCGCTAGTGTAATTATTTGGTTTTCTTTTTCTTTTCTTTTTGGTTTCTTTGGATCCTTTCTTTTCTTGTGCTTTTGGAATGTTTAGTCGAACGATGATTTTGGTGTTTTTGGTTCTGTAATTAAGTGTCATTTGTTTCGTGCCAATACTACTATTTCTTAGTTTCGTTAAATCCTTTTTGTTTTTATTGTGTTTGAAATATTAGTAGGAGGGGTGATTTTGGGCTTTTGATTTTTAATTAGGTGTTAGTTACGCGTATTTATTTCGTGCAATGGCTACGAGTGTAATTGTTACTTTTTTTCGAGTTCTTTCTCTTTTAGTCGTATTTGAAATATTAGCAGAAGGGGTAATTTTACTAGTAATACTTGTTACGTGTGGTCGTTTTGTGCAATTATTTCGTTTTTAGTTTCTTTGAATCCGTTTTGTTTCTGTTGCATTTGAAATATTAGTAGGAGGAGTGATTTTGAGTTTTTGATTTTTAATTAGGTATCAGCTACGTATACAGCAATGGCTGCCAGTGTAATTATTTCGTTTTTGTTTCCTTTGGATTTTTTTTTCTTTTTTTTTATTACATTTAAAGGCATCGAATTTTTAATTTTTAATTAAATACCAGTTACAAAAAAAAAAGTTACAAATAGAAGATTCAGAAAAATATTTCGTCGGCATTTATTCAGACAAGATTACAATAAAGGTAGAGATAAACCAGACAAAGTCAAAATAAACGAAAGGTAAAAACAAACAAACAAACAAAGAAACAGTTGCGAAAATTTGTATTCCAAACGTGTTCTGAAATGTTCTCCTTTCAACGGCGACAAAATGCAAAGAAAATGTAAAATCCAGTCGACGCTGATTGTAATTAGATCGTTCCAGAGAGTTGATAATGCAAAGCTATTAACGCGGCACTAGTAGAATTACCCCAAATTGGTCAGACGCCACGTTGCATCGGTTGATTCGATAAACCGAAACGTAGAAATTAGTATCGTTTCAACGCGGCACTTGGCTTTCGAACAGCTGCTATAAAACACGGCTCTATAATTTCGCCCAACTGGCACAAATTAACTTCACGTTAATTTAAACAAATTCAGCGGCGACTCACTCGAATTGAATTCCCCATTTAATCAGTCAAGTTCTCTATAAAACTTCCAACACGATCGCCGATTATTCTTTTCGCCAAGACCTGCATCCAGCGGCTAGAGTTTCACAGAAATTTCCATGACACCGTTGTTCAGCAACCCGTACACGTTTTTGTTTATCTGGTCTCTCTCGCGCGGCTCTACCGCCAGATTTCCCGCGATCGACGCGATCCTCCGTCGGTTTTTTTCTGTTTCTTTTTTTCTCTTTTTTTTTTCATTCCTCGACGGTGATTCATTCGACGCTGGCAAATATAGAAAGGCGTGGCTCGTTCGTCTTTCGCCGGAGCGCGAAACGAAACGGAGGGAATATCCGCGTCGACGACGTAAATCGTCAGGTGGTGGGGACCGGTAGAAAAAGCTCGACGAATATATCGCTTCGAAAAAAAAAGAATAAAAAAAATAAAAGAACTCGATTACCGCGCGTACTCGAGCCAGAAAAGTGGGCCAATATTGAATTAGCATCGGCTTCGCTTCGGCAATCCCCCTACCCCTGGCTAGATGACTTTACTCTCAAGCCACACGCAGAGAATGAAATGAACAGAGATCCGACTGTCGTCCACTCGTGAATGGAGTTGTCTTGCGCGAGTAAGGGACTTGAAGAGATGACACTTCAAGTCACGAGTGTCGGGAAGAACTAGCCTTGCTTCGTACGAGCAAACGACGCGACGTTGGGTGCACGTCTCCATTCCTTTTTATTCTCGTTCCTCCCGTCTCGTTTCATCCCGGGGCGAATTTCGCTAATCGACGGGTTTGCGCTGTCCTTCTGTTTCTAATGGATTTTACGAATTAATATTTTTCCGTAATCTAGTCGAACGTAGTGTAGTAGAGCAAAAGAACGAAGAAAGAAGTCACATTTTTCTTCTCGTATCGTTAGTTCTCGTATTAAGGGGGCAGGATAGTTTGACGGGCCTACAAATTACGAATATTTTGGAGGGCTAGTAAAAGAAGAAAAAAAAACTTACATATTTGATTGACATGAGCTTTTGTGGTTTATTTTAACACATTGTGCACTATCAAAAAGAGGGCTCTTGTTCCACTTTTTTATGGCATCCCTTTACATAATTTTTTTTTTACATTGCCTATTGGTGTGCATGATTCCAGCGAAACAGGATTAACTGCGACAAAAAGGCAAAAAAAGTTCAAAAGTAAATGATATTCTCCAGGGATTGACGATCCAACGTTTTGATTTTTGTGGAAATTATGAAAATAGCAGCTATTTGTTTTCGATTTATCGAATTTATGCCAAAATTTCTACGTTTTTTTGTTTATATTTTTCGAAATTGTCCAAAATTAAAAAATGTTCAATCGTAAATCCCCAGTAAATGTTACACTAAAGATACGCACCAAGTTTCACGGTAGTCGGTTGGTTAGATTCCGAGATATCTTGCGAACCGTTTGTAAAAACCTAGTTTCGAGAAAAACGCGTTTAAAGTTTCAGACCGTCATTTTTCACATGTATCCTTTACTTACTTTTTTCACTTATATATACCGCGGCTCACAGTTACAATTACAATTCACGACTAAATTGAATCCAAATCCCCTGATATTCGATTCACCGAAAGTAATATTTGAATCACACGCTCTACACTTTGTAATACTGCTTAAAGTTGCAAACAGTGATACAAATTCAATTATCCTGTATCCGCGGATTTATCATTATACCCCGAGAATAAGTCGTTTCCAAAGGCTAGGACCTTTTCTATCTTATTTCCAAGACTTTGGATTACTGTTTAAAACAGAAAATCAAAAATTTTTTTGAAAATTTCACACTGTCCTGACCCCTTAAAATTCATATCGAATTTTCAAAGAGACCTCATTCCGATGATGATCGAGCTAGAAGCTCTGCCGCGGTTTCAAGAGGTTTAGGACACCTAAATTGAAAAACATTCCGAAAGGACGATCAATCACCATATCGCTGGCAGAAGTCCATCATTAGAATGGAGTCACTGGGGCTGGCGATGCATTTCATCTGAATCGTCCGGTGATAAAATATTTCCTGAACCGCGAATTTCGCCGAGGAGGAGCTCGAACGACGCGGAACAATGGTTGCGTTTAAACGACGAAAGCGAGTAGATGATCGTAATGCTCCTCCACAATTACAGAGGAGCGGTAAGTAGCGTCGGTTATACTAAACGCCCTCTTGATTTCGTATTCAATGCTCGCAACGATCCAAGAAAATTATGCCATTTCCAACCGAGCCAGAGCCACTCGCGGACGCGCTACACTCCTACTTATCACTCGAAATAAAGTAATTTCGAAGCGGTTAGATCAGGGCTGGAGTAAATTCACGAAAGCCCACGACAACCGTGCACGATAACATTCTCCGCGTGAACGCGGCGTAATCGTTTTGTAACGACGAGCGCGGCTATTCATCATCGTTTCTCCTCTCGGCCGGTTTGCATGATACAAAGGGGAACTGGAGAAGTTTGAGTAATGCGAAATAATGCTTGCGTAATTGTACAGAGGACCGTCGCTGCACACGTGAACAGAAGACTGGAAGGGTGTCGCGCCAGTTGTGAGTAACCGAGACAAAAATTTTGCAAAAGAACCGCACTCGTGTCGAATATTCGAACGAACGATAATGGAGATTACGATATGTCGAAGTGTGAACCAAGCGGCATTGATCAAATTCGGCATAAACGTAGTTTTCGGAAAAATCTTTGACTCGTATTTTCTTTTCTTCTTTTTTTTTCGTCGATGTTGAAGCGGCGAAAACTGAAAATTCTCAGAATTTTTCTGTTTCTGTTTTTTCAACGACAAATTCCATAGAATTTATAGATTAGAAGATATAGAATAGTGTCTTTTTTAACGACGAATTCCACGATTTTGTAAAAAAAAATCTTTTGCACATGTTTGAACAATATATTTAAAAGAACCGTATTTTTCACAAGTTTCTCTAAGTAAGTGTTAATCAATTTTCTTAAATAACTGTCTACGAGAACTACGTATTCAAGCATCTTGATCTTGGCATTGTAAAAACATTCAAATTAACAGAAACTTGAGGAACAAGAACCGAGTGCGTTGGTGAAGCATCCTTCCATTGAGTATTCCACATAACATTTGATTCATTTTACATTCTCGCCGAAAATGATCCTTTATTCCATGCTCAAAAATTCGAGTTCTCGAAACTCGACGCTTCCTTTCGAGAGATTTCGACGTTTCCTTCTCTGCGCCTCGGGACGTGGAGAATCTAGAAAACATGGGGTTCAAGATGACAGGGGGGTTCAAGTCTCCAACAATTTTAACTTTATTATCTCCTCGTCCTTATCTGAATTCGCGCGAATTTTCTCGCGAACGAAATGTCGCGTAGTATCGAGGTCAACAGGAAGCGAGGAAATTCGTTCCGCGGAAACAACGGGAACGATGAAAAGGATTAATACGAGGGGGAGAGGGGGGAGGAGGGGATTGGCTCGCTAAGAACGACAGGATCGCATGCGACGCGTGAATATTTCAGTGGCACGTACGCCTTGACGTGTTTCGCGCGACGCATTGAAAGGTTGGTGAAACGCGAACGCGCGAGTGGTGCAATTTTTAAACGAAGCCGTCCCTCTTAAAAAAAAAAAAAAAAAAGTCCACATGGTTGCTTGTGTGCCTCAGATCTCTTAATTAGTCTGGCTGATTCGCCTTGGCAAGCGTGAAAGTAATGCCGAGCGGAGCTTGATTCGCGAGGTTGATACGAGGAGTTGTTTAACGATATTTCGCATCGGTACAGGGGGAAACTGGATTTCTACTCGAGACACGTGACAACCAAGCCCGTGAAGTTTAATCAGAATGCAAGAGACGACGGCGTTGTTGGATTAATCGCGGCGGAACGCGTTTTGCATCGTCAATTATTGATCTGATCTCCCTTTCTTCGCACAATTCGAGTACTCTTGAAGGAACAATTTCTTTTTTCTTTCCCTTGATTCTCTTCGCAACGTGAAAATTTTCAGTGTCGAAAGGGAAGTAACGTCGACACGATTTTTAGAAGAGTGATTTCAAATTCAAGCGTGAATCTATGTACCATTCAGTTGGGCAGATGTTATTGATAACTTTGGCTCGTCCTAGGAACAAGCGTAGAATGTGGGATAGAATGGTATTACAGTTACTGTAGAAATACATTATCCAGCCAGAAGTGACAAATTTCCTTGGCTATTCTGGAACAATCACGATAATATAACAGGCGAGCTCTTTTGGCTTTTAGCTTTGACCTTTTCGCGCGACTTCTTAGCAACACGCCTTTTAGTGTTACGAGGCACGTGTTGAGTAACTACCAGACCTTAATGCCTTTCGCATTGAAAAACGTTTTAAGGTCTAGGCTACGCTGCTAAAGACATTTTCAGAGTATAATCTGGTTTATTACAGGAGAGGAGTATCAGTTAATGAAATTGTATGAATATTTTAGTAGCTTTTAAAGATCGATCACGGGGAGAAATTACATTTTCGTGTAATAAATGGCACGTAGCCGTGAATTTTTATGAGACGTAATTTTTTTTTTTTTTTTTCTCCTTTAAAGCGTGGATTTTTTTGTTCTCATCGAACTACTCTTCAGCAACAAGATATCGAGATGTTGTCTCAGCGAAATGGAAGATTGTTTGACGATCGTAATTAGAGTACTCGTATTTAAATTGTTTCACTGTCTGTTGGGAAATGCAGCGCTATTATCGCGGTGCTAGTAGAATCGCTACAAATTGGTCAGACGCCATTGTGCGTGGTTGAGTCGACGAATTGAAACGTAGAAATTAGCATCTTCTCGAGCAGAAGCTGTGTAGATTTAGTTGTATAATTTCTACTAATTAATAACACATACATACATCATGCGTGTATTGTACGTACGAGGATCACGTGTATTATACACACGTGTACATACGAGGATCCAATTGATTTTTTCCAACCAATTTTAGAGTATATCAAACTAGAGACCGATCTTAATAGAGAAATAATAAATGCGCGTAACCATGAATTTTTATGAGATATAATTCTTTTTCTTTTTTAAATGTAGATTTTGTTCGCCAAACTACTTTTCGCTCATATTTTAATGCGCAAAATGTCAAGATATTATTATCTTGATATTTTATACGTTCAAGTGCAAAATTGCTCGACGCTAATTAGGATATTCGTATTTAAACTTCACAGAGTTGGGAAATGCAACGTTATTATCACTAGTAGAATTATTACGAATTGGTCAGACGCCACGGTACACGGTTGATTCGACAGACTGAAACGTAGAAATTAGTATCTTCTCGGCTGACAGAACGTCGAGACTACTTTTAGAAACTACATAGATGGAGTCATGTAATTTCAATTAATTAACGTTAACTGTATATCGATTGTGATAATATTAATTAATACAACACATTACGTATTATCATCAAAATTCGACGAACTCTTTTCGACTAATTTTAGAACGTGCTAAACTGGAGACGCGTTTCAATAGAGATTGTGAATGTGAAATTGATTGAGTGCAACGCAGTTGTTGCACTAATTTGATGCATTCGGATAATTGCTCTACCCTTTCCGAATTCTTGGTCACGATGCACCGCGTATATATCCAGAAACGCTCAACAGCTGTGCTTATGCAAATCTAATTATAGAGGCGGTTAGATCGTTAGTGTACGGATCTGTCGCGAAATGTAATGGTTAATTCCTGGCTGTTACTGCGGAGACCACTTAAATTTCAATTATTCTAATGAACGAGAAGACCTTTCCGTTCATCAATCGCGTCTAATAGGTTGTAAAATTCCCTCATGCTCGACGTTCTCATCGCCTCGAAATTATTACGTTCTTCATTAGCAAGTAACACGCGTATTTACTTATTCGCGTACTCGTTTGTTTCTTTTCTGTAATTTATCTTATAATTTTACTCCCTTTTAATAACGTTTTGTAATTTTGTATCCAACAGAGTCGAATTTGGTGGTTAATCAATCAAGGCCAAGATATATATTTAAGACTAAACTTGATTAAAGTTGTCTGCTGTCACATCCACGCTATTCACACTTTTTCTCAACATGTGTCCTCGTTTTCTTTCTCTCAGTCTCGTTCCTTTTTTTTCTGACTCTCAGGACTAACCCCCAAGGGGATATGTATACGCAGAGATATATGGTCGACTGTTCTTGCTGACTGCCACGCGAATTTGTTGAACTTGCACCGTAATTCCTAGAGGTGAACTTACACCACACGTTCTACTTCTCTCTTACACCAGTGGCCATTTCTTTTAAACCGTGGTCTTTTAATTGCCCTGAAAGCCCAAAAGACGAATCACTGTCACAATATTGAAATTTTCGTAACACTAGAAACCACTAGAATATCAATAAAAGTAATTCGCAATATCCTGTGTCAAAGATTAAACCAGCCAATGTCGATCGGTCAACAATGCGTCAACATTCCCGAAGTTACTAAAATTGATCTTGCAACAATATCAGTTCAATGACGTGTCACATCGATAATTTTCTGTTCCAACATCATTCTCTCAGTTTTAAGTTATATTTAAATGCAACCCAGGCAAAACTTCTTAATAATCGACGAGTTCGAAAGTAGAAGAAAGCGACGAATTATTGTATACGGCTCGGTCGCTCGTTATGGTCCGCGAATCCAGTTGCCAGCGCAAGGTGGTTGAAAGCTCGACGGCGTCTCCTTTCGTTCCTCCGGTAGCCACGCGGCAATGTCAAGGCAATGATCGTTGTTTTCTGAACTTGTTGCAGGTGACGTTCGAGACGCCGGTATGACGGTCGCTCGACGGGGAGGGCCCTGCAAGCGTACCACTTCTGTCGCTGTCGCCGCAGCGTTCCGCCTAGCCCCGTCGAGATATCATCCCCCCAACGTTGATCCACCTGTCACGCTGGTTCGTTGCGTGGTCCGGCTAGACCGAGAGAATCGCGCACTGTCCGGCCTATCCCAGCAGCAGCAGCCGCCGCCTAGACAATTGTCGCGTTCGAGACACTTTCAAGGACACGTACGACACGACGAACATTCGATTGCGAAGTTTGCGCAATCTATTTTGTGTGTATGCATGTGTATGCGTGCATGTGTGTGTGTGTGCGTGTGTATGCGCGTCTGAGAGAAAAAGAGTGCGCGCGTAGAACGATCTGCGAACGCTCGCAGAACCTCCGTTCGTGCTTCGATGAACCGTAGCAAGTTTCGAAACGGACGCAGCTGGTCGAGTACTAGATTCGAGGGGAAGACGCACGATGATCAGACCAGATCATGTTCATATCCCGCAAGTGCTACGCCTTACACGTAACTGATACTCACACGCACGTGCACAAGTAAAATACTTGAGCGGAATGAGCCTCGATCGAAAAGCCGTGTGTCCGCGATCGATCGTGGCGGAAGGAGTGTGCACGGTGTTCCCCGCGCGAGTGACCGGATATATATGTATATATATGTGTGTGTGTGTGTGTGTGTGTGTGTGTATATATATATATATATATATACGTATATATATATACGTATACATACAGCGAGATGCATCTGTTCTTCTTCCTCTTCTTCCACCTCATCCTTTCGTTTCTTCCAGTTACTCTTCTTTTACTGTTTCCACTGCTTCCTCTCGTTCGTGGGACTTGTCCATCGAGGGAACGGAGGGAGTTCACGTCGTTGGAGGCGGAGGTTCGTGGAGAAGTTGGAAGGAAAGACTTGACCAGAAAGTCGAGAAAGCGGTGAAACTGGGACGAAGAGGAAAGTTTCGCGGGCCAGGTGATGAAAGGCAAGAAGGAGGGGGCGGAGAGAAGAGAGGCTGGCTAACTTCCTGGGTAACGAATTACACCCGCGATCGTTGGAACATCGTGTCTTTCACGCTTCGAGACTGGTGAGGAGGGACGAACGAGGGTGGCCAGAAGAAATTCAAAAGGTCACGTTTGGTGCTTTTATATTTCGCGTGAAAAACCGGGAACGATCTTTAATCCTTCGCACGTTAATTTTTCGCGACTCGTCGAGACTCTCCCCTTTTCTCTGTCCCCCTCCCCCTCCTCCTCCTCCTCCTCCTCCTCTTCGTCACGCGAGTGACCTAAGATCGGCAATCGATGGATTAAAAAGTTGCGAGGTGGTCACCGAGGAACACCGACGCGTTTTTTGCCAACTTTCTTCGAAGAGGAGCTCGAACAGGAACACGCCATTCGGAATACCTACCGAACGATTTCAAAATGACGTGGAAAGAAAAAAAAAAAAGAGGGAATGAAAACGTAGGCTATATCGTATACTTCCGCTGTGTACACCCTTACATCGACTGTGATTATAACGGATATAATTATTAAGTCTTTCAGAGTGTATGCACAGAGTGAATACACAGTACATGGGGGACGCGAGTTTTAACGAGTGCGGGAATTACATAAGGGGTCCTCGAGGTCGGTAAGTTCAGACGTCCGTTCTTTCCCGATTGCCACTCGTTTTCCTTCCAACACGGAGCGGAATTTATTTTCAAGGTGTTCGCTCTGAAGCCGGCGGAAAGCGTTGCGCGAACGTTTGGTTCGAGGAATTTGCAATTTTTTGAGTTCAACGAAGAATCTTCGTCGATTGATCTCGTCGGGTAAATCTTTCTCTAATTACTGTCGTTTATCAATACAATTTTTATACATTATTATTTATTTTATAATTATTTATTATTTATTTATTATTACTTATTTTATAATTATTTATTATTTACTTATTATTTATTTATAATTATTTTGTAATTACATATTTATTATTTATTTTATAGTTTTATACTATTTAGATATTTTTGTACGTTACTATTTATTGATTATACTTTATTAATTACTATTTATCAATTTAATTTCTTTCCTCATTATTTATTCACTATTACTTATTTTATAATTATTTATTATTTATTATTATTATTTATTTTATAATTATTTATTATTTATTTATTATTTACTTATTATTTATTTTATAGTTTTATAGCTATTTAGATATTTTTATACGTTACTATTTATTGATTATACTTTATTAATTACTATTTATCAATTTAATTTCTTTCCTTTAATTAAAGTAGTTAGTTCCGAGCGACGAAAGTCGTCTATTCTTCGAATCTATGCTGTTTAATGCACTTCTCAATCAATCCGGGAAACGTTCTCTGTTGGAAACGTTTAGCGAGGCATTCGTTTCCCGACATGCATATAGCAGCCGGCAGGTCGTTCTTTTTTTTTTTTTTTTTTTTATTTCTTTTTCCCTCTCGATTCGTTTAATGCAGCAGAGTTTCGATTGAATAATTCGTTTCATTAAGCAACGAAGTATTGCTCCTTTTTTTCTCGCGCAGCCGTGCAGGTAGTGGAGTCGAACGAACGATTGAGTTCCCTGGGCGAGTTCATTTAGCTGCTTGGTTTGAAAAAGGAGTGTAGCGATTAAATTCCTTTGAACGCGCGCGATCGATCCGGCGAATCTCGGGGAATTCGTCGGCTGGCCGTATCGATCTCTCGAGGACACCGATCGCGGGCTAGGTGAAAGAGAAACGGGAGAGAGAGTTTCAAAATAGGTGAGAAATAACAACGCGATAAGTTGAATGAAAAGACGAGAGAAAAAGCGAGAGAGAGAGAGAGAGAGAGAGAGAGAGAGAATGAATTGAAAGAAGAAGAAAGAACAACGAGAATTCGTTGGAAAACGGATGGACAGTGAAGAGATGAAAACGAGCGTAATCTCCAGACGTAAACGCAATAAGTGCTTCGTTAAAATGAATAAAAAAAAAAAACCTGCAATAAAGTGCTTCGAGAATAAACAAAACAGAGCAAAAAAAATAAAATAAAATAAAATAAACTAAAATAAAATAAAACTAAGATAAAAATAAAGTAAAAAATCGTAGTTGATTATCGAGAGGGTTAAACAGAGCAGAGTTATCGTCTAAGGCGAACCTAAGATTTAAACTTAACTGTAAATCGTTACGCGTCGCGCGAGGAAATAATAACAGGCAAACAAACAAACAGAGAAAAGAAAAAAAGAATAAAATATAAAGTTAAAAAAAGAAAAAAAAAGAGATAAAACGTAGCACGTGTAGTAGAAATGGGGAGGAAAAAGAGACGAGTACTAAAACGAGACGAAATAAAAGAGATAAAAAGTAAAAAAAAAAAAAAAAAATAAAGAATTCGAAGAAAATAAAACAATGTGTGTTTGTATGTTTCTATGTTTATATAATCGCCGCGTGTGAGAGCGAGGCCGTAGAAGAATCTATTAAGACGCACAAACGATTCGAACGAACGATTTAAGAAAATAATACAAAATAATAAATAAAAAAAAAAAACAGAAAAGAAAAAGAACGGAGGGACAGAGAATGAACGAAAGGAACGAGAGGAATAAGGGTAGAGTAGATGAGATGTGTGCAAAAATTGGCGTCGGCCATGGTTGGCACAGGGAAGAACCGGATGCTTGTTTGATGGAACAACGATCAAACAACAACCTGTCCGTGTGTTTGTTGTGCGACGTATCCGTTGCGTTAACGAGGCTTGTGTAACGCGTGTAGTTCTTTGGGCTACGTTCGTTGGAAAATATAGTCACCGTGGCTGGTAACAACGACGTTGTTAAGCGAACGTGACGTGTTTGAACGTGGAACACATGTTGCTGTTGATAGCCACTGCCGTAGAAATTGTGAATATATTATCGGTAGCGTAAATTTAGAGGGATACTTGGTCGAGCGAACGCGAGTTTGGGGTAAAAATTTCAGCGACGAGATTGTTTCAGGAGACAAAGCGTAACGAACATTTGTCCTCAAAGTGAAATTTTCTCCGACGGTGGAGATTTCACATTTTATTTGCACGCACAGATTGATGAATCGCGCTCTATATATATATATATATATATATATATATGTGTGTGTAATATATCTAAAGATGCTCGTACATTCGAAATACAACGCGATACAACGAAATTATAAGGATAATAATCCCAAACTTGCGAGGAGTTGGCGCGAAGCTTGGTGAAGTTAAAAACATTTCTTTTCGTTCGCTAGTTCTTCTTCTCGAGACGATGCGCGAGTGATGATATTTTTTTAACGACTGTAAATAACGCATAGGGGATGGTCACACGAGTTACGAATGAAAAACTGTACCTGTTTTAAATTGTCGCCAGGCGGTGTTTATCTCTCTAGATTTACCACCAGCTTCGAGTAAACGTTCGAAAACGTGTCGATGTTTCGTCTATTTTCATTCGTCGTATTTTTGACAAGAGGCAGCCGAGTCAGCCATGTTACACGAAATATAATTTGCAATGAATACATCTTGTTAGCAAAATTAAACGTTATTTGCAGTGCGACGCAGAATTTTATTCACGTTACCGCAAAATGCAACCGCAGTCAGTTGCGCGATTTGTTGAAAAGGGATCGAAAGCGTACGACCAAAGGTAAGTCCATCCAACAATTTGTTTATTAAATCGAATTCCAATCTCTAAATAAATCTGAATTCATAAAATTCTCGTTAGAAAATTAGTCGAACTTGTACGGTGCCGCTGCTACGATCATCGACGCGCATACAAACGTTAGTAAAAGAAAAAGAAAAGCCTGTTTGAAGCTTCACATTGTAGTTGCTTCACTTCGTGTGTCGTTATTAAACGCGTAGGAAATTAAGAAGTTCTCGATCGGTTAGTATCACTGTCAAGTACATACATACATAAGTATCTTAATGTACAGTTTCTATGACAATACGTAAGTGGTAGAGATTTTCGAAAGAGTGAGAGAAAGGAAAGAAAAAGAAAAGTGATCCAATTTAACTTCGCGTAATCATGCGAAACACACCGATCGTATAGAACGTATTTACATATTGACGCGCTTATATATTTTTATATATGTATAGTAAGAAGGTAAAATAGTATCGTTACATAGCAGTATTGTACATAAGAGACGGTATCACGTATTTTCCAACACTTCCAAACACTTGCGTTCTCAATCGAGCAGCTGAAAACACTTGAAAAACGTACTCGCGAATATTCATCGCGCGGATCGTCGCGCCTTGCTTTCGCTCGAAAATCGAGACCGGTTTTCATTATCTTGCCGATTAATGGCGTTAGTCCTTTGACTGGTGTTTTATTTACTCGATTCAAAAAAAAAAAAAGAAAAAAAAATTGTAAACGTGCTTTTGTTTGCACGAAATGAAATTGAACGCTCGACGAAGGAACATAAAACACTTCGAGAGATACTTCGTTCGTTGATGATGTTTCTCTGATTGAAAACAACTTCCTTCGACACTTTTGACTTTTACCACAGAGAAATTGGCATTGTCAGTGTCCGATGTTTAATTTTGAAATTTGACATTTTAATCGTCGACCAAAAAAGTAAAATATTTTCTCAATATTCTGGTAATCCGGCTTAAAAAAGTCGATTTTTTTCTTTTACATTTTCTCAAAGTATGTGCTTTCGTGAATGCCTGTGTAAAGGGATTTGTGTGAATTCGTAAAATTAGCAAAGTTGTAGATGTTTAAAGGAAATGATGCTCGCAACGTAGAAACTTCAAATGTGTTTTTCTGGCTGACGGGTTATCTCTCGTTTTAATTGACCGATTGACTTGAAATTTGGAGGAGATCTTCACCGGAATGTATCTTTATCGCATGAATCATGGATTTCAAAATCTGATGTTTTTTCTATATATTTTTTTTCTTTTTTTACTACCCAAAGGACGAAAAGCACAAGGAAAATCGATATTATAACTTCAAAATGCCATTCTTTTAATTTTGGAAATTTCGCTGTTTCTGTGGTTCATGCGATAGCCATATTCATACTAGTTAAGATTCATTTTGGTTTTTTAGTTTCAAATAACGAGGTGGACCGGAGTCATCCATCCATACCCGTTTTTAAAAACATGCTTTACTCAAGGCCTCAACTTTCATTAATTTCGTTTAAGAAAAAAAAAAAATTGTAAATACTGTTCAAGTATGAATAAATCTATGTGCGAAAACTGCATGCCAAAATGTATCATGGTTTATTTAGAAAAAAATCTCCAAAAAGTCGACTTTTTTCAAGCCGAATTACCAGGATATACTGCCTTAAAGAATCGTCGATCGTCACTTCGAAAGAACGAAGGAACGCTTTTGACGATTGTAGCAGCCATTCAACAAGTTACGATTATTTCGATAAAAATTTGCTGAACTGACACCACCTGTCGCCTGGTTTCCAGACGGAGCGAAACACACAATTGCTACGTTGGGAATAACGGATATTGCCAGTCAAGGAATTAATATCGACTGCAGGAACCAAGACGGTCGGTGTCGATGGTATCAGTAGTAGCGGATCGTACGAGTCAGACACGGCCCCGAGTCGTTTAATTTCGAAACAGAGCTCCGTCTTGCTCGTCGAATTTCGCGAGAGAACGGATATAAATATCAAAGAACAACATGAGCAGCGTGCATGAACGTCAAATTTGCGCCCTTCACTTTTAGACGAGAATTCCACATTTCCCACGGATGGGATATTGTTGATGAAATTACTTTACGTTGCACGGAGCCGGGAACTGAAATGTTTCGTGAAATTTCTCTTGTACAGACCGTATGGCTTTGAAAAACATTCGAAAGACCGCGAGAGATGTTGCATTTTTTTGTAAATAAATTTTGAAAATCCCTGGATCATTTTGCCGACAAGAAGAAGAGCGGCAGAAACGTCAGCGTGGAAGAAAGTTATTTTCTCAATTGTACAATTCTTCCTTCTATCGAAGGATATATTATTAAATATTATTAATCAATAACGGTGCTTGAACTTCTTTTCAACGCGAGCCATCGTTATGGATCGTATTTTTCTGCATTATCCTCCAATCAGAAATCGAAAAGAGAAAACTGATTATCGTCTTGTTCGACGAGTTCGAGCATCTCTTTCTTTCCCACTATTATCCCTCCAATTATACGCTGGCGTTTCTTTGAAACGATCGATCCGAAACGAATTCCCGGGAACGTTACACTTTGCACGTATGTATAAAGAAAGATAAAACGCGATTATCTCCTTTTGACTTCGTACGCTACCGTTGCCCTCGACTCTGCTCCATTATTTGATTACGTTCGACGAGATTCCGGATCGTTCGTTTCTTGAATTTCTTCGAGCTGAATTTTTCGTAATTTCGAGTTGTTTCGAATTTTTGGTGATCGAGGTCATTTTTGCTAATTATTGCTTTCCTAAGGGCCGATTCTACATTAAAATAGAGACCTCCGCGAGTGTCTCGGGATTTTTGCGGATTTTTCGAAAGTCAGAAACTATAAAAAGAAATTCTTGCCGAAAGTGATCGAATTTCAAGGATTACGTTAACGTTAATCTCGTTTCGGGCAACATTGCCATAGAAACCGATCGAATAAATCCGTGCGTCTCGCGACTGTGGGAAACATCGTGAAATCAATTATGACACGTCGTAATGAGAGCCATGGCGTCAGGATACGCGTTCTACGTGTTCTGGTTCCTCGATATATTCGTCGATATTGGCATGAAACCAGCTGAGCGGCGAACGTCTGGCTTGATTTTAGGCCGAGTTATTTACATACGAATGGAGACTGAACCGAATGCATTTGCCAAACATTTTTTTTTTTTTTCCTTCCACAGACACCCCCTTTCCGCCCCCTCCCTCCCCCACCCCCCTCGCCGCTGTCCTGTACGTACGCTCGATATTTTCGACATCCGCAGACCAGGTTGCACAGTCCATGTCCCGTATAATGTGAACAAGAACGCGTTCGGGAAGAGAGAGAGGACAGCTGGTGATTCATGAGACATGTGTCGAATCGTTAATCGTTTAGCCGATACCCATTTCCGCGACAATTTTCCGCTGGAAAAAAAATGGTAATTAGCGGCTGAGAATGGGCTGGGGGCTTTGTGTTTCCACGCATGAATTCTTGGGGGAAAAAAATTGGGGGGAACAGTGCAGGGTTTCGAGGCTTAATTCGTTTTCGAGTTTTTTGAGTGGAACACAAGATGATTCGCGTGACGAGAATTCTAGCGTTACAATCAGTAACATATTCTGTTTTTTTTTTCTTCTTTCTTTTATTTAATTGCGGTCGTATTTTTATTTAATTTTATTTATTTTTTTGTACTTTTATTTATTTTATTATGTAATTTTTGATCGTTCCAGAACTGGAGTCTGTCCTCCCCGACGTGGCGTTTGAACGTTCGTAGAACAGAGTCGACCAATTGCCAAGAATTTATTGTAATTTTCATTCACAGGAAATACAGACTACAGAATGTTGATTCGTGATAAATTCCGTAGAAAATTATTCCCTTTGACAGCTGCTTTCTATTTAATTTCCCACCGAATTCTGCAAAATACAGAAACTCATCGTTCTTCTTGACGCGATAATTGCAGGACAGAGTTGATTGATTACCAATATATCGCTTATAATATAAATTCTTCGTATCTCAAAAAAAAAAAAAAAAAAATCAATGCAAAATGAGATCCTGTAGAAAATTATTCGAATAATCGATAACTCCTCTTGCAACGACTGTGTTCTCTTAAAATTCCCATCGATCTGTAAAGTACAAAGACTCGTGGTTTCGTCGTTCGTTCTTCTCGACGTTTTTAGCACAGAATTGTCTAATTACCAAAAACTCGTAAGACAGATTCTTCGTTTTTTCGCTACTTATTATATTCCAAAAAGGAACAAATGCCGAATGTCGATTTAAAACGTGAAATCAACAACTCCCCATAAAAAATTGTTGAAACAAATCGATAATACTCCTTAAATTTCCCACCAATCTGTAGAGTACAAAGATTCGTGGCTTCGATATTCGAGTGCTCGTGAAAGATTGTTCAAAAGACGATAAAATCATAGGCGTTCCAGTTCCCTCCAGATCCTAACGATCTGGATCAAAAGAGAGAATTCGTCTCGAACAATGCCCGTTTGTGGTCGGAAGTGACGTTGTTTTAATACCAATCGCGAACACGACATCGATAATACGCATCAAGTGTCATGTCTTAGTCCATCCTCTGTGTACTTTACTTACCATCGACGCTCCTCATCGATTTTCGATTATCACCGTCTCCACAATGAATATTCCTAAAGGGATTGGCGTGAACCGACGGAAACGATTACGGGAGAACGCGAGGGAAAGTGGTAAAAAGGTTTTACACGCGAAAGAATCATTCGCGAAACGTTCCGCACGTTTTTTTTTTTTTATCTGCCTTTATCGCGCTTTTTTGTCATCCAAGTAAGAAAACGAAACGAATCACAGTGGACGAGCTTTCCGTTTTATTTTCTTTTCGTCACCTTTATTTTCAAATATTAAAATTGTGTAAAATTCTTTGTAAATAAAATGTGTCCTCAACGTTGGAACAATTTTTTTTTTTTTTGTCAATCGTTTTTGTGTATTTGTATCTATCAAATTTCTTTTTTTCTTCGTTGTCCAAGTCGAGAGAACGAAACGATTCACAATAGACAAGCTTTCTATTAGTTTTGTTTCTCATTTTTTCTTACTTCTTCTTTCTTTTGTCATTTTTATTTCTAGATATGAAGAAGATTTGTCTGTATAAATGAGATAGTTTCAATTGTTTCTAGGTATTCTGTGTATTTGTCTTTCGGATAAATTTCTTATCTCCATCGCTTTTTTTTCTTTTTTTTTTCTTTTTGTCTTTTTGTCAAGTCGTTCACAGCAGACAAGTACGTACCATTTTATTTCTCATTTTTATTTCTAAACGCGAAGTCTAATATCTATTCCGACGAATTCTCTACAAATGAAACGTATTCTCAATATTATAGTTGTCTCTCGGGCAAATAGCGATTTATTAACGACACGTCGAACCTCGTGGTGAATTAATTTTCGAGTGACTGACTTTTAAATTAATAACGACGGTCTGTCTGTCACATCGAATTTCGAAATACGGCCTAGCGGTGTTAGCGGCGTCGCGTCCGACTTGAATTATTTATTAGCATAGCAATTAATTGCGCGAAGAAGCACCAGCTGTACCCGTCGCGCAACGGACGATCATTTTTTAATGTATTGGAAATGAATTGCAACCATCTGGCCAATGGCAAACGAAACGAAAAATTGCGATTGAAATGTTAATGCCTCACACTCGTGTTATATTAAACGCATCCGTTATGTTAATAATTCGCGATATAAACACTTTTTACACATTTGTACGCGAAATGTTCTTGAAATTACGTTTAACGACGTTCTCAATGCGTTTGATGTGATTGAAGGTTGGTGAAGTCGTGTTATCGTAAATGCAAGACATATACTTTCGCGATGGGAAAATATTTAAATCGTCGAAAAAATATTCCTTACAATTCAACATCGAGGTCGCAATCATATCTTTCTGTAAGATCTATAAAAATTATTATTCCTGTGTTCAATATGAAATTTAAATTAATACTTGATTGGGAGATTTTAATTTTTAAAAACTTTGATTAAAGAAAATGATTTGATCTTTAATTCAAAATTAACAGAATAAATTACCTTGGAGGTAACAGCGTCGTTATATATATATATTTTTTTTTTATAGATCTTGTAGAAAAAAATGATTGCGACCTCGATGTTGAATTCAGATAAATTTCAAACGTAGGTGCGTAAATTCGAAATGTAATTACCTCGGACACTCGGCGGAATTTCAAATAATTTTGGAACTTAACACGAGCGGATCGTGTAAGTTTCCCAAAGGGGTGTTTGAATTTATTTTCCACGACGAGATTCGAAAAATCCTGGCGGCAGCGTGAAGCCTGATCTCTTTCCACCGTCGTAACCGAAATCTTGTCAAAAAGTGATCTTGCAAAAAAAAAAAAAGAACGTTAAACGAGCGTCCGTTTGAGTCTGTATTTTCCGACGAGACGTAGCGTTTCCCGACAGTGGGAGCGAGAAACGGTGTCTTTTTTTTTTCTACTCGTCGCTTCGCGTTGTCGGTGGAACAGGAAAGCGTGCGAGGGATAATTGGAAGCGAGACGAGAATAAAGAGATCGAGAGATCGAGAAATCAAGAGAGTGTGAGAGAGTGAAAGCGGAGGAATGAAAGGGATACGAACGAGAGTGAAGTAGTAAAATCCAAAAAGAAAAAAAAAAAGAAATCTGATAAACACGAATGATGAAGTGAACAGCACTGTATATTATTACAATTATTTATTATTGCGACATGTTCGTTGACTACTTACGTTAGAAATAAAAAAAAAAAAAAACACTACATTGAGAAACTAACCGAGTAAAGTGAATCTTCGACGAGAGGCGAGGGGAATCTCCACTTTTCCACTGGTGAGATCTCTGCCTTGTTCTCCCCACTTTTCACGCTTCTTCAACCCCCATCGTTCCATCCCCCTTTCTCGCTCTTCGCAGTCGCGAGGAACAACGAGGTGGAAGCGCTCCTCGGGCACTCGAGCCGGAAGAAAAGCGGAACACAAGAGACGACGAACTGCGGCTGTGGCGAGGGAAGCGAAGGAGGGAAAACCGCTTCGAAACACAATATTTGCCGTTTCTTCATCGTTCGCCCACTCGTGGACGATTCCACGAGTTCTCGAGTGCTCGATCACTGCCGTTCGGAGTCACTGGCCTCGAAAATGCCGGGCAGCTCGCTCGTTCTCCACGAATTATTCAAAGGGCGAGAGGCTCCTGAGGCTGAAGAGGCGAAAGCTTTGGAGCGGGTGGACCTCGCCACTGAATATATATTCCTTCCGAGCAATTTCGCCCTCTCGGGTCGTTGTTTCGTGTCGGTCCTCCGATATTTCCTTCCCCCGATCGAGCCAATCGTTCGGAAGCCGTAACAAATTTTATCGTCGCAGAGGGGTGACGAAGGGGAGATTCTTCTCCGCGAGTTCCAAAGGAATGGGAATCGCTAATTGATCAAAGACACCGAGAAAGCGTGCGGGCGAGATCGAAACGTTGAAACTCGAAAGCAACGGCTGGAGGTTAACCCCTTTCAAGGACACTGACACATGTGTGCACGTTCAATTCTCTTTCGATTAAAATTATTCTAAAAGAAGAAGAAATTAAAATCCTTTGGAGAATTTTTCAACGATGAAAACAAAAGAACTCGTCGTACGATGATATTTCAAGCAGCGATAATACTTTATTCTATTTGATGGCCACTGCTTTTTAACCTTTCACGCCACGCACGTTGAGAATTTTTTGTTCCAAAATTGTAATACCTTCTCAGCTTTAAGTATGTTCAAGTGAGACAAAATGAAGGCAAGAAAGAAATGATAAATTCATTGCTTCTCAATAAGGACGAATTCATCGTATACGATTCGGTCACTCGTTATGGTCCGCAATCAGCTGCCAGCGCAACGTGGTTAAATACTGTAACATTGGCCATTGATCAAAGTTCGTTCGAAGAATATCGTCGACATTTGATAAGTAAAATACCAGGTGTGTGAAATATAGTCAGTTCCGATGATTCGAATGAAACCCTTTCATTCACAATTGACCATTAACGTTCAACAGTCGCACACGGTGGACATTATTCTTTTTTCTGTGTATATTTATTTTTTCTGGCTCACTGAATTGCTGCCGAATAAAACCTAATCAAACAACAAAATTGAATGATATTTCTTTAAAAAGAAATTCGTCCCTGAAGAGGTTAAACTCTGTTTCTCGGCAATTTTGCAAATTTCGTTTCGACGGTCGCCATTGTCGTTGTCTGGGTGATCATTTGTCCGCCGCGGGATCAACGGTGATTCGAGATGAATCGGCGAGAGCGCATTCCATTAAGCAATTGGAAAGATCGTGTTTTTTTTTCGAAACAATGCGCCGCTGGGAAAATGGTGGAACAGGGAAAACGGGAAAATCAATATGTAGCCTCATTGTCTAAAGGCTTCTGCCCCGTTCGAACTCGCGTTCATTCTTTCGTCTAACGATCGAATTGATAAACGAGACAAACGACGAATACTCGAAGTGTTGCTCGTCGTTTCATAATCGGAGTAATTTAGTCCCGGCCGGCGCAATCGAAACGGGGATTGAAAAGGGAGGGAACCTAACGTAACGGAACAATAATATACGAACAATGATCGTACGTGAGTATAATTAATAATTAGCAGAATTGAGTTTTGTAATACGATGATCAATAAATAGCGATGCGATGGTTTTCTACTAAACAATAATTTAATTTTAAATTGTATTATATCTGGGTCTCATTTTACAGAAATTAATTCTCGTGCAAAAATTGTGGCAAAATATGATCGAAAATACATACGTAGATATGTATCAGATTGTTGACATCAAATGATATTAATTAACGATATTAAGAGATAATGTTAACTGTGATGGTTAATGACGAAGAGTACTTCTGATTGTACAGAAAATTTTTTCAACATCTTTTTCAAAATTGTTTCACTCTGCAAGTGCAAGTTTAATTGATGGTGGACTACAATCATAATCAGATATAGCCGGAACATTGCTACGTTGCAAATGATCCTAATGTTGAACGATCTGCGTAATTTCAAAGTAATCTGTCGTAATTTAAAAATTGTCCAAATTGCTACGAACGAAAGTTACTAAAAGATAGGTAAACAATGAAATTATACCAGTAGAAAGAAAACGAATTCATTGCACGATGAGAAAGTGAACAAACGATGAATAAAATCCGGATTTGTTCGAAAGATGTTAATTTTTAAAATATTGGCTTTTCTCTCGCGCGTGTAAAACGAGACCCACGTGCAACTAAAAAAAAAAAAACACTATAATTCCATAATAATACAAGTCGCTAGGGTGTCAAAACTCGGTTTTGTCGAAGATTCTCAAAATAACGCGCCGGTGTCCAATATACTGTCGATTGTTGCACAGGCCTCGTGAAACTCGCGTGGATTTTCGGCAACGACGGTGAATCTGTTCCAGTTTTGTTCGTTCTGTCCGTAATCTCTACAGTTTTCTCGTTATCTGATCTTGATATTTTGATGTGCAGTTTCGGACTTTCACCTTTGACCATCTGGAACCATAAAAAAAAAAAAAAAAAAAATTAAAGAGAAACTAATAAATGAAACTCGAATTTTTAACCCTTGAAATGTTCAACACTCGTGCAGAATTATTACTGTCGAACTTGTCACCTTTATTTGCACCTTTCTGTCGTCAACGTTGACCACTCTCGACTCGGCCTCGTCCTCGTCCTCGATATAATCACTTCCGGCGGTATACGCAGGAACGGAAATTCTCTCGAATTTTCTTTTCCGCTGTCCGTAGCTGTCGTCTCTGTGTTTGTCCTCTTCTTTCGGCAATTGTATCACTATGGTGTAAGGGTGATTTTCCACGCGCCCGTTGGAATCGTCTCGGTATCTGAAATTCGCCAATTTGTCGCTCTAACGATTCGGCTAACGAAGCAAATTTTCATTACGAGTTATAATAAGCCTCGCCGGCTCGTCAACCGTGCAGCGAATATATCAGCGGCCGAGCTTTCGATCCAATTACCGAAAACCGGATGTTCCGGGAGTCGACACGCTCGATCTTGAATTAAATTAAAAGCGACCGATGAACATCAAAATTCCCCCTCCTCTTCTTCTCTATATTGCTCTATATCGCACGCGAGCCGGTTGCAATAAATCTGCGTCCACCGACAAATTAAATTTTACCAACCGGTAAAGGCAATGTTTCTTATCGACGTCAGGATTTACGATTTTCTACTACGTTGTCGTTTGAAACGGGGATAATTAAATCCGAACGAGCGTCAACAGCGGACATTTTTCACGGATCCCACCGATTGATCTCCAATTTCCATGTTAATTTTCAAACTGTGTCATTCTTTGTATTCTCGTCGTTTGTATTCTTTTATCATTTACTGATGATTTAAAGATTGACCACTGTTATTTTACACTCTAATTTTTAGAAAAATGTAAATATTTCGCACACTCGCAAAAGGGGAATAAAGAAAAGAAAAAAAGATTCGTTTTATCAGAATTGCGTCTAAATTCCCAAGATCGATCATTCTACACTCTAATTCTTACATCTGCTTAGGAAAATGTAAATATTTCGGGCGTACAAAGTAGACACATTCGCAGAGGAAAATAAAAAAATAAAAGATTCGTTTTCCTATCAGCTATATTCCTAAAAGTGGTTAAAGCGTCCTGCACAAATGAGGAAGAAATCTGCCTCGAATGAATAGAGAATACATCGGTATAACAATTACGTCAATTCTCGAATTTTTCTGTTTGAAACGATCTTCATGTCGGAGAGAATTTAGTAGTCAGTTCTGTATAACACTACCTGTTATAACTTGGCCTTCGTGAATAATGGTCTTCCGGCGATATCCTCTTAGAATGGTACAACTTCGATGATTTGTGATCTGCGTGCCATCGTGGCCGCGGCCACGGCCTACGTTGATAGTATTTGTACGGCCTGATTAGTTTGTAACCGTTCCCCGTTTCAATGATCTCGAACAGCAGCACGAGAAGTCCAACTAGAAAACAGCACTGGCGGAGCAATAAATTATTGATATTGCACGATCCCAGAAATAATCTTTGCATCTGTCTACGTTTCAATTTAGAATACGTAATGTAATGATCGTGAAATTTATATTATGCAGGATTTCATTCGTGTAACTGATTCAAACTGTCATTTTCTTGATGCTATTCAGAAGAAGTGCGATAGAAATGATTCGACACATTCGTCGTTTTATATAAATTCATTATACGGTTGGGAATGCGAATGAAAAAAGATTGAACCTAGAATCGATAATTGTTTTACGTTATCAAGTATTATAGAAAGTACTGTTCTTTCGATATTTTATTGATACTTTCGTATCGCGCAGTTTACGTACGTACCACGTTTCACAAAATTTCCTATAAATGCATAAAAATTCGCAGACACGGAATTATTGTTTCAACATATCAAATATTATTATACGCAAAATACTTTGTTCTCTGGATATTTTATTTCATCGCATTGTGTACAATTTCACATATTAAAGTTTCTTACAAATGCATAAAAATTCACGACTGCACAGATCTGTCTGTACTATCTTTTTTTCCTAATATTGTTAACGTAATAAATATTACAAAAAGCATTCTTTTTAGATATTTTATAGATTTTCTCGTACGTTGTGCAGAATATCATGCATTAAAATTTCCCATAAATGAACAAGAATTCGCAATTATATTGACGAGTCGATAAAAAATTGTTTGTACATTTTTAACGCGTTGAAATTTCCCGCAAAGTCATAAAAATCTCTACTGGCGACTATTCACGATTCGTACGTCTATCTTTTTTCTCGCCAATCCAAATAGTATCGCCTGACAGACGAAACTGAGTCTCGAGATATCGAGTCGTTCGGTTACGATGAATTCCACGTTGATGGAATATCGATGATCTTTGACGTTCCTACCAATTTCGAAAATCAAACAGTGCAGCGACAATGCGTTAGGATAAACATCGACGGTGCGGCTATCGGTACGAAGAGATATTGTCCCATTACGCTCCAAAGACGTGTTACTGGATGAATGGACGACGAGACAGAGACATGCAACGTTACGTATCTATCTCGTGTTCGTGATTAAACGTATTGTCAGTTTGTCGCGAGAATGACAGGCACGGAGTTAGAAGTAGAAGATAGTAGTTTCTAACACATTTCTAGACAGGGAATTCGAAATAATAATTATCTAGACTTGAAGTTACGTTTATATCAATATTTAATATAATTATTTAATATTATTTAATTACTTAATATTTAATTATTTCTTTAATATTCATCAATATTACTTAATTACTTAATATTTACATCGTCGTTTAATATTTAAAAATACAGTATAATTAAGTACAAGATATGGTGTAATTGTTGTTGAAACTGTTGCATATATTGACACTTCGATGTAGTATAATTAAGTATAATTAAGTATGAGGCAGGGGACGTAGTGTAATTGTTGTTGTACATATTGATGCCTCGATTCTCAAGGAACGAATCTGTTTTCAACATCGTACTCGAAATTGACGACATTTCAGATATCTCTGGCAAAGCAACGATTTCTCCCGCTCGTTTTTGTTCCCTGTGCGTATTCCATTTTCGTATGAATAGACTTTACAACATCCATATGAATACAATTGTAAAAGCTTTAATTTCACCTCTTTGACACGGGACAAAAGTGAATAGCTGTGCACGAAATAAAAGAAGACACGTGCACGGTATGAATTAGATATTTCTATTCACACGATGATAGAAAAGTAAATGAAAAGCGAGGAGCGACATATACATTTAACCTAAACGAATAGGTTTTCCTCTTCGGTAAAAGGAGCCGGAAAAAGATGGGAAAAGAATTTGTATAAAATCTGACATTACTCGAACGCGAATGTACGCGATTTTTTATTAAGAAATGTTTCGATAAAGAAAATAAAAAAGTAAAAAGGAAAGAAAGATCGATCGCGCGAATCTAATCAAAATCCAATCAATTTCGGAACAATGCGTCATCGTTGTTTGCAACATCGACATTGTGCACACCGCTCGAAACACTATATGGAAGGAACTCCATTTAAAAAATTAATCAACGCTTCGTAGCTCAGTGCTCCATGAACTTTTACGAAAAAAAAAAAAAAAAAGAAAAGAAATTTATGATACGATATACTCACTCGTGCAAATGTGTTCATCTCAAAGTTCATTGACAAATTCTCGAACGATCGTGTCTTATAAACAAACGTTCCAAACTGTGTTTAAACTGACGTAGCACGTGATGACGGAACAGCGTACTTGCACTTGGCCACTCTCGAGCGAATCCGAGCGATTTGTTCGCTACGATCGAAGAGAACGGACGCAAATAGCGAGTTGAAGCGTCGTTTCACGCATTTCTGCACGCAACGACAAATCGTCGACGATTTCCTTCACGATCATGCACGTCCACCGCGCAACTCGAAAGTTCTCATCCGCGATACTTTCTCTTATATTTCTCCCTACTACTACCAGTGCGTCGTGTTCTCGGCCAGGCGAGAGAAAATTTTGATCCCGACTTCCTCTTCACTTTGTCGTTTATCTGCACCAGATCTCGGGCAACGCGGACGCGTTAACGAACCGCGATGACAGATACGTTTCGCCATCGTGCATTGCGTTGTCGCGTTCACTTCGTTCATTCACGTGGAACAGTCTACGAAAAGAATCTATTTTCTATCGTGTCAGTCAAATGTTTTCTATTTTTCTCTCATTTTTTTTTTTTTATTTTTAATCTTTTAATCTTCTGTCTTCTCTGTTTATTGTTTGTCAATCTGTCGCGTACTTTCCAGTTTTTTTTTTTTTTTTTTGTTTTCGCCTTCATCTTCCGAACGAATCGAACACTTGCGATTCTGTTAACCACTCGCGCTGGCAACCGGTTGCGGACCATAACGAGTGACCAACAATATATACAATAATTCGTCGCTTTCTTTTTGACCTCGTCGGTACGATATCACTGGTTAGAAATTATTGAGAAGTAATAAATTTGTCATTTGTTTCGCCTATTTTTGTTTTACTTAAATATACTTAAAACTGAGGAAATTTTGGAGCAAAATATCCTCGACGTGCGTGGCACGTCATTCCAGCGCAAGAGGTTAACCACGTTGCGCTTGCAACTGATTGCGGACCATAACGAGTGACCAACACCTTACATAATAATTCATCGCTTTCTTTTTGACCTCGACTGGTTAGAAATTATTGAGAAGTAATAAATTTGTCATTTGTTTCGCCTATTTTTGTTTTACTTAAATATACTTAAAATTGAGGAAATTTTGGAGCAAAATATCCTTGACGTGTGTGGCACGTCATTCCAGCGCAAGAGGTTAACCACGTTGCGCTTGCAACTGATTGCGGACCATAACGAGTGACCAACACCTTACAAAATAATTCGTCGCTTTCTTTTTGACCTCGTCGGTACGATATCACTGGTTAGAAATTATTGAGAAGTAATAAATTTATTTATTATTTGTTTTGCCTATTTTGTTTTATTTAAATATATTTAAAACTGAGAAAATATTAAATAATTTTGAAACAAAAGACTCTCGACGTGCGTGGCACGTCATTCCAGCGCAAGAGGTTAAAATTCATTTTGGCGATGAAGGTATAGTATTTATAATATATTTCGATGGTTTCTTCGCGTTTTTATGATGAGTCATTATGCAGAATTCTCCATTGTCGTCCGGCGTCCATTATCCATTCTGCTCTGCCGCCGCGGAATTCACCATTCGCTATTCCATTCTGTGCTCGCATTGTCGCGGAGGATCCTATTGTCAACAATTTTCAATTGTCTCGATGCCTCCTCTTGCACTTTACTAAATATTTCCTGGCACAAACATATTTCCTCCTCGCGTTCGTTTTTTTTCTTTCTTTTTTTTTTTTTTTTCAAGTATCGACACAGTGACGAACCTCGCAACTCGTACCGTGTCTCTGTTTTCAGAAAAGATCGATGAAGCATTTTGAAAATAATTCTCTGCAAAGTGTATTAACTGAATTGATGAATCGTGCTTGCATCGGTCAGAGGAACGAATGTAAACCCGATATTTTCAATTATACGTCGCTGTCGATGATTCATTCACGGGGGAGGGGGGGGGGAGAATATTTTACTGCTTTTTGCCACGTAACAGCTCAACGACAATAAAACAGTTTTCACTGTATCGAGGGTGACTTTTCGTGATTTTTCAATTTTCTTTTCAGAAAACAGCTCCGACTATATTTTCTTCTCTGCCAAATAATGACGAATGTCGATTCTCAGAGAATATTGAATCTATTAAATTAAACGCATTACATTTAATCAAATTAGTGACCACATCTGCGCTTTGACGTAATTAACGCGAACATGCTTAATACTTCGATAATGAATTTTGATAATGAATTCTCTTTACACTGACAGTTTGTAATTCACACTAATGTGTGAGATTAACACGCGATTGTGAACCGAGCTAACGATTAACGTATTTCTTCCGAAAGTATTGATCGTTCCGATATGTAATACGCATGTGGAAGAACCAAACTCATACGAGGCATCGCCGAATACCTATGTAATGTATACTGCCTGGAGGAAGATTCGTTTCTGCGTTTTACGATTAATTATACTTTGACACACGTTCCGTGTTTGTCAAAGTGATAACACAACGCGTTTGAACAATGTTAATTTAATTCGGCGCAGAGTCAATATCTCCGTGTGTATGACAAATTTAATTAAATCGGGGCAAACAATTGTGTGTCACAATTGGCGCACAATTAAATGAACACGTTGAATGAAACAAATTGAACACAATCACATATGTACTTGCAATTAATCATATTCGATCCTTTCATTTCGATATCTTCCAATTTTTTTCTTTTTTCTTTTAATTTTTTATTTTAACAAGCTCACGAATGTTAATACATAATTTCGTGTTCAACGGTTCATCTGGGCTCACGCGGAAAACGAAAGTTTCTACGTTCACGGTTGTCGATTCGGTTTTTTCACAAAAAAATCTTTTCACGTTACGTAACGAGGATTTGCAAAGTTTCTTTTTCCCCGGAAAATTCTATAAATTCGAACGTCTTTCAGAATATCGAGAATGACTGAATTTTCCATGGATCGTGAAGATTGAAGCTTTCCCCTCACGACCATCTAAAACTTGCTGTACGATTCCACAAGTTATTGAACTTTGAATATATATTTATTCGACGAAATCTCAGAATTTCTCGAATTTTTATCGTTTGACTTTGACGTCCAAAGTTCAATAGCTCTGCGCGAAAAATTCGAGAGGGCTTGAAATTCACGGTGAATTTCAGTCGAGAAAAAGAATTCTTCGTTAATTTGAGAAACATTTCAATATTCTCGAGCAAGAACAACAGTGTCTTTCTGCACATGATATAAAAGTATTTTTTTGTGAGAAATCAATCCAAGATTGTGATAATAAAGACTTCGCACGTCAGTGTCAATTCTTCGTACGCTGAAAATTAGGTGCACGTAAGGAAAGTGTCTCGTAATTCTTAATTCAATTAAAATTTAACTTCCCTATCTCACAGAAACATATAATACTTTATATTTGTTTAGATTTTTACGTAATAGTTACATTCTGGGAGGTTGTATGTTTCTCGAACGTTTTAAAATATTTTCGAACATGCAATATGTGGTTTGATAATGAAAAAGAATATACGTATCGTCTTGAGAAGAACATGGCGAACCGGACGTCGACCGAGCTGAAATCACTCGTCACTGTCACACTTGCACACACCTCATTTCCGGGGTCCGGTACCGCCTCCGCCATTTTACGAAGGCCGACTTTAATACCGAGGAACTGCACGGATAATAAAAGGATCAGCGAGAACTGGGACGTCGCCGGTGCCAAAAAGTTTGATGGGTTGGAGAGAATTAAAGATACCATATCGCATTGACGATTAAATCCAAAAACACCGGGCTAACGCTAACAATATAATCCCGAGAGTTTTACATCTAAGGTAATCATTCCGTAATCCTACAAATAATTTATTTTGTTAATCTATCAATAATTATCGTCAATTATTAATCTTGTTATATCTGTTATTAATCAACTATTATATTAATACATAAATCAGTAATGTATTAATAATTATATTACTCTTTCTGTATGAAGTCAGCTTCCATGTGCTCCTAAACGTTGAGACACCATGCCAGAGATTCATTTCACTTTTGTACTGTCTTCTGTTGTCTCTTAAAGAGATCAATAAGCAAACAAATAAATAACAATTGCCAAAGTTTCTAATCAATGGGCCGAATTTTAAGTTTCGAAAGAAAGAAAAAGTGCAGAATGGCAGGAGGAGAACAAAAGAAACGAAGAAAAGATTCGAAGAAAATCTCAGAGGCAAGGTGCACAAAAGAGAAAAAGAAAGTGACTAGAGCGCGAGAGAAAATTGTCTGTTAAAAATGGGCCGGTTTATCACAAAGATTCTAATTTAACGCACGAAACGACTTTTTAAGACCACGTGAAAAGTAAATGGACAAAAAGATTACCACCCTGGAGAAGGAGACAGCGAATGAGAACAACTAAAAAATATAGACACACGTACACTTATATTCGTGCATGCAATAACGTGTAAATATATATAAATACATCTGTTGACCGCTAAGCTTGCCACGAATTTCTCTCGCGTGATCGAAGTAATTCTTAATTAAATTGGATACACAGCCACGTAATACACGCCGGAAGTTTCAGGCGCCGCGTTGTTACATTGTTGAGATAATGAGTTTTTGAAAGTGAAAATTGATTGCTCAACCACACGGAGTGCGAAGGATTTTCTGCCTAAGGGGTAAAGATGCCATTCGGTTGGAAAACTCGACTTTTCGTCAGTCGTTTTTCTTGAATTTATGCACTCGTGCGAGTGTAAAAAAAAAAAGTACACTCTTGGAAGTAATTATCGAAAGAAGTTGCAACTCAAGGCGTTTGTTTCACATGTTTTTATTTAACCACGTGTAAGGTTTCGAGAGAGAGACAACTACAGTAATTCAGATCAGTTACTCACAAGGTACGTTACATACAGCTGTGCGCACCCGTATAAAATATGAGGGATGATATGTGCCATTTAATTTGTAAAACGCAAACTGACAGAAAGGTGTGAACGCTGGTTAACGATTTGTGGAAGCATGGCATAGGTAGAGTGTTAACAAACACTTTTTTCCTTGCGTGATCGTTCCTATAATTTCTTTTCTTTTTTTCTTTTTTTGTCTGCGATGATATTAAGTTGTTCCACTTTCCAGTAGATGCAAATGATCGTAGCATTCGACTACATTTGACCTTTCGTCAAATTTCTCACTCGTAAATACTAATTTAACAAAGGGAAACTTTCGACTTTTTCCCCGACATTTATTCTTCTTCTTAAACGTCAACAAATGAAATAAAAGAAGGAAGAAGAAATATAAAATGCAAGAAGATAATGTTTTCTACTGAATCACATTGTAATGAATCTCAACGTTCACAGCGGATCATTGTGAACTATCGTGGAGAAAGTCCTACCGTTTATAAATAAAAGTACAATTAGTATTCGGTGAAACGACAACGACGACAAATACCTAACGTTGATTCGAGAATATGATCACGAGTTTGTAGAAACGTGGAAAAATGATAGAAAACTGTGTCATAGAACACTGTGTGTTGACACTGCGGTATAAAAAGCGGTATAAATACTCGTATAAATAATTGTACTATTAAAGCTTTGGAGGAAGCATATCTGTGTCTTTCGACGCTTCGAATCAAAGTTGGTTAAGGGATAGAGATTTCTATTTAGGTGATTTATATAAATACCATTTACAATGGATATGTACAGAATCACAGCAAGATGAATGTCTGATAAAAAAAAAAGAAAGAAAGAAAAAGAAAAATTGAATTGGAGATTGGACAAACATTTTTTTTTTTTTCTTTAAATAACGTATCTGAAGATATTACAGAAAGTGTGACGATAAAAGTTTCAGGCAGCATAAAAGTAACGTTTTATTATTCCATTCGTATCGTCTTACTGCGGTTCTGCCTGTGCACGATTTATGGTAAATTCAGCTGTTTGCACTTGCGGTATGTTGATGACGATCCAACACCTTGTCCCATAGTGACACAAACGCGACAACGTATTGCATACGTGACGCGTAGCATGACGGATATAACGATAATAAATCACACACTCGGTGCCCCGTGTTCTCATACAACGTTTATCATATATTACGCGAGGACTCGAGTTTTAATACTTGAAACCGTTTCGGAAACTGCGTTACGGGCACTCAATCTCGTCACAGTTTTTAAATTATTATATTATCCGGCGGGAAACGAGAAAATATAAAAATATGAAAAGAATTTTGGTTGGAGGAATTTTAATACTTTAAAACACAGTCGTGTTAATTCTGACAATTCGATTATAAATTAATGTTGAAGCAATCGACAAAGTGCAAGGGCATCAGACTCGTCTCTAAAATTTCTCATTCGTTAGATCTTGGAAGATCTAAAAAATTTTGAAAAAAGAATTTTGATTGAAGAAATGTTAACATCTCGCGAAAATACAGTCATATTAATTCTAACAATTCGATCAAAGCAATCGACAAAGTGCAAGGGTGTCAGACTTGTCTCTAAAATTTCTTATTCGTTAGATGAAATCGTCTCGTGCGAGGAACAATTTTCTTACTTCACAGTTGTCTAATTTTCGTATGTTCTAATTAACGCTTGGAAAATGTAATTTTTTCCCGTTAATTATATTGATGTTGTTTCTCGAGTTCGTTTCCAACATCTCCCCAAGTCGTAGAAAGAATCAGAGTTATAATGGCGAAATTTGCTTCTTTCTGTCTACCACGCGGAAAGTTTTCGAAGATCTTTTTTATCCGATGATGTCGAACGTTGAAACTTTTTTACGTATACGTACAGCTCAGCTATAATTCAGATTACTTTCTTAGAAGCGACTTTTAGTTAGAAAATCATTTATATCTTTACCGGAGTCTATCGTCGCAGGATAACTGCATTCATCGATCATTTGTCAATAATTAAAACAAGGAAAGTTGTCCGAAAGTCGTTGAAAATAAAACATTAACTTCAATTGCCTCGTGTACAATACATACGACTCTTGAAACGAATATGAAATTTAACGAGTTATTTATAAGTTCCACAATTAACTTTTATACGCCTACATTGAATATACAAAACGCACTATACAGAGTGGTCCGTAAAAGTTTCCGGCTGGACAGGTTTTTCACTTTATGTTCCAAAAACGATGTGCAAACGCTGATAATTTTGATTATCAGCGAACATAAGAAAATAAGCATCTCATAAAAATAGTCAATAACGATATAATACAAAGTAAAGAACTTGTCTGATCGGTAAGACGTTTACACGTCACCATTCGTTTCGCGAAATAAATAGCGCGCAACTTTCCATTCCGTTCGAATTTCCTTCAAACGAAATTCTACGGTCGCGCAGCAGCGTTTATTTTGCACGAAACGAACTCACATTTGGGAAAACAGGATCGAGCAGCGGTAACACAAACGTGCCATTACGTTTCTTTCTTTAGCATATATCCTAGAGGATATATTTCGCAGTCTGTCCGGAGAGATTTGTTGTCGCATCGGGAAAATATATCTTGCGTCTAGTAACTACGCGCTCGTTTCTTGCGGCTCGGTGCAGTCGGTCGGCTTCACCTCGAGCCACCAGTCGTTAGGGTAGTGGTATTTTTGCAATTCGATGCCTTCCCGGGGAACAGGTATTAATCTACCACCGAACTGCTTAGCCGGTAACGGAGGGATTACGAGCTGCGGTGGGAAACATTGCAGACTCGGGGAGAACTCGCAGTCCGGGGGCAGCACTCTTCTCGTCCAGCCGACTCTTCTTACCATTTGCGTCTGAAAACAGAACGTAGTTCAAGCAACGTCGTCTTTCTTGTTTAATTTTTCACGGTGAAGCAGCTGGCTGGTGGATCAACTCTTCTTTAAATAAGTAAGATGACTCTGGCCGAACGACATTGCTGGATATAATACGAGAAACGACATAAATAATTTGATACGTTGGAATAAAAAAATGTTCTAACCGGGTCTCGATGCTCTGGACTCTTCGTCCCTCGTGGGACGATTTTTAAAAAGTCATACCTGACAATTTTACTCTGCTGTGAAAAACAGCGCCAAGCAACGACTATCAGTGTCGAAATTATACAACATGTAAAGCCGCTTGTCGCAAATTGTAAAGGTGATCTTTGTAGTGTTCGAAATTTATAATTCACAACACAGAGTATTGCGGCATGCGAATGTTTCACGATCCTACGACCATTTACAAATTTATATAATTTTATACAGTTTTACGGTCAGAGCTTCGCGATCTATCTTCTTATTTAAATAACAAAAGATAACAGATAAAGACGACAGAGTCGATTATAAAGTCGTAGCTCTAAATTACAATATCTGAAGTTTTGCTGTACAAACATTTAACACTGCTTCTAGCAAAAAGTTTTCGATCAAACGCAAGTATTTGGAAGTGAAATTTCAAAACAGTAAAGTCTGTCACGTTCATAAATAAAAAATTTCTTTTCCACTTTAAACAAATACAATATACGATACTTTATAATTCGAGGGTCGTGAACGTTTTAAAGTATCTTTGAATATTCTTGAATTTGTGCAATTCGATCGAGAGCTTTTTGTCAGTGACAACAGTGTCTCCTTTCTCTATAAATTACAGTAGATATCATCTCGTGGTTATGCTCTCGTCCTAAGCGTACTAGTTACAAGCTTGGTAATTAAAACTGACCACAGCGTCCTTTTCGAAGACGACGACCTCCACTTTGGGCGCATCCTCGCCGACCTCGTGCTCCTGGATTCGATAAACGCCAGCGGCGTGCAGGTATGTGGCGCTGAGGCCAACTTCGCGGAACGCTTTCGTGATTAGAACGTCATCTCTGAGCGTGTCGACCAGGCAGAGCTCGACCTTACGTGCCCACGGCAGGGCACGGCCGATCCGAACTTGACCCCACAGCCCTCCGAGGCACAGAAAGTGCACGATGCCCAGTTTCGCTAGCACCAGGTGAACCCTGACCGAGTCACACAACAGACAGACATAAGTTGAACGTACTGGAATTGTCTCTGGGTGAAATCTCGTCACGAGAGAAAACGCGACGAGTGAAAGTTTCACCTCGGTCACGAAAGACGACGAATCTGACGGTTCGTCGTGCTCGTGATTGAAGAGAACTTTCGATAATCACGGCGCCCGCCACGATTTGACTCGTGCAGTCGGCTGTGAATTCGCGAATAATTGCTGGAGAAATTGTGGAATTATTCGAGCATTATATAGACGCGCATGGAACATTGTAAAATTGATATACAACAGAATGATGCGTGGTGTGAGTAACAAAAACATTGGGATTTGTCAGACCTTACAAGCGAATTACAAATGAAATGTAAAAATACGAATGCAAAGGAAGGATTAATTACGATCGAAAGTGAACAAAGGATCATTTTATTCACTAATTAAATAATTATAGGATGGCCACTGAAAAAAAGTCCCGTATTTGTGAGTAGAAAGATAATACTGAAAAAAATCCATTAATTATATTTCCAAATAAAATGATAAAAAATTTTTGAAAACGTGCGTTTGTAAAAGTTATTTTTGTTTTATATTATTCAGTCTTTCAGTGACCACGCCTGTACAACAAAAAAGAAAGAAACGTTCATGCAACGTCCAGATCTCCTCAGAGTCTGCTCGTAAAACGCAAGATTGTCATGGCTGACTACTGGGGTAAGCGTAGCAAGTAGAATAAGACTGTAGAGGGGAGCGTAGCAAGCGGCGCGAAAGGGGAACCGGCCGGTACGGTCAGAACGCGAACTTATCAACAGTCAGTGATTTCAGTAGAAACTGAACCGGTATATTGGCAACCTGTAGGCAAGCTCGTGCAATTTCTCGGTGAATTCCTCGGGCACGCTGCACGGTTGCCGTGGCGCCTCTTGCCGACTGAGGCTGTACCAGAACAGCACGATCATCAGGAACAACGCCGCCAACGCTCGCAGCGGAGTGATGCGGAATCGTCTGCGTGACCAGAAGCTCATGCTGGTAACCTTGAACACAATGGAGCGTCGTTGTCAGCTCGGGCGTTCGTCGTCGGAAATCGACGAGCCACGATGATTAAAACCAGCACACTTGTTCATCCATCGAGATGGAGAGGTCTTTCGATCGGATAGAGAGAGATAGACAGAGAAAGAGAGAGAGACGAGAGTTTCCTAACACTCGGCGTGCTGCCGCATCGTGACGTGCTGGTCATTGCGTAATTACGAGAGCCGCGACGTCACGGGGTCTACGCGGAACGACGCGTCGAATCGCGACGCGAAACGTAGTCATTGCCCCACGTGCGTTCACTGGGCCCCTTCCTTGGAGAAAATTCACCTTCTCGCGACGCTGCTCTTTTTTTTCTCGCCACTCTGGTCTCGCGCACACCGCACCGTCACCGAATATTTGCGATTCGGACCGTAACTAACCCCCACTAATCCCCGGTTGTTCTTGTTACTGGCGGAACACTTGGCTAGAACCGGCAACGTCGCAGCCAATCGATTTTCCTACCTTACCGACACTGCCAGCTCGCTGATCGGTGGTGCCGTGCGTGGACCGATTGGTCAACCCCTTTCGCGGTGGTGAAATGCCCCCCCCCCCAGACCACTAGCCGTGGCTGGAATTTCGATCTATTATCCACTCGACGCGGGGAAAAGTAGAGTACGAAAATAAATGCACCGGGACTCGTGCTCGCCCCGGTTTCTTTCACGGGAGGAGGAGAAGAAGAAGTTTATCATTTTGATGGGTGGCTCGTCGAGGAATCTAAGTTAACCGACGCGGGAAAGGGAAACGCGGCGAACGGCCGGAGACTTTTGCGGCGTTGCGGTTCGCACGTGACTCCACCAGAAATAGTTTTTCGCCTCCTGGAATCTTAACGGATCGACGCCGGCCAGATTTCCGTGTTTCCTTTTTCACCTTGTCCCCCCCTCCCCCCCTCCTCCCCCCCTTCCTACAACTTTCTGTTTTATTTTTCATATTCTTTGTTCTTGTTCCTCGTTGTAAATCCATCGATCTCGGAGTATTCGATCTATCCGAGTCGATTTTCAAACCACGCGAGAAAAGAAAAACTGCACGGGACATGTTGAAACGTTGAATCGACGGCGGGGCATTATGTCGAAATTTCAATTGGTATCTCAGTATTTCAACAATTTCCTGCCAGCGCGCATTCTTGCGTTTCATAAACGGCTGACAATCGCCGTGGGGTCAAGCACGTCCGACCAGAAGCGGGCAAGGATTACGCGGGGTTCGCGAAATACCAGACAGATCAAGCAGAACGAAACGAGACTTCGCATGTAGGCGAAGTTTCAGATGAAAAAGTTGGCTGGATAAGAAAGCTGTTAAACGCGGATGCGCGGAATCGGTGGTGCATTACGTGTGCGCATATCGGGATACCGTTACGAAGATAAACGTCGATTTGTCGGAATACTTGCCCCTGCTTGTCCGTCATAAAGAGTTATGCATTCTTCTTCAACCGCGTAAGTGCGTCCTTTTCTCTTTCCTCGTCGTTTTCGTAAGAACTCGAATTCCTCGCATCAGTCCGATTAAAAATAAACATCGCAACGTCGTAATTTACCCGAAAACTCGAAACTACGGGTTAATTGTTTCGCCTGGCGTTCGAAGGACATCTTGGAAAAGAAGAAGTTCCCTCATTGACAGCCGCGTCCGGAGGGCGCGTACCATTTAGGGATGACTGGCGCGCGCAAATTCGTCAACGCGGGGACAGCGTTTAAAAATAAGACGTAGCCTCGGAAATGTGGCCGCGCTATTGGCATTTCTGCTCATTAAGATAATTGAGTGGGCTCGGGGCCTCGCCGCGATAACTCATTCAGAAACGTGGCTTTCCCTCGGAGCAAGTAAACACAAAGGGAACGAAACTGCTACATGTTCGCTAAATGAGTACCACGAGTAACAAAACTCCGTTGGATAATTATCCGTTGGATAATTCATCGTTATTCTTGTCACGCGTTTGCCACATGACTATGAGAAAAAAAGAAAGAACGAACCTGTGCTTTAAGTATTGCTTCGACAACTCGCTGGTAGTTATCGCTGTAAAAAAATGTTGCAGAGACAATGATGAAAATTTCACTCGATCTTCCTTATTTGTGTCGCATTCTACTATAAATGCGCTACTGCATGCAACTGTAAATGCAGTCTACCGTAATGATCTTTCATCTCGACTATCATTACGAACAAACGCACAGTGAATAACATATCTAAACGAGATAACGTCTGATTATATCGCTTATGTCGCGATACCAAAACATCGATCAATCGCAAGTTTAATTAATTTCAAACGAGGCGAAAGTATTAATTCCGCTTCTAACTCGATCTCGAGTGAAAGAATCATTAATCTCCGCGGCAAACAAAGAAATGAATACCAACTGCATGTTCTTTGCGCGAGGCGTTAGCAATTACAAAAGATCGATCTCGCTCGAGCTTGATCGTTCGCGGGACCTGCTCCGCTTCGCGAACCGGTATTATTTCCCTCGCGCTTTGTTGAAACCGTTATTATTAATTTACGTTTCCACGGAGCCAGGAACCCTCCTGTTCACCGAATCGGCGAGAGAGCGGACGTGGAAAAGAAAAATTGCGGCGAATGTCGTGGAACCAAGGCGGGACCGTAAAACAAACGTTTCGACGATGCGCTTCTCTCTCCTTCTAATTTTATCTCTCCGCCGCCACCCTCCGTGCCCCGTGGCCGTGTATTTTCGTAACACGTGTCACCTACGTATAGGCACCTTATCCCCGTGGTTAACGAACACACGAGCGTACTTGGCGATCTTTCCAAACACGTGTACGAGCTCATCCCTCTTGTTTTCGCTTCTAATGCTTCGATTGTACGGCTGTCTCAAAGGCGAGCTCGCGCCTCGTCACGAAACAAGTTCCAGTCAAATTGTCAAGCGTTTAGGAAATTACTCGTGAATTCGATTTTTTGGTGGGCTTGCAATTTTTTACAGTACTTTTAAACAGCTTTGGAACATTTTAGAGTACTTTAGAGGGGGAGAAAATGGAAAGCCTCGAAGAGCAGCTTTTTCCTTCGAAATTGTAAGAATTCAAGAAAGCGTGGGTTGGAAAGTTTAGAGAAATTAAAAAATTTCCTTCGTCAACTGAAGTCCCCCTCTGTAAAACGAATCTTTGAAATTTGTTCTTCCTCATTGTTTTATAACGCATTGAATATTGGGGTTAAACGTCAAAAATTCAAGAAATCTGAATCACAAATCGTTATATTCAAAGTTCGATAAAACGGTGGGCATTGTTGCAAAGGGAGAATTTCCTTCTTCAAGACCATGGTGATGGCACTCGGTAACGAACAAAACGTTTTAACATTTTCACTCACGAATTTCAAATTTCTATATATTTTCCGGGAGACAAGCAGAGGCTTCACGTTTTGAAACAAGGTGACGACCTTTTTTGCAACGTCGTACATCAGTTGAAATTATCGACAGTTCCTCATTGTCTCACGTACAATTATGCCGTCCGGTGTAGAAACAACGCAACACAAGACTAGTTTTATTTCATAGATACAATCTCGGCCGAGTTAATGATCGCTATCCTGTTCATCGTCGAGCTGAAGAAGAAGAAGAAGAAGAAGAAGAAGACGACGACGAAGAAGTCGCAGTAAAAGAAGAAGAAGAAGAAAGGAGAGAAAACGAAATGCAGCGGTGACTCGCGGGAATCGCGAAAGGCTCATACGTGTCGATTGATTGGCGCATTCCGTTTTAAACGTTCTGGCGTTTCCTCTCGCGCCGCTAATCGTCGCTTCGATTTCCTCCGGCGACATAACAGCCGGCCATGTTTTTCCCTGATATAATGAACTGCAGTAATCCCAGGCTGCCGCCGTCGAGTGGCTCGCTCTTTGACTCCTGCCGACCAGCTGCACAAAGTTAGAAAAGTTGGTTTTTCGCCAACGATGCAAAGTACGAGGTGAAATCGCGATCTTTGAACGCGGGAGGGGGGGGAGGGGATGAAAGAGGTCGTAAAAAGTAATTTCACCGTTGAAAGAAAAAAAAGAAGAAAAAGAGAGGAGAAACGATAAAGACAGAGAGGAGCGCAATTTACGCTCACATCAACGATGGTGCGTAAATCATCGTGCAGGTTCGCCAGGCGAATTATTAGGAGGGCTGAAATTCGCTGGGATGTTTCGAATTTATCCTATCCGATGGATTCGATAAATGCCTATCGGATACTGACGCCGCGGTAATTAACCCTTCGGCGGCGTGGACGTTTCGAGCGTTTCAAAACGCTGTTATTCCGCCGCAAGTCGTTTTACACGTCGTCGTGAGAACATTCCTCTCTCGTTCGTTGTACGACAAGGTATCCGTAATTGCGTCGCAGAGGAGTATGACGCACTGCCTTGGCGAAGATCGAACTCGACCAAGTTTCCTCTGTATTTTATATCGTGTATAGTTTGAAATATTTTCAAAGATCCTCTGGATCTTTCGTCCGAGTGCAGTGGAACTGCTGTTGGAGAACGAATGGTTTGTACGATCCCTGCTGCCAGATCAGAAAGACGAGGAAGAGACAATTTAGAGTTTTTGAAAATTTGTTACACGTACTTGAATTTAACTGAGTCTGAACTAAGGAGTAAATAATCAAGTAGAAGAGCATAGGACAAAATTTTTCCGTTCAAGATCTCGCATTAAGGAGGACAGATTTTTAACATACTTAATCAATAATTTGTTATTACGACGAATTTCGAATATGAAGCCCTAAAATTTTATTCCAGCTTGTTTAATCCAGTTTGATTGTATATAACGTAATTTGTATATAACGACACTTGTATATAGTTGGATTTCATATAATAACGGTAGGAGTTCACTGATTCTCTACTAGTAATCGCAAAGTCCAGGTTCAAATAAATCAACAAGAGTTAATTTAATCGGGTAAACTGATCAAAATTTCGAATAGACAGAGTTCTATTGTACCGTGAAATTCATCTAAATTACCACTTCCGAGATATTTCAAAACACTCAGCTAATTTTATACGCTCGACACTCGTTTGAACTCGTTCACACGTGGACGAACGTTCATAGTGAAATCGAACAGTGTCTAGGGCAAAAAAAAGAATAAGGTGACCGGCGCCACCTCGTTGAGCGATAAATCTATTACACAGGATAGGGGGTGTTTTAACGACACTGTTGCCCCGTTCGACTTCAGTCGGCCATAAAATTCGGTTTAATGCGGAATAGGCGAACTGACTCTCAGGATGCCGAAATCGCGCAACGGGCCGCCGTTTTACGAGCTGTAAACCTTTTCCTCGCTGTTGTGCCCCGCGACTTTCCACGCTCGGCCTTCAAAAAGCACCGCCTTTTTCTCGTCCACGTTTGGCCACGGTTCGGACCTTTTGTCTAGATTTCGACGCGACTGTGCTTCTTTGGCGAACAAGGGAGACGCGGCCCCTCGAGGCACGTGACGTGAAAACTTGCTCTTGTTCTTGTTCTAGACGCGCGTATTTGTTTGCTTGGCTGTGAAACCTCTTCAGCCTCTTCGCGCTCGACGATGTATTCGGCGAAAAGATTTGGCGAAGAGACGTGTTGACCAAGTGACTCCGTCATTTCGTTCACGCAAGTCACGGAGGATGACCGGAAGTTAGTAGATTCGAGATGCTTAATTTTCACGAGCGCGTGACTCGTAAACACGAGTAAAACACCTACAGTTAAAATTCAAATTGCATACAGCGTCGATCCAACGAATTGCTACCATGTTCTCAGACCGAAACTCGCAAATCGAATTACACAGGGTCGAGCCGAATGAATTCCAGCGTGTCTGAGAAATGACTGACCGAACATCGGGAACCTGTTAAACTCTCCCCCCCCCTCCCCCTCGTTCAACGACTTCTAACCGCAACGACTCTCCCTCCTTGGTCCCTGTTGAGTGTTTATCGTCCGACGGTATACTTATACGCCCCGATATCCTCCGGACGGATGAAGAAAAACGGGGAAGATTGATCGCGAGCAACAAAGGAAGGCAGATTAGCGGTTTATCGACGGCTGATCTTCCAAGGAGGGACACGGAGAGGCGTGGGAGGGGGTTGGGGTTGGGGGGCTGAGGAACGAAAGGGCTGCGCTGGGACGCGAGTTGCATTTCAATGGACCGTGCGCGTACGTAAAAGTGTTTCGTGGATTCCAACGGGGTAAAAACCCTCGGCGGATGACCGTTCGGAGCTGGCCCTCACAAAGGCACCGCCATTTCGTGCGGATCTCGGCCATGGTGGTTCCGCGCGCGCGCCGCGCCCCGCGGAATGCTCGAACACACCGATTTTTGATTCCAACGAGCCACGAGGAGTATGAATGCTGGCAATCCCTGTTGCTGGTCAGTCTGTAGTAGGTCAGTCTTCAAAAACTAGCCGTTAACTGCTGCGATATATATTGCCGGATTGAAGAACGCGCGCGCGGTGATAGGGTTTCGTTGGCGTTGAAACTAGAACTCTTTCTCGAAAAATGTAAAAGCTCATTTGCAACGTATAAACGTGAAAACTCCTCTCGTCGGAGGGACAGATGATACTGAGGAAAAGTGTCCTCGATATTTGCAATTGACGCTTTCGAACGTTTAAAGACGCTTTTCTTCTCAAAACTGCTGTAAATTGTCACAGTATGTAAAAACGTAGAGAAGTTTCCTTCGCGAGTGAGGATCTACGATGGATTTAAAGATTGATGCCTCTCCTTTGCAACGGCTGCTCGTAACTATGCGATTTTTTTTTTCTCCTCTTGCCAATTTATTGAATTTTAAATAAATACAACGTTACGATTTCTCGAATTTTCGTCAAAAGTTCAATAAAATGGCAAAAATGAAATTATGAGCCAACTTTCCACCGTTTTCACATACTATTTTCAAAAAGAAAAATACTTGCTACGTGATGTAAAAACAGAACGATACGTTCTAAATATGGAAGCTTCGAGCTTTCAAATGCGACCAGTTTGATTGCTGGTACCATTTCCATCAACAGTCCGAATATTCACGAGAGTCAGCCTGAATAATTAACAAATTACACCCGTTGTATTTTAAAGATCGTCAAGTTTCTTCGCGATACATTACTCTCGCAGGGGAAATATCCTCGACTGTGAACAATGCGTGCAATTTGCAATGTAGAGTTTCACACTCGTAACCCGGTTTTCTCCGTTTGTGTCTGAAGCAAAAGTAGGTGGTCTGTTTGGCATTGCTCGACCATCGTTCGTCTGTTGAATCGTCTACGCGCGTAATATTACCGGCACTTTCCGCTCGACAATGGCGCGCGCGTTTCCAAGAAGGCCGCGATCGTGGATTTTCAGCGGAAGAAGGTCAAACGGCGCGTGAACGAAATATCAAACGTACAAATTACATTTGCGTTATTGCGTTATGGGAACGGCGGCGGCAGTGGCGGCGGGCAGAGACCGCCGAATGGAATTCTTCAATGAAGTATTCAGAATTCCCACGTAATTCAGTCGGTTCCACGCAACACGATCTTCTAAACTCCGTAATTAAGCTGCCGAGCGGTTTAAAACTGCCAACATAGGGATAATAAAAATATAGACGTGGGGCGAACATGGGAACGTCAAGGGAGGATTGCTTTGTTACTTTGTGTTTGTCGATGAACCAAACTTGCAGAATCGAACAGAAACTTACAGATCTGAAGAAATAATTTTGAATTTAGTAAAAATGTCCGTGAAGTGAGATGGAGTGGTTATTTATTTATTTGTTTACGTGTGTCACAATATAACCATCTTCGCGTAGTCTTTTTACACTCAAGACCAATTTATCTCGGCAAGCTTGACGACAAATCATTGAAAATATTACGTGCATAATGGTTCGTTTGAACTGTTGTCAATTTTCTTACTAAATAAGATATTTCTCGAAATTCCTTTTGTTTCATGTTTTATTTCCTACGTTTAATAGCAGAAATTGAGGAAACAGATTACAAGGGGCCAACGCAATATTTCGTTTGTTGTTGGAATCCACGAAGAGAGGAGAATTATATCATAGCTTCGGAAGCTATCTAACACTCGTAAGAGAGAACGATCTAATTTCCTGTTCCGTCGCGAAAGCAATTAACGATCCTTCGAGCGTTTTTCCGGCCATCGTGCGCCATACTTTATGACGCCATAATTGAATGGCGCATCACCACGATTATGTGACTTGACATCGCTATGACTTCCCGTACACGTCATTCCGCTCGCACTCGTCTTCTTCTTGCATCCCCCTTAATGATACCCGATAACCATCTATCTGCTCTGATAGCCATCGATTTCGTAAAAATGTTCTGCTCGCGTCATATTTAAAATGATGGATGAATTCAGGAACAATTTAATCTGCAGCTAATAATAGGCTTCAGTTCCCAAGTTTCATGCTTAAACTTTAATCAGTATATTTCACAAGTAAAAAGTTGAGAAGTGACGACAAAAAGTACAAAATGTAACAAACACGATATAACACGAACAATTTCAACGAGAAGAATTACAATTTCCTAATCTCTCAAGTCACCAGACCTTGATTCTTCAAATTTCTACTTATGGAGTAATATTTGTTATCGGTAGAAGCAAAAATTTGCAATACAGGAATTTTTAATATTTACTGGTTACAAAATATTTGTTGAACAATTTCAACTTCCTAGTCTTCGAGGTCTCCAGACCTTGATTCTTCAAATTTCTACTTATGGAGTAATATTCGTTATCGGTAGAAGAAAAAATTTGCAATACAGGAATTTTTAATATTTACTGGTTACAAAGTATTTGTTGAACAATTTCAACTTTCTCGTCTTCGAGGTCTCCAGACCTTGATTCTTCAAATTTCTACTTATGGAGTAATATTCGTTATCGGTAGAAGCAAAAATTTACAATACAGGAATTTTTAATATTTACTGGTTACAAAGTATTTGTTGAACAATTTCAACTTTCTCGTCTCCAGACCTTGATTCTTCAAATTTCTACTTATGGAGTAATATTCGTTATCGGTAGAAGAAAAAATTTGCAATACAGGAATTTTTAATATTTACTGGTTACAAAATATTTGTTGAACAATTTCAACTTCCTAGTCTTCGAGGTCTCCAGACCTTGATTCTTCAAATTTCTACTTATGGAGTAATATTCGTTATCGGTAGAAGCAAAAATTTACAATACAGGAATTTTTAATATTTACTGGTTACAAAGTATTTGTTGAACAATTTCAACTTCCTAGTCTTCGAGGTCTCCAGACCTTGATTCTTCAAATTTCTACTTACGGAGTAATATTCGTTATCGGTAGAAGCAAAAACCTGCGATACAAGAATTGTTAATATTTGGTTACAAAGTATGTATTTGTTATTGGACGAAGTTGGTATGAAATTCAATATCAATATCAATATTTCGATAAAGTAAGTACATGCAAGTATATACAGCTTTATGTTTCATATTTTCAACGAAGCATTTACGGTTATCTTACATTTTATATACGATTCTTAATTTCACTTGTACAACACACTGGCAAACTTCGACACACTAAACTTCGAAGCATTTACCCGCGTTTCCTTAAACGCGAAATACTTCACTTCCGTTCCACTTTCATCCGCGTCTTCTAACTCAACCAAAGGACATTCCTCAGAATCCATTTTCCCCCAATCTTCTTTCCTCTCGTCCGAAACACCGACTATCTCAGTGCTCGGTTTCACTCGAAACATTTCTGCGGTACGCAGAAATTCACACTGGCGATTAAACAACGTATATACCCTGGCGGTGGAAGAAACGGAGGGTGGGCAGAGTGTCCGCGTGGTAGCAGATATTAAATCGTCAACGCGCAAGAAGACTAATTTGGGGACGGGGAGGAGAGATCGAGGCCGCAAACGGCGATGCTTCTTATCCCGGTTGAAGTTTTTGGTATTAGGAAAGGTGGAATGCGTGTAACTGCTGCCCTTTAACTTCCCGTTCCCGTCCGCGGGAACCTTTAACGAAACCGGCGGCGTAAAGTTCGGCCCGGGGGCCCCGCAGACGCTGACAACGAGAAGCCGAACCATGTGGCCAATGCGCGTTAAACGCTCCTTGCCCGGGATCGTTTAACGTTCCCCCGGTCTGGATGTACGAACGTTCCACGGTTATTTCGAATGCGTCCCGTCTGCCCGTGTTTTTACGTCCGCATAACTCGCGTCACCGCCGCCACCCTCTCGCCCCACCCCGCGAGATTTTATATTTCCCCTTTTCGTCGGCGAACACTCGAAACGCAAATGTCACCGGCGTATACGTTCGTGCCATTTTTTCTTTCTCTTTTTTTTTTTTTTTCCTCGCTGTGAAAAGCGCGCGAACTGACGATAACGAGCTGTTTAGAGGCGCCGCGAAGCTCGTTGTCGACGAACGACGACAGACTCGGGCGCCATATTTATCGGCGATGGCTTTGTGTTTAACCTTGCTCAACCTGTGGTTCGGTATAGAGAAAATTCACCCCTTGCGCTGGCAGCTGGTTCGCGGACCATAACGAGTGACCGAAACCGCGTGCAATAATTCCTTTCACTCTCTTTCCTCGGCGGTACGATATCGATGGATGGAAATCATTAAGAGGTAATAAATTTGTCATTCGTTTCTCTTGGGTTGTGTTTGAGTATACTCAAGATTGAGAAAGTAATTGCAATTTTGGGACGAAAGAAATTCTCGACGTGCGTGGCAAGTGATGGAAGATGAAATTGTGGAAACTCGAATTAAATAGACTGTTATTAGGCTACTGCGCGATTTTTATGCACTTGTGGCAGATATAGAAGCGCAGAAATGCGCACAATATGAAAAAGTAAGCAAAGTGTGCAAATGTAAGGTGTTTATTACAACATATTTGGTGGATGAAGTAAACTTCTGTCCCAATTATCGCTTTCAATCCGCGTTTCTCGATAAACCAAACATATTTTAATATGTGCATACCATTTACACATTTACACGATTAAAGTATCGTAAACGTGTACATGCATATTCTATCATCGTAGGTTATTATCGTGGCTCGTTGTTAAGTTACAACCTGTAGTTGTGGTTGTCGTATCTTTAGTTCAATTATACCAGATGACCAGTAATGTTTGCCGATCGTAGGGATGCGTGAAAAGAAAGATAGCATGCGCGACGTTTTATTTTGAAAAAAGAGAGACTCGAGTGCGAAACGAGAGTCGATTTGAGTTGTGAGAGAGCGTCGACCGAGTTTCATTCGAGTTGTGATCGCGTTCATTATCTATTGCTTAATCGTCGTAATTATTATTAAATAAATATCGTTTATATGTAATCTTTGCAATATACACGCGAGTATATGTCGTATTTCTGAATCAATTTCGGAAACATTCCGCCCGGAACGTTATCGGCACGAAGAGACGTGCGGATAAACACACGCCTCGGCGGATCGGCGCGTTTCTGCTCGTGCGCCGCAAAAGGATCCGCGAGATCGCAATCGAAGGGTTGGGGGGAATAAATAACGTCTCGCCGCATTTGTACTTCTAACGAGCGTGACAATGTCGAGACACCTTGCCCACTTTGATTCCGGAGGTAGTCAGCTGCCGGAGGAGCCTGTCAATCCACGTTCCCGTCGACGACAGCTTCGCGGCGATAATCTATGCGATTTCGTTGGCCGCCGTCGCTGAAACGCACCTGTGCGCGTTCATTCGCGTTTAAAGTGGGTCTTCACAAACTTACGTTTCCCTCTACATCGATTCAATCGTAAGTCGTAAGTATCGGACGCAGGCAACTCAGCGTATCCTTTATAATTTCAAATAGCAGATCAAGCTTGGAGTAAGCAGGTATTACTTATTATTATGTATACTATTGTTACAGTTTGTTATAATATGTGTTATACGTGTTCCGAGTATTCGAACAAAGCGCGATTGATTGAAATATAAATCAACCGTTTCATCTTTGCTCGCTGCTCGATGACTGTGCCAATTTCTCGCGATCTAACGAACCCAACGCAACTTCACGCTTCTTCACCCTCTTCGTTCATTCTCCAAGAAGCTCCAAGACGCTTCTTAAATCCACGGTCAACGAGGCTCGACGACTGAGAAGGAGAGCAGCGACGCGTTTCTAGCGCGCAGGTTAATAAGACAGCCGATAGTCTCGTACGTGTCGACGGTGGTTTTTGCACCGAGCGCTAGTCCCCGCGGTGACTTTCGATGGTGACGTGCGAGACACTAAATCTTAGCCGGGGGGGGGGGGGGAGGGAGGGAGGAGGAGGAGGATATACGGGGAATCGGTATCCGTTGCGAGCACGAGTGAGAAATACTTGGGATTACTGGTCTGATCGGCTCGATATCAGGCGTCTTCGGCATCCGCATCGGCAAAAGCAAGAATTATTGCTCACTCTGAAACAAGAGATCGTTGCGGCCCCTCTACCCCCGTCCGCGTCCGCGCGCCGCGATCTACTAGGAATAACGCGCCAGCAACCTCTGATTGCTTGTGAAATCAATATGGCGGCGGCCATCAATCGAGGTAATTGACAAGGTAATTGGCGTGGTTTCATACCAAAGGCGTAGCGGCGCGGCGCGGTACGCAGAAAAACCGCCGTTCGAAACGAAATAACGCATATAGGGAAAGTTGTTGCGCGAGCTCGCAGCGCTTCGCGCGCCACTACGCGCCGCTTCTTCCTCCTGCTTTTTGCAGGACACCGCCGTGTTTCTTTGCGTCCTTTCTTCCATGCGGCCTCCTTTTTTCAATGTTCCTGCCTCCTCTGTCACCTCGTCAAGCGAACGGTGTGCAGGTTGAACGAAGTTTCGTTGCTAACGAGGGGTTTTTTTGTACAGATGATGCGGAGATATGATAAAAATAATGTTTGTTTGACAGGGGTAACGATAATGGAGCAACAAATAATTAAACAGAGACAAACAACATTCAATCAACACGAATTAACAACTTAAATAAATCTCTTTTAACAGTTGACACTTTTAACAGGTCTTTCTGAATACTCTCTCACGATTCTCACGACTCTCGACTATGATTTTTTTTTAAAAGAAAAGTGCTCCATGCCTACGTTGGACTTCTCGCATCACGTTCGTATTTTATCATACTTCTATGATCAACAAACATCATAGTCAGCCATCTAAGTCAGTCAACTAAAATTATAACTACAGATTAATTGTAATAACCGATACTACAATAATTTCCATTTTCTAGTCTCGAAACGATTGTTATAAAGAGGTCATTGAAACAAAAAAAAAAAAAAAAAAGAAAAGAAACTGGTCAAGAAAATTTTCAACATTCAACTAAAATTATAACTACAGATTAATTGTAATAATCGATACTACAATAATTTCCATTTTCTAGTCTCGAAACGATTGTTATAAAGAGGTCATTGAAACAAAAAAAAAAAAAAAAAGAAAAGAAACTGGTCAAGAAAATTTTCAACATTCAACTAAAATTATAACTACAGATTAATTGTAATAATCGATACTACAATAATTTCCATTTTCTAGTCTCGAAACGATTGTTATAAAGAGGTCATTGAAACAAAAAAAAAAAAAAAAGAAAAGAAACTGGTCAAGAAAATTTTCAACATTCAACTAAAATTATAACTACAGATTAATTGTAATAATCGATACTACAATAATTTCCATTTTCTAGTCTCGAAACGATTGTTATAAAGAGGTCATTGAAACAAAAAAAAAAAAAAAAAGAAAAGAAACTGGTCAAGAAAATTTTCAACATTCAACTAAAATTATAACTACAGATTAATTGTAATAATCGATACTACAATAATTTCCATTTTCTAGTCTCGAAACTATTGTTATAAAGAAGTCATTGAAACAAAAAAAAAAAAAAAGAAAAGAAACTGGTCAAGAAAATTTTCAACATTCAACTAAAATTATAACTACGGATTAATTATAATAATCGATACTACAATAATTTCCATTTTCTAGTCTCGAAACGATATAGAGAGGACATTGAAACAAAAAGAAAAGAAACTTGTCACGTTCTTTGAAAATTTTCAATCATTCAATCTTCAACTATTTTGATTCGTTTAATTTCTAAAAAATTTATGCTTTGTCCGAGCAATTACTGCAAAAAAAAAAAAGAAGTACATTGGATCAAGATACAGATACACCGATAGAGTGTGATTGCTATTCCTGCGTCAATTGACAGGACGAGATCGTGTCAATGGGAAGCGAATTTCATTTACAGCCGGCGAATCGAACTCTCTCTCTCTCTTTCTCTCTCTCTCTCTCTCTCTCTCTCGATAGTAGGAAAAAGCGAGGATTTTTCCGTGACGAAGCGGGTCCCGTGCCACGGTTTCTCCACCCTAACCCCGGAAGCCACGCTTTAATATCCGCTTATGACGGCTATGTTTCACGGTCTGAGACACCCACTCGGCCCCATTCCGCCCCATCAACCCCCATAGTGCGTTTAATTTACGTGTTTTCGCGAGTTATTCGTCCCCACCTTTGAGCCAACCCTCGTCGAAGGGGGTCGGTCGCCATGGCGACGTCGGGCGTCCCGACGCCCAATCGTAGGGCGCCTACTATGTCGGCGTCAGCCCTACGAAGCCGTGGAAAGACGATAATAATTGATGGCGAACGCTGAAGGACGGGGGATGAAGAATGGGGGTGGGGAAGGGACCGGCACGAAACGGAGTTGGCGGTTTTCCTGTTTCCTTTCTTCGCTCGCGATGGGGTGAGCTAAATCGGCACCCCTCGAGATTTCCCGTTATTAAGCGCGACTGCCCTCCAACTTGGATTTCATTTAGTCAGGTAATCCTCAATTTTGCGCGAGCCTCCTCGCTTCTTTCCCTCATTATTTGTTTATCCGCACGGACGACTTAATTGTCATACTCGGCCACGCGTTATTCTTTAGTTTCCCTTTCTTCGTTCAACTGATCGTGGCAGATGCAACGATCTTCCTCCGTTGGTCCTCTCCAGAGATCCATTTATAATTAATTTCAGCTGATCCTCAATTTCCTCCTCGTTTCTTTCCTATTTGTTTATCCGTACAGACGACTCGATTGTCAGCTTACTCTCCCGTTTTTAATTTAAAGGCAAATTACGCGTGACAAGTGACAATCTTGTTCGTGCTCGTTTCGCAGAGATTTGCAAGTTAGGATCGACAATTAATTCCAGCCGATCCTCAATTTTTCAGAACTTTCTACTATCCTCGTTTGTTTGTTTATTCGCGTTAGTTGTTTAACTGTCGACGCTTGGCCACGCTTGTTATTTTCTTAGTTTAAGTGTATGAAACAAATAACAATCTTCTGTTGCTCATTTTTCAGGAGATTTAACTGTCAACGTCAGGCACGTGTTATCTTTCATCATCCCTTTTCCAATTTAACAACTTTCTGCTTATTCTCGTTGAATTACTCAATTGTCAACGCTTGGCCACGTGACTGAATTTTCTAAATTTAAACACGATGAATCCCTACTCATTTTGCAAAGATTTACAAAACAGGATCGACAGTTAATTTCTAAAGCTGATGCTTATAAATTTTCAAGAGCTTCCCGCTATCTCTTCCTTTTCCCCCTTTTCTCTCTTCTTCACTTTCTTAATTTTCTGCGATTTACAAATTAGGATCGATAATTAACGTCAGCTAAATAGCAGCTCGCCTTTCTGCTTATTCTCGTTGAATTACTCAATTGTCAACGCTTGGCCACGTGACTGAATTTTCTAAATTTAAACACGATGAATCCCTACTCATTTTGCAAAGATTTACTAAACAGGATCGACAGTTAATTTCTAAAGCTGATGCTTATAAATTTTCAAGAGCTTCCCGCTATCTCTTCCTTTTCCCCCTTTTCTCTCTTCTTCTCTTTCTTAATTTTCTGCGATTTACAAATTAGGATCGATAATTAACGTCAGCTAAATAGCAGCTCGCCGCGGCCCCGCTCGACGAACGAGTGACTCACATTCGCACATTTCGCGCACGCTTCGAATTGGCAACGAGTCAAGGAACATCGTACGCATTTGCACGGCACACGCTGCACTTTAAGTGAGCGTAGTAACGCGAGTAAAACAATGCGGCTCGAATAGTGTCGAAGTGCTCGCGGAAGTTGAAACGTTTGTTGCGGCGCGCGTGTTTAATTAACGACCGCCAACGGGAATAATCGCGGCTCGGATTGCAGGCGACGAAATATAGCCAGTCGCCATCCACGGCAGAAAATTGATCGATTTTAACGCACGTGATGCATAATCTTGTTGTTTAAACAATCCCTTGGAAAAAGACGGAGCAGCCTCTTCACCACGATACGAATTATTATGTATAAAAAAGATGGTACTGTCTCTTCACAATTATATATAAAGTATATGATCTCTTTGAAAAAATATGAAGCCTCTACATAATTATACGAAATATAGTTTCTTCGAGAAAGATGGTGCTTTCTCTTCACAATTATATAAAATGTAATCTTTTTTAAAAAAAACAATATAGAGCAGCCTCTACACAATTATACGAAATATAGTCTCTTTGGGAAAATGTGGATCAGTCTCCACACAATTATACAAAATATAGTCTCTTCAAAAAGGATGGTGCTTTCTCTTCACAATTATACAAAATGTAATCTCTTAAAAAAAAAAAATATATATATATATAAAGCAGCCTCTATACAATTATACGAAATATGGTCTCTTTGAAAAAATGTGGATCAGTCTCTACGCAATTATATGAAATATAGTCTCTTTGAGAAAATGTGAACCCTCTACACGATTATACGAAATATAGTCTCTTCGAGAAAGATGGTGCTTTCTCTTCACAATTATACAAAATGTAATCTCTTTTTTAAAAAAAATATAGAGCAGCCTCTACACAATTATACGAAATATAGTCTCTTTGAAAAAATGTGGATCAGTCTCTACACAGTTATACGAAATATAGTTTCTTTGAGAAAATATAGAATATAGTTACTTTGAGAAAATGTGAAGCTCCTACACAATTATACGAAATATAGTCTCTTCGAGAAAGACGATGCTTTCTCTTCACAATTATACAAAATGTAATCTCTTTAAAATATATATAGAGCAGCCTTTACACAATCATACGAAAAAATGTGGATCAATCTCTTGGAAACTGTACGAAAGGACTGTGCCAAAACACTTTCTTTAATTTTCACTTAAAGTAAGCAGTATATCCTCGATCTTAGACCTTCAAGATGGAATTTCCTACGACCGACAACGATAAAGAAACACGTTCTATTTTTCTACTTTTTCGCAAGATTGGTGCAATAACCGTTATATAAATAGAAAGCGAAATCATAGAAATGAACACCACGAGAAATCGAACTCCTCACCCCCCCCCCTCCCCCTTCAATTAAAACACAGCTCGACGCCGGCAATCCTCCGAAACAAATGACCACGTCGAGAACGTCCCAAGAATAGAAGCGTAGCCTAGCGTGATCTCCTCCTCCGTGAGCTAGATGAATGTCAGCGAGCTGATTGGCAATGAGCAATCATCCTATCTGCATCTCTCGATCGCTCGGCATCGATCAGCCCGATGGCTGCTCGTTAAGGTATCGCCGATGGCGAAAAAGGAAAAAGAAAAAAGAAGCAAAAAACGAGACTGGCGCTCTGCACTCGCTCGTTCGCCAAAGCGGGAAGAGGACGAGACGGTGGCGGGCAGACGAAATGGGGGAGGCAGGAAATCGGCCTGGGTCGTCTTCGTAGGCCGAGCGGAATTCGGCGAGTGACACCACAAGTCGCTGGAATTTCAGCGTTGCATAGCCCGGGTGGCTCGCGGTCCAGGGGATGCGTCTCTTTCTCCCTGGGGCCCCCGGCTGGGGGCTCAGCACGCCGCTTGTTACGCGCGCGTCCTCCGCGATCGCTTTCGTTTCTGTCTACGTGCATGCGTGGTTACATCGAGTCCAGATCGGGAGCTGGCAGCCCCGATGTTCCAGTTCCCTTCGGCTGCATTCAACGCGCAAGTAGCGTGCCGCGCGTGCTGATACTTCAGCTTCTGTTTGCACTACTTCGGCCCGAGCCGGTATGCAGCCCACGGGGGACCCTCCCTTTCCGTCTTTACCTTTAGCTCTCTCTCGGGACTTGAGACTCAACCGACTATGTACAACTTGATTCTCTCTCTCTCTCTCTCTTTCTCTGGTCTCCGGTTCTGAAATTCTGAGTAAACTTTGCGTTATCCTTCGTCTCGACATTTTTTGATTTTCGAACGAGGAACGAGCAATTTTCAATGCTGCCACGACAGGCTTTTTCGCGGTTTTATTTTCGTCCAGCGTCTCTCTTGGAAAGAGGAATAAGTGACAGAGAACAAAGTTGCGCTATTACAAAGTTTACTATGAGGGTCTCTTACGTTTGCAATGTTCTTCACGAAATTTAAAGTTTAATTATTTTATTTGTTTATTTATTTCTTTTTTTTTTGTTTAACTGGCGAGGTGAAAAAAATAGGAAAGAAATGAAGAAAATTGTTTAGCCTGGGGCTTAATTTTCCAAGATAATTTACGATTTTGAAAGATAATCCACTATGCATGACAATATGATTAAAATATGATTTAAAAGTGTCGATTTTGCTTTGCAAATAATCTGCTTTACCTGATTGCAATTCAGACCAAATTGGTACTTTACACAAACGTTTTACTACAGCGATAGTTTTAATTATTAGCAGTAATATTTAATATTACTACAGCAAACATTTTAATATCAGCAATACTGTTGGAAATAAAATCCCAGATGTGTTCCTGGAAAGTATCATTTCGATTTCAACTGCACCTAGATAGCGTTGCAACGATTATTTCCAATTTATTTATTTAGTTACTATTGCGCAGAAACTCGTATCGTAGCCGTGATTGCACGCGTACGCGTTTTTCAATTTAAGCTCGATTATCTCGAGAACCAAGCATCGGTTGAAAAAAACTTCATTCTATATTTCTCTCCTATTTTTCACCCGCTCGACGTTTATTATTATTTAGAATAGTACGTAGTTGTGTGGTCAGTGAAATTAACGTAGTCTCGTGATTATGTCAAAATATTCACATCCGTTTCGCTGTTTTAATTGTAATTCAATTAATTTCACGCCGTTTCAATAAATCTTGCAACCCTCGAGACAGCGTGTTCTCTGCTTTCCGTGTCCGATCTCTGCTGTTGGATCGGCCATCGATTCGGCGCGAGGTAGCTGCCGATTCTACCAGGCTTAATCGGTAACTGATCGCATGCAAATCCACGGTGTTTCTCGCGTGAAAGGTCGGTCGAAACACCGGAGGGAACGACGAAGGGGAGAAAGAGAGACAGAGAAAAGAAAAAAGGAAGAAATCGTTCGGTTGGCTCTCGGCCAAAGCGAGAGTGGTGATCAGCTGCGCGAGATAAAATCTTTATTTCTTTCCTTGCTGTCCCTTGCGCCGGCCCACGATCTCAATACAGGCTTGCTTCGTTCTTTCAGCCGGGCCGACAGCAACCGGGTCGGTCACGATCCACAAACGAAGCCCGCGTTGTAATTGTCTCGTAAATTCCGAGTATCGGTTTAATAGAATATGATAAAAACCGATGGACGTACCGATGAATTCGAGAAATTCGTTTTTTCCTTCCATTGTCTGTGTTTGTATGCTCCGATCTTTTCTGCAGGAAATTAGGTTGAGGACAAATTATTAGAACAGTTAGCTTGTTGTTAGTTAATTCCTCCGACGCGTAAAAATTAATGTGCACGCTTTCTGTGAATTTGATGAGAAACGCTCGAATTTAAACCAACTATCGCACGAGCGCAATATGGCCGACATATCGGCCCGTGAGCTAACCTAACTTTGACGACAACAATCTTCTCGATAAAAACAAGTGAATTCATTCGGCGGATCAGAGTAACTAGACATTTTTAGCCATTTCTTTTAATAAATGGCTCGAGTCACTTTGCGCTTGACCTGCATGTAAAATTATTTACACCGAGAAAAGTGTAAATATGTCCGAGATAACAAGTGCAAGTAAATCTTCTCGAGAGTTGACATCGATTTTTCTAGGCGCGCTGAGATGCAAATTCCTAAATATCTCGATTTAAGAACGAAATGACTTTCAAAATAAGCGGCTCGTTTGTTGGAGTAAAGCTGACACAGATGAATGAAAGTATTCTCGCGCTGGATAAAAAAATTATCGATACTTTAAACTGTCGTCACTAACGAAAGAAAAGTTGTATGACAATTCAGGTGTTTTCACTTTGAACTGTGAAACCTTCACTTTTAGCGGTTCTTTCGTGTAGCTCGGAAATTGCAAAAATGCACCTGAAGACGTTAAAAGAATTTTCTCACAACTAAATCTACCATGATCACGAAAATTATAGTCACCTTTTTTCAACGAACACCCTTAAAATTCGCTGTACAATTGTTTTTTCACCATTTTATTGTAGTTGGAGCAGTTAAGGTTAAAAATATTAGGATTCTTTGAATTTTCATCGTTCAATTTTAATGTTCGAGATTTAATAAAATGACTTGAAAAGAAATTGTGCAGCAAGTTTTAAGGGACTTCAAGATCACGATAGAGATCTGATCGTGAAAACAAATTTTGGAGGCGTTTGAATTTTCACAGTGTTCGATAGCAAAATTATTTATTAGCAAAAATATTTTTGGAAACAAAAAACAGCTCGTTGGTAAAATAGAGTTTTCAAATTGTTGTACGATTTTTACACGATTTAAAATAATTTCTGTGCTGTTTTCCATATCCGTATCTTCACACGCGCTGTACTTTGCTCTTCAATCTATGCGTTCGCGTCGCGAAACGATGAAAATTTCGAACCTAACGCGATTGGAGCGCCCAGTTCATACAGCACGATGCCATTATACCAAAGTATCTCAACTATTCCATTCTACCTTCGATTACTCCGGTTGCTCCGATTATAAGAATACTTCTACTCGCCTGCACATTCCCTTTTATCTTCCACCTGCACTATTCTGATTCATCCAACCATTGCTATCAACAAATCAATACAATGGAACACTGTTTATACTGATCAGGGTGCCTCAGGACACTTGGGAGATCCAAAAAAGAATCGAAAGGAAGGAACAAAATTTCTTCGTCGAACTCTTCGTTTCTGAGGAGATCAAGTTTGAAGATTTATTGATTATTACGCTTGAATTTAGCTAATTCTGAAGATGAACAGAAAATAATAATTAACAGGAGTATTCTATGTGTTGAGCAAATGAATAAATAGAGAATGCAATTGTAGGATACAATTTTTTTTTTTTTTTTGTAAGATACTTTTTCATTTCAAGAGAACATATTCAAAGTCCATTTTCTCGAACGAAAAACTTTGATTCTATATTTTTGCAGATAGAATATTCCCGTGTCGATTATTTGCGCCAGTCTGGTCCAAATTCAACTATACTTGATAAACTCGATTTTCTATTTTTCGACTCGTTTTTTTTTCTTCTTTTTTTTTTTACGTGGAATTCTACTCGGTTGTCTTCAAATACCCTCTATTTCTACGAACCATTCACGACCAACTTCTTGAATAAATTATTCACAAGTAAAAAGACGTATACCTATATTTGTGAAATCTGCATTGTGGAAAGTACGTTTAATGTTAGAGTGATTGATAAGAGAGACAAGAGGTTTCGCAGCGACGTTTCGCTTCCTTCAGCCTTCACCGGATGATAAATCAACGTCGGGCGAGCGAAGGGCGGCGAGATAGCGCGACATTGAAGCTTTGCACGCGGATGGACATACGGTATTCGTAACATTGTATGCATATTAGACAGCTGGCCAATGGACGCGGAAACGTGCCGTTCCATAGTGGCTGACATTGCACTTGAACATCAAAAGTCTCGCAAGTTGCAGACTCGAGGGACATCTGCATCGTGCAACCGTTTCTCTCTCTCTAATAAGTTGAAAGATTGGAGATCTTGTTACTTAAGCAACCGGTATTGTATTTTTGCAGTAAACATACAATATAATATTGTATTATTACTTCTACTTTTATCTGTTGACAATATTAATGTTATTATTATATTTGCAATATAATATTACATCGTTACTCCTATTTTTATCAAACGTATCTCCAATTATCTTTCACTAACTCTCAATCTGATTCCGACCTTTCAATCGTACATTTCGGCCTCGCTGATACAAATTTATTTTCTGTTTGTAATTGTAATAAGCAGCACGAGTATTCAACAAACCATGTTTAATTACGTTCTTTTCTTGATGAACACTTTTATTAATTACATTTTCACTTTCTACGTCATCTTTTCTTGATGCTTTTATATCTTTGTATCATTTTTTGTCGTTTTTTAGATGTAAAAATGTAATCAAGAGAAGATAACATTAATTATTTAATTTGCTTCGTCAAATTGAGAAGATGATTAAAAAGAAATTAAAAAAAAAATTATTTAAAAGAAAGACACCCACGACGGAAAAAGAAGAAACTTGCAGGAAGTTTGATTCTCCCCTGACAATGCGACAGTGCTTAACCACAACTGATTGCGGACCATAACGAGTGACCAAACCGTACACAATAATTCGTCGCTTTCCTTTTGAACTCGTCGGTATGATATCACTGGATAGAAATTATTGAGAAGTAATAAATTTATTTATTATTTGTTTTGCCTATTTTGTTTTATTTAAATAAGTAGTAAATTTAGTATAATTATTTTATTTAAATAAGCAGTAAATTTATTATTTGTTTTGCCTGGGTTATACTTAAATATACTTGAAAACTGAGAAAACATGGCAATTTTTGGGACAAAATGTTCCCCATTTCAACCACTCGCGCTGGCAACCGATTGCGGACCATAACGAGCGACCAAACCGTGCACAACAATTCGCCGCTTTCTCTTTGAACACGTCGGTATTATTAAGAAATAATAAACTTATTATCTGTCTTTGCCATTATATTATATTTAAGTAGACTTGAAACTGAGGGAATATCGCAATTTTTGATATTCGGTGGTACGTCATTCAAGAGCAAAGGGGTTAAAGGTCCGTAAGCATCACGAGTCGGTATTGCGACGCGACACGAAGGAATGTTCGAATCATGCTCCCTAATTCACCGGCTGATTCCGGCTTTGTGGCCGCGCGCGGATGGACGACGATCGAGGACGATCGTTGTCCCGCGACACACGAGGTATCCCGCGGGGCAGGTAGCTCCGCCGAGACTTTCTGTCAGCGTGGCGCATTATCTAGCCGTTTATCTACGCCTATGGGGACTCCCTCGGATGCCGCGGCCGTCTACACGCCGTTTCCGTGTGTAACGACACAACAGGTACACATCCACCAGGGGATCTCTCCCGGCCATCGCTTGCCTCTCTATTTCCCTGCTCATAAATTCATCTCGTGGGAGACCGCTGGCCAACTTGCGTGGGGTCCAGGCCAGGAGATGAAGGTCACCGGATTCTTCGGTCAGAAGGAGCAACATCGGGGAATCGTCAGTCAGTCATTTTTATCGGCTTGTTAACGATAGCGTCAGCCTACTGGCTACAGCTTTTCTCAGGCTTGTGTATCTTTGCTGTATTGTTGGAGAAGTAAGTGAGATATCGTTAAATATCGACAATTTCGTCAGAAAGAGATACTCGCGTGTGACAGATACTTGCTTTTTTGAAAATTGTGGAACTTTTGAAGATTTTTCTTCATACAATAACCCCTCGGCTTTCGTTATTTAACCCTGCTGTTCTAAGTTCAGAAAAATCGTAAAGAGAAAGTTCCAATGTTTAATGTTACACCAGATTTAGCCATGAAAGGAATTTCTTCATGTTTTTACGTGCGTTTGAATTTCTTGTGACCTTATTCGAGAGAGAATGTACCACCGCTGCATGATGCAAAATCATCTTTCGAAGGAAACTCACGACTGTCAAAGTGGAAGATTCACGCTTCAAAATGAAACCACAAAGTTACAAGGAATATTGTATGATCATTTTTAAAGTTCCATCACTTTAAACTGTCGACAGTTGGAGTGAGAAATTTATGTAAAAAAAGAAAGGCGTCGAGAAGGTCTACGGCACCACTGATCAATATCTATTTGTACGTAAACTTTGTTATTTAACGTGGTGTAGGAAGTTTTTCGCACTGCATACGACGACGCGTTAATATTATATTTCATATTTCGTTCGTATCAACATTGTATTGATATGTACATTACATTATATTACGTTTCGACGCCTCGAGTTTATCATCTCCGTCATTCCTAATCGAATCATCGAGTTTCATGTTCGTAATTCGCAACCGACTGCGGAGAAATTTGAATTCTCGTGCCTCAACGACTCCGCGCCACTTTCATTTGCGGAATTATTTAGAAATGCCCGGATAACTTTGTTATTGGCTGGAGAGAAGAGATAAATACCATTTGTTCCGCCGGCAGGAATGGAATTCGAGGTTTATAAGTCAATATAACGGGATTATTAAACACTATTGGAAAGATCAAGTGGAAATTCCATACACGGAACGAAAAAAATTTCGGATTTCGACCAGTGCAGTGATTTGTGGAGGGGTAAGAGCGTGGAATGTGAAACCCCAGGAGGGGGTGGGGCAGCAATTGAGCCCCGATATTTTCGCACTGGGTATAACAGAAATGTTAAACGTTAACAATTCAACGCTGCCGCAACTCGAAATTGCTCGGGAACAGTGAAAAATGTACAAATAAATACCTTGCACTTGATACCACGGTACACAACGGCATTATTACACAAACTTTTCAACACAGATACTGGACTTTCACGTCGACCACGCTCTTACGTTTATACCGTTAACATTGCGAAATATGCTTTGCATCGGTTACACTCGGGATCGAGGAATCATTACGGATTGTTGAGAATTGTTTTCAATTGCCGATGCCTCGAGCGTCTCGTTCCGCCTCGAAGGAAACAAAGCTTAAAAAACGGTGTTAATTCAAGTAGCGAGCCACGACACTTCTCTCCGCTCTCTCGGCTCGGCTACAATATCGATTCGGCTCACAAGACATCGGAATTCGGCCCTCATGATTGATGCTGCAATGACAAACGCGACAAGCTTACAAGTTGTCATACCTTTGACTTTCTGCTTAATTACGAATGCGAAAACGAGTCCCGAGGGCCAGCGTTCGGCTCTCGGCTCGCATCAGCTATAAATGTTATGCTTATTTCGGTTGGATACCGGCCGACAAGAAAGCCGTTCAGCCTCTCGTAACGCGAGTTTTTTTTTCCCCTCCCTCTCCCTCCCGCTCTATCACCCCTCCAACCCACCTCCTCCCGCGAATAATAAGCGATCCAGGAATTCGTGAAGCGTTACCGCGGCTATTTACAAAATTTGAAGTATCTTCATCCGGATAAGTAACGGATTTATGCGGCTAAAAAGGTGAAGAATTTTTACCATTCCTTGCGTGATGGAACACTGTACTTTCGCTTGCCACGTTCGTGCTTTACGCAATTTAACAGAAATATCAACCGTCCTTAAAAAAAAAAAAAAAAAAAAAAAAGTATATATATATGTGCGTGCGTGTGTGTGTATTGCTGACTTTGTGTGCTTTATCTACGAATTAACGGAAAGACGAACAAATATCTGTCATTGTTTGGTTCGTAAATTTGTCAGAATTTCAATTCAGAAGCTTGATGATAACGTGTCTGAAATAAAAAATAAATAATAATTATAATAACAATAATATTTCAATATTAATCTAATAATAATTATAATAACAATATTTTAATATTATAATTATTAATACAATAATAATACAAATAACATTCTAATATATTTTAATAATAACAATATATAGTATATATTTTAATAATAATATGTAAATATATAATAATAATAACACTATTTTAATATCATAATTATCATAATAATAATAATAATAATAATAAATAACATTCTAATATATTTTAATAATAATAATAATAATATTCTAATATTATAATTGTCATAATAATAACATAAATAACATTCTAATATATTCTAATGTAATAAATAATAATAAAATAACATATAACCATACCAATAATGTACAATCGCTAATCGCACATATCGACAGAAATATTGATTGACAGCGAGAATGATACAAAGAATACTTTATTAAAAATCCCCTCTCGTTCTTCATGATTTTCTTCTCTCACAATCAGCCTCTTTCGCGAAGCGTGAATTTTGACGGGTAGCTGCAGGGTGGCTGGTTAAATCGCAGGACGGTCCGGGCTAGGAAACAATGCGGAAATTAAAAAGCTGAAAGCTAGGCCGAGAACGAGAGCGCGGATCTTCGTCGGGCGAGCGACGAAGGGGTTGGAGTGGGAGGGCGGGGGGGGGGTGGCGATCTCGTTCTCGAAGCTCGCCGGCTCGTTGTGTTTTTGCTCTGCATAAATGATGAGCCCGGGTATTTTAATGAAGACATTCCACGGCCGCCTGTGCCAGCTCCTTGGCTGTACGGCGCGAGAAAGAGGAGAGAGGCGAACCTCCGCTTCAATAGACACGTTTCCCCCCCTCCCGCCCCCTCTGGTCTGGCTCGCTCCGCCTTATTCTATTGGCGTATTGTCAGCCTTTCGACCGGCCGTTGAAAAATCTTTTGCAAGCGAGCGCGATCATCGTCGCAATTATTTCGCCATGATTCCACTTCTAGCTGACACTTCCGCCTCCGTGCGTTTCTGACTACGCCAACAGGAATTTTTCCAAGGGAACTTGGTCGCTTCGCCTCGTTCTCTTCGACTCTTTTTGCCATCTTCAACTCGAGGTGTTGGAGATGCTCCAGATCGAAGCGCTTCTTTCGCTATTCTCAGCTTTCGACTCAGTTTTTCAGAGTATTGTCCGAGTATTTCCAATGTTTAATACTGTTTCCACAGTACTCGGTTTTCAATAATTCTATCCTTCGTTACCGCGTCACCTTTGCAAATGAAATTGAAAAAGGAAATGATTGGAGGATTGAAATGCACGGTTTTCAGTAGTATGTATGTTGTTTCAATTTTAACTTTTTATTAAAGTCTGACGGGCAATAGGTCCAGAGCTGGTTATTTCAAACAGCAGGTATGTACTTTTGGAAACAAAATGTTTCGCTTCGTTGGGAAAAGTTTTTAAAAAACTTTTCAGTATTTGAAATTGTATTTTATTTGAAGGGCGCTCGAAATAGCGAAATTTTTATTTGAAACATTTTGTTCAGTTTAATTTTGCTTTGACGATCAAATATTGTTATTTCGACAAACATTGACGCACGCTCAATATCCATAAAGTATAAATAGTTTCTTAATCTCTTGGTGCCTGGTCTGTCAATTTACAATTTGGTGGAAGATAGACTTAATGAAACAAATAGTATTGAAAGCTTACAACTCAATGTACGAACAGAATAGAAGTAGTATGCAGAAACAGGTGATTTCTTTTCATTCGTGAAAAGAACGCAATGATGATATTGCCGACAATGCTAGTATTATTGAAGAATTAGAATTATTGCTATACCATTATGGTTGATATTGAATCTCAAATTCAAAGTAACACGAAGTAGAGATTACTTGAAAGGATTATTTTTAAAATATAATTCCAATTCCATAATCTGTCCTTATTGAAACACTGTTTAGCTTCGCTGGACTGATTCTATGCCTACGAAGAAGACAATCCAAGTGCTGAATTATACTTAAAAAAAATAAATTTATGTTACCAATATTGCTGGTTCTTGTAATCTAATACTCTCTATTGTGTCTTTCCTAGTCTATTTTTCTCATCAACGAATATTAATACTGTTGTATTAAAATAACACAGTATTACATTAAAATATTTAATACTAAAATATTAAATATATATTATATTATTATTATAATGTATATTATACTATTAAATATATATTTAACGCAAAGTTGAAATATTTTACTTCACGTTTTCAGATCAACGAAAATGAAAATACCTCATTTGCCAAAATTTCTCGAGATAGTATTTTATTTGAATCACAGCAACAACAATTGCAATTTCAAACAGTATCCTTCGACGAAATTTTACCCAGCTCCCGAGACTTAGATCACCTCCGCTGTGACACGAGGTGTGGAAAGCATCATGTTTAAAGGACCACCGACACCATGGTTCCCCATGGGACCGGTAGAAAAATTCATCTAGGGCAGCGACGTAATTTGTTTGTTCGCGAATAGCCGGAACGCATCGGAATAACAATTAAGCGGGTGCACCGGGTGCACGTGTCCGATCTGGAAGGAACCCCTGCTAGCCTTTCGAGTCACGTCTCATTTGCGCCATTCAGTGTATCGTCGAGGGTGCGCCCAGCCATTGAAATCCGCCAGCCGAATAAGGGCAAGTGCATTCGTGATTCGTGAAAATCACGGCCGCGGGTATCGTTTCGTATCGTTTTTACGTTCGTTCGGAGCCGGAGAATCGTGATTCGCACAAGGTATTCCTTGTATCTTAATTCCACGGCTTCGCTTAATAGACCGCACTCCAGAGAGAATGTTAAATAGGTCGAAGTAAAGCAGCTTTAAACGGCCAAGAACACTCTGTCTCGAGAGGAGAGGAGTTGTTTCGTTGTCACTATCGTTTATCTATTATAGACAAACGGCGTCAATTACCATTTCTCGTAAATTTGCGCCGCAAATTACGTGTTTTACGTGTTTTGCGTGTTGCGCTGCGAATAATCGACATTTTTAGAATTGCAATGCGCGTTAGACTGTACGACATCTCACGAATTTGCAACGCCGTGATATTTCTGCAATACTCTATCGAACTCCCTGTGAAATCTTCGAGTCGGTGGAAAAAAAGAATTGCAGCAAATAAATAAACTAACGTAAATAAAGTAATAATATAATAAAATAAATAATAATAAATATTATGATAAATAATAAAATAAATATTAAAATATTAAATATTAAGATATCAAATATTAAAATATTAAAGTATCAAATATTAAAATATTAAATATTAAAGTATCAAATATTAAAATATCAAATATTAAATATTAAAATTCACGTGGATAAGCATTCCGAAATTTCGGCAATCGCCAGATTAAAATTAAAATAGTCGATATCAGGGGCACGCCTAAGCCAGAAATATATATACCGTACTGGCCGATCGCTTCTATCCGCGAATCGATTGGCTTCGTGTTCCCCGAAAGAGCCTACGAGATCCGGAAGTGGCTGTGGTTCTTTCGAAAGTAGCTGCCGGCTACCGGTTTTCTGCGAGCGAGGAGCGAGGAAGAAAAAGAGAAAGGGTGGTGAGGGCTAGGGTGGGAGAGGGGGGGAGGGGATTGGGGCGATTGCGGCGAAGGGTGAAAAAAGAAGGCGAGGAGACGGAGGGGGAGGGGCGAGCTACGATATCGGCAAGGAGGACGTCGTGTACCGCGTACCCCGGGACATCGTACGTCAAAGGTTCGAGCCCGTGGGAACACGAGGGCACGGATGCCTCCGATGCCGAGGCAAAGGCGAACCGAGTGTGTTCCTGCAGGTAGACGACCACGAGGAACGTCCGCGAGGATGGCTGATGAAGCAGCAGGACGAGGGAAACTGACTTTTAACATGGGGCCAAGTCGCTTCATCCTTTCAGCACGGTTACGGACGAGCGTTTAACAATGAAATCAAGATTCGAAGAATCTCGACGATCGATCGTACCGGATGGAGCGTTATACGAATAAAACGAGAGAGGTGATTTACGAAATGAGAGAGATCCGTGCAATTGATAATTGGAACCATCTCGTGTACTTTTAATCGTCGCGAGTATCTCTGTCCGTTTTTTTTTTCTTTTTTTTGAAGATGTAGAAAGAACATTGTTAACGAAAATTGTTTAGAGCGGAGGAGGAGGCATGATAGTAGTTTTCAGACACTTTTTTTGGTAGTTTTTAGTTTTAGATGACTAGTAGCTTTTTTGGAGCTGGAGGGATGCAAAGTCATCTCAAGGTCACCTCCGTCGTTTTAAGTGAAACGATATATTTTTTTGTTCCATGTTAATTAATCTCTGTAGAAGAAATATTAATTGAAATTAAATATTATTAATCTCAATATTCTCTGTAAGAACAGAAAGTTAATCTACGTATGTCGAGAAACTGTTATATTAGTTTGAGAGATATTTTGATCTTCTCGTGTTCATGCTGTCCTTGTGAATTTTATAAAATTAAACTTAAAGTGTCTATTAAATTCATAATTTTTCGATGTGCGTAGGTTAATACTTTTTTTCTTTTTTATAAAAAAAAAGGTGTCAAGCTGCATCGATTAATGGAGCAAAAAAGTGTATCGTTCCATTTAAAAAAGACGAAGGTGATCTTGAAAGCTTCCAAAAAGCTATTACTGCACATTATAACTCTCTCTCTCTCTCTCTATATATATATATATATATTGAGCAATTTTTGTTAACAAAGTTCCTTCATATCTTCAAGTTACGAGATTCACCCTGCATTTGTGTGAGACAAAGAGCATATTAAAAGCATATTAAAGTGAATTTATAAATTGCAACATTCAAGATTGAAATGTGTGGCAAATTTGTTTGAAAAATAATTCCTCAACTCTTACCAAGTTTAAGCAAATGTCGTCTTGCAAGAGAAACGACGTTACGCAAGAAACAATGTACAAATTACAACGAAACGCGAGTATCAATTGTTATCTGAAACATCGATTTACAGCATCGATCCTACGAAAAATTCCACGATGGAAAGAGCGGGCCGAACGTTCGATAGAGAGAGAGAGAGAGGAAGCGAAAAGGAACGAAAGAAATGAAAGAGGATAGGTATCTCTGTGAGGTGACACCGCCGAAATATTCCCGTCGGCATTCCTAGACGTTTTTTGGGCCTTTGTCAAGCACGGCGTCACTGTGTCATCGAGATCGATACGATTCGGATCTCTTCGATAGTCTTTCATCTCTCTCTCCCTCTCTTTTCGATACTCCCTCGCCCGACGATAATCCATAGCGCTCTGAAAACAAGCTGAGACGTTCCAGAGATGTGTGTTTACGAATACTTTTAAAAACCTCGATCTTCGTTCAATTAAATTTGGTTCTTTTCACCCAGAGGGTGAGTGCGAGTGAGAGATCTCCACGTTGCAATGCAAACAGGGATGAGTTGCAAGCTAGTTTTTCAGTTCTTGGAATTTTGATGCTTCACTCTGTAAATTTTCGAAACTCTCGGAACTTGAAGCGCTGGTTTTACTTCAGAAGAGAGATTTCTTGTTTCAAGAAACAGAGGAGTTGACGCTTTCACGCAAATTAACAAACGTCACACACGTACAAATATTTAATCCAGATACTTTTTCAAGAACTATTTCTGGATCTTGAATTTGTCTTTTTCCTTTCGTCGACTATTCTGAAAAGATATCGGTACTGTAACAAGGTATCTTTCTTTTTTGACAATTTCTTTAGATTTGGACATTTTACATAATTATTCCAGAATTACGATCTGCTCACATTCTTATATACGCCGCGTATCGTTTCTTCATCCATTTATTTACCTGATTTCTTTCTTGATCTGAGTTTCGAGTGTCTCGAATCACGAGAAATTGTACCAAGCGTCGAATTCTCGACACTCGAAATTTTTTTCTCTCTTCCATTGCAAGTACAATGAGTCGAGCACCGCGTATCTTCGCAAATGAAGATTTCTTTCAGGCAGATAAATATATCTTTGACAATTTTCACATTCCCTAAACCTAGAAGCTCGTCCTCGCCGTGTCAAGCAGTCGTCTTTATTGCGAAGTCCAAGAAAGAGTAATACCAGATAATTGTTTCGAGGATCATTCGCGAATGGTGACAAATAAGGGACGCGCCGGTTGGTGAAGTAATATTAATATTCATATTCACGGTCGGATCATTTGTTCCCCTGGCGCAATATCAATAACCTGACCCTACTAGTATCCCCTTGGCTGGGGTGCCGTTTGCCAGAAGGGGACGATACTCGGTATTTAATTACCGTGAATCGAGGGGTGATCCGCGTACAAGTATACGGCGGTTTCGTTATAAATTGTTTAATGCTCTCCACACGGCAGTGGAACGTCCCCCCCTCTTCGCTGTTTATTCTAAAACAAAAAAAAAAAAAAAAGAAAAAGAAAGAAAAAAAATACCAGAATTTTTGTGTTTTCATCTTCACAGATGAAACGACATGATCGTTTCATTCACAGACGAACGATTTTCATTGATATATTCTCACATTCTGAAAGCTTGTTTCTGTGTCAAGCACACAGAATATTATTTACTATTTATTTATTATTATTTATTTAGATAGTCTAACACATTATTGACCAGAAATTTTACACGGAAGCTACCTCTATTACTTTGCAAATAATTTGAGTGTGAAAGTGAAACAATCTAAATGAACTCCGATATACTTTGTTTATGAATTTCAATAAATCTCCGTACATCTCTTGTTATTATATTTTATATTTTATATTTGAGTGATTTCTTTGGCGTGGTAAAGTGTACAGCAGTCACCTACGTGTAATGGTACACAACAGGTTTTGCAAATGTATCTGGTTCCGCTGTGATTTCCTTTTGAAGAGCATACTCTACACGTTCTAATTGGATCCTTTTTTTTCATACCAGTGACTGTTTCTTCTGAAACGTGGTCTTTCAACCGTCCTGAAAGTCCAAAAGGTGAATCAATGTCACGATTGAAACTTAAAATTGCGATGAAATATCTAAATATCAGTAAACGTAATTTCAACACGACGTTGAACACGACGAAGAAAGATTTCACAGCATCCTGCATTACCCCGAGTGTCGAAAATTAAAATAGCTAAGCTGAAAATTAAAATAGCTAGCCTCGGTTGTCAGAAATTGAAATATCCACGTGCAAACACGACAGCCGGGTCAACAACGTGTTAAGAAAGAGTAATGGCAGACAATTGTCTCGAGGATTAGTATAACAAATAAGACATCGTCTCGAAAGAGGGAAAAGGGCAGGCCAGGAAGTCTGGTCACCACGTATCGTTTCTCTTTCAAGCGTTGGCTCACGTGGCCCTCACGTGGTTTCCGGCTCCCGGTTTTTCCACGTCTAGCCGCGTCCAGCATATGCACGATTGCGTAACAAACGCACACAAATCATCACAGAACGCGACAGAAGAAACAGAACAGACTGATTTATCGCTCGTGGCGATGGCCTATCTGCTACTTCGCCTGACGTGGCGGAGTTTTGGGCCAAGAGCAACCGGCCATCGCTAGCAGGCTGCGTGGAATGCGTTTAGGCTCACAACGCAGAGGACGTGCGTGTCCTACCCTGCGACCAGGACACCGTCGTTTCGAGAATGAAATTACCAGTCGTGCAATGCATGCATGAGAAACTGCGAAGAAACGCACGTGGCTGTGCGTCGAACACGTGTTCAGGAGGTTTTAAGAGTACAGAGAATTTCGTGAGAGTCGTCATTTCGATCAGGGTCGTTTTGGATATTTTCGTATTGAATCGTTAACACTTTCCTTTCTGGAAAGAGGGAAGAAGGGACAACATTTGTTACTTGACTGATTTATCGAAGGGAATGAAATATGAAACAAAAAGAATTTGAAAAGAAATAATATCTTAGTTAAAGTTGCAAGATAACACATCTTAACTTTAACTTGTTATCTTATTTAGTGAAAGTTACAACAGTTTAAACAAAGGATTATGTACACGATATTTTCAATAATTTTTTTTTTTTTTTTTTTGTAAAGCTCGTTGAAATAAAGTGACAAACAGGATTACGTGAATGTAAAGATATTTTTGTGAAAGGACTAACTTGAAAGGAAACAATTTCATGTACAACATATACATATATTGGAATGGAAGCATCCACTGTGATGAAATTTGCAATATTTTCATCAAAATTTTACGTAGATTTTTATCGAGAACGATGGTGACGAGCTTTTCTTTATGAGAAAAAAGATCACAAAATTTTGTGAATTCGTAATTTCCTTGTGGAAGAACGTGGAAAATATTTCTTCATCTTGTTATGAAGATGTTGTAGTAAATGTTGTAAATTTATTTAAAAAGAATCACCAAAAAGAAAAATTACAAATCTGTGTGAATTCAAATCGACGTAATTTCCTTGTGGAAAATGTTTCTTCATCTTGTTACGAAGATACATAGTAAATGTTGCAAATTTAAAAAACAAATCGCTCGCGTGTAATATTTCCCAAGTTAGAGGAAATTAATTAATAGACTCAGACTAAATTTTAAGAAAATTGATCGACCGATCGTTTGATTCAGAAATTCCCAACGAAGGTCGACAAAATTGCTTTCTACGTAAACAAAGAAAAAAGAAAGAAAAGAAAAAAAAATCGAACTCGTACAAAACTGCATCGCTTCTTCCGGAGACTCCCATTCCAATGTGAAGGAAACCTGGTCCTCAGGTCCGCCAGTTTGATCTCGTAAAGGACAAACCGATAACATCCAAGCAAGCATCAGTTGTACCTTGCTAGAGAGGGCATGGAACCGCGGTCAAACTCAACGTAGCAGCCTCGATCTTCCTCTTTCACCACTGTTGTCCACCGTTGCCGACGAAACGAGGAAAGAACCACGGCGAGATGAAAAAGGGGGAAGAAAGGGTAAGAAAAAATAGGAAGAAAGAAAGAAACGTAGGGACGCGCATAGGGCCGGGGCGAGCAACGCGACCTCGGTAATTAAAACAAGATGGAACACCTCGGTCAACGCAATAAATCTCACCATTTCCTATTCTCTACCCCTCTCTGTCTCTTCAAGCCACCCCGACTCCTCCTCGCGCCGATATATCTTCCCAGCTTTCCCCTTATCCGGCTGAAGATCGGAACTAGCCCCATCGGCGACGTCCGACGATTTATTTTATTATTTGGTGGATTTACTGGCGGCTACCGTTTATTGGAATCCACGATCGATCGGAGATTATGAGGCGAGCGTACGGATGCACGCGCGTCTTGTCCTCGATCGGCGACTGTTACGAAACCGATAATTACCGACTGGCGACTGGGACGAGTTGCCGAGAATTGAGCGAGTTGGGGAAAAAGAGAGAAAAAGACAAAGGAGACAAGAAAAAAGAGGAAGAAAGAAGGAGGAGGATCGAGAGCGAAGCATTCGCGAATCTTCTCCTTTTTGCGACAGCATAAAGTGGATTTTGTTGTCTCGCGTTATCGGTGCATACCGAACGGATGCGCGTGTGTACGAGCAATTAGTCTCTCGCTGGATCGACGTATCGAGATCGAGGCGATGGCGATGGTGCATCCGAGAGTCGTTTCGATTTGCTGGAAGTGGAATATTCCACGTGGAAACTGCTTAGAGAATATGCAACGACGAATGAAGTTACAGCGAGGAGCGTGACGATGTCAACTGATGTAACTTCGTAAAAAGAAAAAGATCCACTTGCTTTTATTTTAAACAGTGAAGCTTCTACCTCGACGGTCGTGAGTTTACTTTTTCTTTTTCCGTTTTTCAAAGATATTTTACATCGTGCAGCTGGCGAGAAGGTGATTTTTCTTCTGGAAAAGTTCAAACGTTAAAATATATTTTTCGTGACTACTCCGTGGTCTTGGAAATTGAAATTCTTTCTTCACAACGATTTCTTATAGTTCGCTCTACGATTCTTTTTTTCCACCATTTTGTTGAAATACTAGGGACGTTAGAGTCAAATCATGAAACGTCAGGATATTTAACGAATTTTCATTGTTCAACCTGAATATTCAACGTTCGATAAAATGATACAATAAGTTTAGTATAACAAGTACAACAAATAAAAATCGTACAAGTTTTAAAAAAATCGTTGTAAAAGAAGAACTTCAGTCTTCGAAATGATGATGGGTTTAGTCGTGAAGAAAATTTTTTAACATCCTGACACGCGTATGAATTTTTGCAACTATCTCTTGTTGCAAAATTTGTTTCGCGATTTTTTTCACTATTTTATCGAACGTTGAATATCAGGATTAAACGACAAAAATTCAATAAATCCTAATAAATATTTTTAACCTAAAGTACAATGAAAACAAAAATTGTGCAGCAAAAGTTTCAAGGACACGTTGTAAAGGGGAAATTTCAATCTTCAAGATTACACACGAAAAAATTTTTTAATGTCTGAATTTTGACAATTTTTGGGAAAGAAATAATGAACAAGTAGTGGAAAAATGAAAGTTTGCGATTACGCGAAAAATGAAGTATAATATTTAATTAACGAGACGTTTCTATGAATTGTTTGATTAATTATAAATATAATTGTTCGATTACTTGATAAATTACTTCTTTCAATGTACCGTATGAAATATCAACGCGCACGAAATTTTTCAGATTCAATGAACGTAAAGAAGAAAGTGAACGAGGAATTTAAATTATTAAGATCACGATTAACCTGACAGCTGTGTGATTATTAACGCGAGTGACACTTTCTTTTCTCTGCCGGATTTTCAATTTTATTTTAATGCGTGCACATACATCTCGTGTCGGTTCTTTCACTTTCCGAAACCTCACGTCGTCGTCGTCGTATATTTCCAAAAATATCTCACGCAATCTCGTCGAAACTTCTCGCCACCTTGCCTTTTCGTGCGTGAGAGCGCCCATTTCCATTCATGGCACGGCCAATCAGGCTACACGTGTTTTACACGTGATAACAGCGATCCGAGTCCGAGTCGTCGTCCCCTAGGTGACGAAGTTAATTGCTCATTTTCTCATCTCGTTAACCGCGCCCCGGACGCGGCAAGCACGTGTAAAGGAAATCGTCCATCGATCTGGCCACATGTTCGACCAGAGACCACTTTATTCACCTCGATCTGTAATATTAACCTCTTACGCTGGAATGACGTGCACGTCGAGGAGTCTTTTGTTCCAAAAATTGCAATATTTCCTCAGTTTTAAGTGTATGTAAATATAATATAATGGCAAGACAAATAATAAGTTTATTACTCCTTAATAATTTCTATCCATACCGACGAGTTCGAAAAGAAAGCGACGAACTATTGCGTACGGTTTGGTCACTCGTTATGGTCCGCAATCGGTTGCCAGCGTAACTGGTTAACCTCTTGCGTTGAAATGACGTGGCACACACGTCGGAGAACTTTTTGTCCCAAAAATTGCCATATTTTCTCAGTTTCAAGTATATTCAGGTATAACCCAGGCGAAACAAGTGATAAATTTATTACTTCTCAATAATTTCTATCCATAGGTAGAGATATCGTACCGACGAGTTCAAGAGGAAAGCGACGAACTATTGCGTACGGTTTTGGTCACCCGTTATGGTCCGCAATCGGTTGCCAGCGCAAGTGGTTAACTTCTTGCGTTGAAATGACGTGCCACACGCGTCGGGGAACTTTTTGTCCTAAAAACTGTCAGTTTTAAGTATAACCCAGACGAAACAAATAATAAATTTATTGCTTCTCAACAATTTCTATCCAGTGATGTACCGACGAGTTCAAAAAGAAAGCGACGAATTATTGTGTACGGTTTGGTCACTCGTTGTGGTCCGCAATCGGTTGCCAGCGCAAGTGGTTAAATAAGACTGATCACAAAGCAGAGGAATTTCAAGTTTCTTCTATCGAGAGAGAGAGAGAGAGAGAGAGAGAGAGAGATCGTCAGAGCTCGAAAATTCGAACAAATTTAAAGAATTTAGCCGAAAGAGGCGAACGAAAGCAAAAGTTCCGCGTTAAATCCGGTAATGGAGGTAATTAAATTCGCCGTATACTTCCTCTTGTTACGTGCTGGATTAACTTCCCCTGAGCGGCGTGAGTGGAGCCACTAAATCCATCGGCGTGTAATTAACCGACAGCGATGTAACGAACCCTCAAATGCATAAAATTCTATTTTCTCAGCTAGACACATCGTCCCCGATCTCCGCAATGTGTAATCATGCAATCGCGGACACGCGGCCCACGCTGGCAGGATGTCGCGTGTTCCTCGCATTCTCGCAGGAAATACAATTGAAAGAGAGAATCCGGTGAATCTCGTCTAGACGAGGCTACAGCGATCACAGAGTGACGTTCGTGTCTCGAATATATGTGGATGATTTTTGAACGCAGGATCAGTCACCCAATTAATTTGTATCTTCGGCGAAATTTATACTTTGAGACATCTTCGTGTGTGTTCTCGACGAAGATGAAAGCAAAACCAAAAAAAAAAAAAAAAAAAGAAAAGAAAAGAAAAAGAAACGGTTCAGACTGTCGTGCGGCGGGAAGTATGTAAATTTGAAAACAATCGAAACGGGTGAGAGTCAAAGCCAGAAAACGCAACGGTATATGTTAATATTAATGCATCATTTATTTAACACCTATGATGACGATAACATGAGATGCGCTTAAGGTAGAATAATCTTCGCTAGGCGAAATGACGTTTGTGCGTGCGTGCGTGTGTGTGATGTGTGCGCGTGTACGTGTCTCCGTCTGTGTGTGTGTGTTTGTGTGTGTGTTCACGACGTGATTCGTTAATGTCTATATGGGGAAGGATGTAAAGAATAATTGTGACAACTCGGGTATTAACTATCTTTTAATTTGCTGACTTGGAGAGATTTCAGAATTTCTGCAGCGTCCGGTGTTATGATACAATAATAATAGTAATATAATATATATATATATATATATATATATATATTTATATTTTATATATATATATATATGGCAAGATCATTGGTCAATAAATATTTCACTTAAATCTGCAGTCAAATTCGCCAAATAATTAAATCCTCTTCGATCTCTGCCTCAACCTTCAATAACTTAAACCGAATTCTGACAAATTCAACGTGCCCCAACTTCCGGGCTCATTCTTCGTTCTCAACGAAAAAAAAAAAAAGAGAAAAAAAAAGAAAAAGAAGAGTACGCTTTACAGTAGTAGACACTATCATTCAAGGAACATAAATCTCTTCTTGCAACTCGAAATATCTTCAACCCTTCAAACGAAGAGGACATCGGATGACGCGTCGCGTCGCGTCCCTCCTCCTCCGTAATTATTTGGAAAATTTAGACACGCCGACTGTCGATGTCCTAATTTTCCCTACACTCTATTACGAAACTCTAGAGGCTCTTCTTCTTTGTTGTTTCCAGCATCGGTCGGTCGGCCATTGTGTTACATCGTTCAGTTCACTATGAAGGTAATAGTGCGCGCAAACGTATCCCTCTAATACTATCTGAATTGTACGCTAATAGTAGATCCTTAAGAGTAAATTAGGTAACACTATGTACACAGGCGCTCGACGCGGCGTGAACGAATCTTCGCCTCCGGCCCCTCCGCCCCCCTCTCCCCCCCCACCCCACAGGTTAATAACAAAAGTTCCATCCACCTCTCCCGTGTTTCGCCGGCGAAGAAGATGAATCGTCCCCTAGTACGCTAATATCACGTGGTTTTCCGTGGTTCGCGAATTGCGAACGCGCTCCTCGTCCCTCCTCTCCTGAAACGTGATGACGTTCCACCGAGCGGTTCCGGTCTCGCCATATTGTCGGTACGTTCGTCCGAGCAGCTGACAGTTTTTCGTTGTTCTTCCGATTGTTGGTCGCGCGGTTTATCACGAGCTCGTGTTTCTCTCTCGTTCGCGGTTCTCATCCACCGGATGTTGCGAATTAGTTCGGCCCACGAGACTCCGTGGCTCGCTTCTAGAACCAGTAAAGGTCTTTGGAATCTTGCACTTGAGACTCGAGACCTGCAACACCAACCAACACACACGAATGAAACGGAGAGTTTTCGGTAAGAGTTGGATTGGATGCGTACCAAGTTTATTACAAAAGCGTAGAAAGAGCAGAGCCGGGTAGAGGGTATAAAATCTGGATCTAATTTGAAAAAAAAACTGATCTAATTTGTTTTAAATTACGCGCGAAAGTTGGAATGTTTTAGTCGTTTTTAAGATAGTTTTTAAAACAGTATTTGTAGGTTATTCAGGATAGCGAGATTTTTATTAATTTTCTTTCTTCCTTGTTTCATTCGTAACGATCAAACATTAATACCCAGCTTCTACAATTTACAGTTTTACAAGTGAAAGACATGCATAATTATATTAAGCGAATAATATTGAAACGACAAATCAACGTACAAACTCGGTTCACTTTGTTTTCGCAAAGCAGAAGCAGATGATTTCTTTTCGTTCGTGAAAAAAAAAAAACACGATGATGATATTGCTGAGTATGACAGTAACATTGAGAAATTGGAATTGTTTGCGATACTGAGTCTGAAAGTATCACAAAGCACAGATGCGTGAAAGAATTATTTTTAAAAATATATCCATCGTCGTTTTCGACCAGTTGAAATTCCGTTTAAACCTCCTGTTAAACAATTATACTTAAAATAATAATGACATTATTGTTTTCTGCACCTTTCCTCGCTGCATTTTTATCGTCAACGTATATTTCAGATACTACTCAGTGTTGAAATATTTTATTTCACACAAAAGGATCGTCGAAACGAGAGTATTTTGTTTGCTTAATAAAAAAAAAATCTTACCTTCTGCTCAAGAAGATATTTTATTTGAATTATATACAACAACATTACTTGAGAAACAGTATTTGAAATATCCCTCGGCGAAATTTTACCCAGCTCTGCGTGTAAATTAAACTTTGCAGGATAATTCGACTTTGTTCGATGTTTCTATATCAAATAGGGACAAGGAAAGAAAAAGAGCAAAAAATTGAACACGTTTCCATGAGAGTTTGATCGCCTCGGGGCAATCATCGATTAGGCCGGAGACGATCCAGGACTGACGATCCACGACAGGAAACGTTTCACGCACGAGACAAGTAATTGGTTATCCGAAAAGATAGGAGTGACTCTCTCGTTTGTCTCGGCCGGCTCATCGTTCATCGAAATTTATAACGCGGCCGGCCGCGTAATAAAAGGAGAGCCAACGTTTTGACGGATGCGAGGGTGCAGAACTGGCGATGGCACCCGCTGAGCGACACGAACGGACAAACCAGGGGAACGAACCGGCCGTACACGGCCAACGGAATACGTCACGAGATCGACCAGTTAAGATCTCATGTTCCTTTACAACGGTTGCACGCATGCGGCCATTGCTATCTTCGATCTTGATATCTTCGAGGGCTGACCCTGCAGATCATTCTGTTGTCTCGTGGCTTCGCCCCAGCCATCGATGTTCCAAGGGAAATTCTGTTCGTAATTGAGAAGAAGTCGATTGGCTTCTGCTCTCGTAAACGTCTTTTATCACGTCACAGTGTACAAACGTTCGTGCTCAGTTTCGAAACTCGACTCTCGTGTTATTCATAAACGACGTCCTTATAAAAATTGAGAAAGCCATGTTCGAATTAATGTCCCGTTTCGAATAATGAACCCGTTTGCGCTCTTTCGTCGAGTGTGATCCGACATTAGTTTCTATGAGATACGAAGACTCGTGCGTCGAGTCACACTCGGTATTTTTAAATTGCCAGAAAAATAATTGAAAAACAAAAGTTTGGGCAGAGGGTGAAATCTTTGGAAACAGAGAAAGATTTATCGTGGAGACAGGTTGATGAGACTATTTTCTTTGAAGTGAATTGAACGTTCTGTCATATCTATAGTTCTAAAGAAAAGTACTTTGATATATATATATATATATTTCTGAAATCAAAGACATCTGAAGGTCATAGTATAGTAGCTCGTTAAATTCGTTTTTACAGAAGCAATAATCTTCCGAAGTCAACGATACACGGTGCCATTTAAAAAAAACAATGTGACCTTGATTTTTTATCGAAAAAAAAAGTTTTTGGAAATTTTTATATTGTACTTTGTAGCCAACTAGAAACTGATTAATTTTTGTTTTGTCACACAATCAAAAGTGCCTGAAAATCGTAGCGACAGTTACGTGCCACACCCTGTGTGTGTGTGTGTGTGTGTGTATATATATATATATAATAATATATATAAATCAAATAGTTTTTCAATTTTTTTACAGCATGTATATATATTTAAAGTATTTAATGGTAATAGTAATTTATATATATATACACGTATTACCGATCGAAAGAATTTGTATTTCAAATACTTTTAAATTTCTCATGCGACAGAATAATCACCTTGAGCGTAGAGGATATTTGAAAAAAGGAAAAATTGAAATAAATACGAATTGAGGTAAAAAATACAATCCAGTTGTTTGAGTTTAACCCAATTGAGTTGTTCTGGGTTAAAAGAGTTTAACATGCTTCAACATGCTCGCAAAAAGTTCACCCAGTGAAGATTTTATAATAATTACAGAGTGTGCCATTATTGCCATTATTAAAAATTGAAATAAATCAATCGAAAGAATAGTAATTTTATTCAAACAGTAAAAGTTGTAATTGAAAAACGAAGGAGGATTTTTCGACGAAAAACGCGTAACATTGCAGATTCTCCCCTCTTTTAAAATTTTTCTATTTAACTAGTACTCTGTGGACGTTCTTTTGTAGCAAAAAATAAATAAAACTGTTTCCTTAAATAAAAGTTTCTTAAATAAACATTGAACTATTTCCTTAAATAAAAATTAAACTATTTTGTGGAATAAAAGTCTTCTGAAATGAAACTATAACGAATAGAAGTTTCTTCCTCAACACGTAACGATGATAAAACGTAAACCGAGATCGCCGATAAGTGTACTTACAAGACCCGCGCGAGTTCGAGTATAAATAAAAGAAAAGAAAAGAGAAGAAAAATATTCTACAAGAGAATTTTCCTCGCTCACCTCCGTACCGATCGTGACTCGATCGAGCAGAATGACTATTCTAATCATCGTCAACGGACGACAGGGCCGATGTTGCACGTCCCTCGGACACGTTGTAATTTCATCGAGAGCGAGAGAGCAAGTACGGGACGTTTTCGAATACTTAAATTCACGGCACGTGGTGCACGCCAACGTCTGATTAAGTTCGTATGCGTCGAGGCACACGTGTCAGCACGTGGATCTACCTGCTTCAAAGTCAGCTACGTGCGTTGCCATATCGGCGCACGCACGCCGAAAAAAACACCGAGAGGAAGGACACAAAAGATTCGATCTCTGCCGGCGGGGCGAGGGAAGCTGTTCGATAGAAAGCTGCTCGGTCGGAAAATGACGATGGAACACGTCGCGAGAGGAAGATCTCGGTGTAGAGAGACTGTCGAAGTGTCTCAACGATCCGTAGAAGCGAATTGACAAACTCTATCTTTGGGAAGACAAGCTCTGATTTTCAAAATTCGTAACTTCGAGGTTGTCGGTGGGGAAAAGATCCATGTAGATTAGAATACTGTAATTACTTGAAAATTGCTTAATCACTGAAGAAACTGAAGAAATTTCTCTCACTTCTCGCTGAACGCTGCAATCAGAGCGCGGACTTTTAGACACGAAATGGAATCTAAATAGACAGTTCTACATCGAATTGTAATTAACACTCTTCTCTGGGTATTTTATATATTTTTATATCTGTGCATTTTTACGTTTTTAAATACTCCATGAAAATCCACTGTCTAGTTGCAATTATTATTAGCAGATCTCTGTTAAGATTCATGTCTTTGATTAAACCCAATTAGTGATTCGATTCATTTATTAAATATTACAGTTAGGCATTGTATTTCATACATTTTTTCGTATTATGTGCATTCTGTATGTCCTTTCCACAAATGCACAAAAATCCGCGGTCTAATCCGTAGTCCAACTATTACAGTGTGTAAAAATTCGAAGAATGCGGTTTATGCATGATGGAGCTCCGCCGTATTTTAGCCGAGTGGCTAGGCAATTTTTAAATCAACACTTTGCAAATGAATGGATTGGTCGTGGAGGTCCTATTTGCATGGCTTGCTCGTTCTCTGGATTTCAGTCCATTAGATTTTCATTTGTGGGGACATTTAAAATCTATTGTACACGCAACATCGATTGAACATGCTGAAATACTACGAAATAGAATAGAGCGAGGCTTGCGACAAATTCGAGAAACACCAGGAACGCTTGTCTTCAAATGCAAGGTGGTCATTTCGAGCATCTTTTGTAAAAGTAATTAAAACAGAAAATTCATTGTATCTCGTAAACGAAGACTGACAGGACGTATATTTATCTGACTTTTTTTCATTATTTTTAGGCGTACAATCAGCTCCCAAACTGGGTCGCACAAGTTACGAAACACCCTGTACATATAATATATCTATATATGTATATTATTATTATTATTATTAATATATTTATTTATTAATATTTATATTATTGTTATATGCTGTATATATTATTAATTAATACTAATTATTATTTTGATAGGTTATTACTTATATTTCATATACAATTGATGTAATATCTTATATTTTTATATAAAAAAAGGAGAAATTAAGTTATATAATTAATATAATTATATATATATATATTGTAATAATATTATATATATATTATTATTAATATATTTATTAATATTTATATTATTGTTGTATGCTGTATATATTATTAATTAATACTAATTATTATTTTGATAGGTTATTACTTATATTTCATATACAATTGATGTAATATCTTATATTTTTATATAAAAAAAGGAGAAATTAAGTTACACAATTAATATAATTATATATATATATATTGTAATAATATTATATATATATATTATTATTAATACATTTATTAATATTTATATTATTGTTGTATGCTGTATATATTATTAATTAATACTAATTATTATTTTAATAGGTTATTATTTATATTTCATGTATAATTGATGTAATATCTTATATTTTTGTATAAAAAAAGGAGAAATTAAGTTACACAATTAATATAATTATATATATATATATTGTAATAATATTATATAATAATATTATATATATATATTATTATTAATATATTTATTAATGTTTATATTATTGTTGTATGCTGTATATATTATTAATTAATACTAATTATTATTTTAATAGGTTATTACTTATATTTCATATACAATTGATGTAATATCTTATATTTTTATATAAAGAAAAGAGAAATTAAGTTATATAATTAATATAATTATATATATATTGTAACGATTAATTATCACATCACATCGTGGCGGGCAAATCCACTATAATACCGTACAGTTGGAGTGGAAAGCGGAGAAATCTCTGGTCATAATCGACGCGGGTTCCTCCGCGTAAATACGGGAGGGTGAACGAGCGAGCGAGCACCGGGCAATATCGTCCGCGTTATCCGACACACCATTTACCAGCAACACCCTCACCCGTCTATTTTGTTCCAGCATATTGGCCCGGCATAGTCGGCCGTGAAAACGTTATAGGCACGTACGCGGTCCGCATAAATCGTCCTGACACTTATGGTACATTATTCGCCTTCCGGTATTGAATTTCGATGTTCTCTCACGGAGATTATGATCGGGCCGAGAGAAACGAGAGCGGAAGTCAAGAGGTGTAACGATGGATCAACGATGAATTATTATGAAAAAAAGAGAGAGAGAGAGAGAGAGATAAATTACGAATTAATATAATTACTCTGGTTTATTCGAGAGGGGATTTTATTGATTGTAATTTTTTCTTGAACGCGAATTTTTGTTCTAACAGCTATGAAATATTCTAGCGTTAGTTTAGAGTCATCCTACTTCCTACTGTTGCCAGTAATACTTTCAAAGATTGACAGTTACAGTTACAACTGTAAAAAAAGAAAAATGTAATAAAGTTCCCCCCTCTGAATAAATGATGGTTGCTGTTAAATGTTCCTCTGTTATATGCATAAAGAGTACAGGGCCAGAGTGTTTCCGTTTGAGACCTCAAACGCGCGCAAGTCGATGAATACAAAGTTACGGACGAACGCACCTGTTATGAATGCTTCAGCATTCAATATCGCGATATCAAAGAGCATAGCAAGATGGTATAAAGAGGAATTCCCTTCGGTCCTTCCAACAAAGAAACAAAGCACAAAGTCGAAGGAAGGAAATTCGGAATGAAACGCGCTCCGACTTCGCCGGAGCGCCAGAATTTTGCGACCACGTCTTTTGTGTTTCCTTGAAAAGTTTTAATTACTCGCGCGCGCTGCGCTCGAAAATTACACGATTTTAATTGCTGCAGCGTGTTCGTGCGCGAGAACGAAAGTTTGTAATAACATCGTAATATTTAGAAAAAAAAAAAAATATACTTTTCACTGCAATGATTGAACCATTTAGAAAGAGAAGCCTTCAACATTTTTAATGCACGTTTCATTAATTCTTGAACTTGTCAATGAACAGAATTAAAAAAAATCATATTACAATTGCAGTTTTCCTAAATATAATTGTGAAATGCGCCCTACAAGTTTGTAATAATACATTTAACTCTGAAGAATAAATAAGTATTATTCACAAGATATATTTATGTTAAACTACAGACAATATATTAGCAATTGTATTATTTATATGTTCGTCGAAACACACTGAAGAAGCACGTAGAGCATCCGTCCATGTTACACACACGTTATTCGTCTGTTAAGACAAAACATCATCGATCACGACACCCACAAAACGCTTATTAATTTACTATAACTTACTAATACTTATACTCTGTTAATACTAATACTTTGTTAATGCACTTTCTTACTCTACAAACAATAACGTTTGAACTTGTCAATGTGCAGAATTAGAAAAATTACACGACCGATATCAATAATTAATTAATCTCTGACAACGTCAGATCAGATTCGCTTCGTAAAGCGAATTGAAACGTTTGCGCGCGAAACGCAGGATCATTTTTCGAAATTACTCCTTCAATAACGATTGGCTCCCGTTCTCGTTCACCCTTAACCTCGGGTGGCAAGTTCAACGTCAAAAGACGAGAGAGTTGGGCATTTGGATTAAATTAAATCGAACACCCCCGCTTTAAAAAGCGAAGAGCCGACCCTCGCGCGCTGGGATCCTTGCCACCGATGGGGGGGGGGGGGAATACGTATCGAAAGCATCGAGATGACCCTTATCAATGGGGGTCAACCCCTCGTAGCCTAAAATCCAATATACTCGTGGTGAAGGAGAGCCCCTACTTTGATTCACCCCCGTCTGGAAACTCGTATGCATCGATGAGCCAGTATTAATTGGAAATTAAGCTTCCAAATCTCTGTACGTCTCTCCGACGTTTCCCCTGAACCCTTTATGAGAATTCTAACGATCGCGTGTGAGAAACAACGTGTCACGAAAAATTGGAGTTTGACGAAATACTGGCAAAGAATGAAATGGTTCGATGAAGAATTTATAATTCAGTTGACTATCGAGGGACGTATCTCTGGAAGTGGGAATATTTTGAAATTTGGACCGGACGTTATTACGAATCTCAATTTAATTTGCAGAAAGAACGAGAAACTATTTAAGAAACGTTTAGCGCAAACTAAGCTAAAATCCTAGCTAAAATCCCTCAAATTTACAATTCTCCAATCGAAATCTTTGAAATTCAGACTCGCGACGCTTTCTTCTGACAGAGGATTGAATCGTTTCGTGAATCGTTTCTTTTGAAATACATTTGTCTGTGAAGTAATTTGTCTTTCCTCGAAACAACTAAATAATAGAAAAGGAAAATTTCGTGATCATCAAAATCTCGGAGACACGATCGATCGCGTGGTTCTCGAAAGTGCAGAAAACTATTTCGAAGCTTCTAAGAAGAGCAGATTCTAGTTAAATCCCAAATTTACAGTTCTGAATGTCTCTTAAAATTCACCTTACGACGTTCTTCTAACTCAAGATTAAATCGTTCTGTGACGCTTTTGAAATTCTTCTCTTCCCCCGAAACAACTAATAAAATAACAGAAAAAGAAAATTTCGTGATTATCAAAATCTTGGAGACACGATCGATCGCAGAAAACTATTTCGAAACTTCTCACTAATAAAAGCAGATTCTAGCTCAAACCTCAAATTTACAGAACTCTTAAAATTCACCTTACGACGCCTTCGAACGTTCCTCTAACTCGTCTTGTGACACCTCTTGGAACACACATGTGCAATTTCGAAACGAGCAAACGACAAAGAAGAACAAGAAGAAAGAAAAAAAGCAGAAGCTTTGGAAACAGTAACCGGTCGCGTAGCGAGCTGGCGAGGTCTCGGCCGGGGGTTAAAGGACGAAGAGGACGCGGCGGCGTTCGCCGCGCCGGAGGCAGCTCCGGTTCACCGGAGTGTCTCTCGGTCCGCGAACGAGCCGACTTCGAGAGATCGATATAAACCGGCAGCTTTCGACCACTCCCTCCATCCGGCCGGCTGACCAATCGAGGCTCGCTAGCCGTCCCCGGCTACCCTGGTGTCCCTCTTTTCCATTCTCTTCCCCTTTTGCTCTGTCTGGTGTGTGTGTGTGTGTGTGTGTGCGTGTGTTGTGTGTGCACGAGCGTGTGTTATATACGTGACGTCACCGGGCCGACGCCATTTTCGAGGCGCGTGCCAGAAAGGCCCGGCTGCAGCGGCGACGACGACGACGACGACGACGCGCCGATCCAGAATATTCTCTCTCTACGGAGAGAATGTCCCACGCGGGCCAGAATTTATGGCGAGGATTCCCTGAATTAATTCTCCTGGAAATATTGAGAGCGCCGCGCGTCGCGTCGCCGCGCCAGCGCCGGCCCTTTTCTTTGTTTTCCCCCGCGCGAGACCGCTTGACCCACGCTCCGCCGCCCCCGACACCCTCGAAATTGCCCGCTCTCGTTTAACCTGCTGCGTGATTCTCGGGCCACTCTCGTGTCGTTCGTTTCCTCCCCGCACACACGGCAAGGTGAGGACGTGGAAGGATGGAAACCCTCGAGCGGAGGGTTTTCAACCCCCGAATTTCGTGGCTGCTTGATAACACCGAGGTTCTTGATTCGTCGTCCAAGTGAATCGATACACAGACGTGGACCGTCACTTTCTTTACGTACTAAATTCGAATCGTTTTCAGTATCGCAAGTTACGTGTAGATATTATATTTTTTTTTATAACAGTCGCGTTTAATTGTAACAGACGACCTGCGTGAAAGAAGGAAAGTATGAACGTTGGCGGGTGACGTTTCTCTTTTTTGGAAGAAGAATAGTCGATCGGAGTCGTGAGAGTTGTTGAAAAATAGCCGATCGTGTGTTAAAAAAGAGTTCATCCGAGTTGTCAATGTGTGTCGGTTGTTTTATCGCTGACATTGTTATCAAATAAATATCATTTATATTTTATCTTTATTTCTATCTTACTTTATCATTACCATCATTTCTCTGAAACGATGATACGCCAAGATCTGCGAAATAGATCGCAAACCTACTCCAATCCCAAGAATCCTAACAATATAAAAATGTGATTCTACATAAAAATGTTTCAACGAATTTTCAGGGAAGAAGATCGTGACGATGAAACGGTGAATCATTTGGAGAAAAAATTTTCACACAGAAAAAATCAGAACGTACTTATGATATTTTTACAACGCGTTAACGTGCAACGTTATTCACCTGAGAGGTTACTAAATTTCGCGTAACTGACGAGTATGATTCACAGCGTTACGCGGTGAATACATACATCGAGACGATCTGTCCGTCTGCGAAAACAACGTGCGTGGAATTCGATTCCGGCATTCGCGGGGTGAAATTCGCGATTTGATTTAAGCGCGTCTAATCGTGGGTAAAGTCCGCGACGTCGTCGCGACGATGCCGCCTGCGTGTTCGGAAGCAATAGATCTCGCGATAGCAGCCCGTCGCTCTTCCGGGCCCCGCTGATAACGAATCTACCTCGTAAATTCGTCTCTGTTCGCGACCACCGGCGAATTAATGCTCACTCCGCGAAGATAAAAGTACGTGAACCGCATTAAATTAACATCCCTGGATCCAGTTCCAACGTCTCATGAATGTTGCCCCCCCCCCTTTCCATCTCATCGCGACTTTTTTCCCAACTTTTCAACTTCCCCCTCCTCTCGCCACGATTTTTCGTCGAAGCGCTCGTCCTGGTACGAAACTTTGTTGCGATTTTTTTATATTAAACGCCGACTTTTCGAACATTCTTCTTCTTTTTGTCAAATTTCTTTAAACGTTTCAAGGTTTGGGTTGGGTTATGCGACAGTCGAGTTGTCTGAAAAAAAAAAAAAAAAAAACAGGAACACTTCTCACGTGTACTCCTGTTTAACTTCACAGGCGGCGATAAATCTTTTCTAGGGCGAAATATCGCGTGCAGGAAGTGCTTCAATCTTCCCGGCCAGATTTCTCTTCCTCTGAATCGCTGATCGACTCTGCGAATCCTCCTCCCCGCCCCGTGGGAAAAATGGAAAACGTACAATCGCGCCCATTATCCGAACAATGCCATTTTTGTACCACCTTTAAATCGCCACTTCCGCCACAACCTTTATCCCAACGATCTTCCTTTGCCTCGATTCTCACAGAGCCGACTCTCTCCAAAAACAAGAAATAAGAAGAAGAAGAAGAAGAAAAAAGAAAATCCAAGGAAATAAAAATGAAAACAGAGCGAGACAGCGAAACGAGGAGAAGAGAGTGCCATGAATCATCGTCGTACATCATCGGACGCTCCATCGCCTAGAATCGCGTTGAATCCGTCGATTGCAGCAGTGACTGTCGGTGACTGCAGTTGAATCAACGATTTCGCAGAAGTGATAGACATACGCGCGTCCAACGGGTAGGCAGGGTGAGGGAAAGGGAGGGGTGGGGTGGGGGGGTGAGGGATAAAACCCGCCGACAGTAACGTCAGCGGCGGTGCGCCATGACCATCTACAGTTGTCCGGCGTCGTCGGACGTCACACGGTAATTGCGATTTATTTCTCTTAATCGCGCTTAAACGGCAGCCAATTTATGCCGGCCGAGTTAATTTTACGCAATTATATAATTACTGCCAGGCAGCCCGCGGCACGGCCTAATCGGGGTGGCAAGCGGCGTTCTAATGGCGGTGCTTGAGATTTCGAAGACGCCTCGAGGGCCGAGCTCCTACTTCGAAATTACCCTCTCACACCACGGAACTTCGTTCGCAAAGCGGACGACTGCGAGGAAACTGGTGGCGCACGAGTGAATTTAAAAGTACGATAGTAACAGTACGATAGTACGATAGTAAGTTCGTTCGTTGGTCTTTGAATTTCACGTAAGTTCCAAGTCACGTTCGTGTGTTTTCCAACCTCTTGCGCACGCACGGATTTTTTGTCCCAAACATGCAACACTTTGTCAATTTTAAGTATATCTAGGTATATCATCTCCAGGCAAAACAAATAATACAGTTGATCACTTTTCAGTAATTTCTATCCAGTTGAAAGGGAAGGCGACGAATTGTCGTATTCGGTCACTCGTTATGGTCCGCAGTCAGTTGCCAGCGCAATACGATCCAGTATGATCGAGACGACCAATTTCAATTTAATTCTTTGCGAATACTATTTTTACAAATTAGACTAACTTTTCGTAAAATAAAAGTTTGCACTTTTCGCCCTTTATTCTTTGCGCGTGAATTTTACTGAAGTTTTATAGTTTGATTTTTAAAACGTTTCTAGAGATCTGACTAATCGTTCGTAAAATAAAAGTCTGTGCTCTTTGCCCTTAGTTTTTACACTTGAATTTCGAATATTGAAATTTTATAGTTTGATTTTTAAAACGTTTCTAGAGATTTGACTAGTTGTTCCTAAAATAAAAATCTGTGCTTTTTGCCCTTATATTTTACACTTGAATTTCGAATATTGAAGTTTAATTTCTAAAACGTTTCTAGAGATCTGACTAATCGTTCGTAAAATAAAAGTCTGTGCTCTTTGCCCTTATCTTTTACACTTGAATTTCGAATATTGAAGTTTCATAGTTTAATTTTTGAAACGTTTCTACAGATCTGACTAATCGTCTGTGCTCTTTACCCTTATTCCTTGCACTTTAATTTTACTGAAGTTTTGTAGTTTAATTTCTGAAAAGTTATTTAATCATCAAAATAGTTTCGATTATCGACAGTCTTAGCGTTCAACGAATGCTTCTCGTGCAGTTAAAGTTTGTCTAATAATATTTTACACCTATCACGGATTTATTCGTACCTCCCCATACTAAATTAAGAATCGAAAAAATCAAATCAATTGAAAAACAAATTACAGTACCCACGTGTCACGAATGTTCCTCGACCACGCGATTAACCTCTGTAAATTCACAATTTTCTTCTTTTCCTACGTTTCGACAAAATCCTCGAAAATCTGACGAGAGAGAGAGAGAGAGAGAGAGAGACGTGGTTTTTCAGAGCGATCTGTCCGATCGACGGTGGAATCGATAATGTTCACTCGAGAAGTCCTTCCTTATTTATTCATTAATTTCGAGAATCGACGTTTGACGACGAGGTCGCGGCTACTTGGAAGCGTGCACAGGGCTACCCTCACGGTAGCACACGCCAGTTAGAATAGTGAGCGTTGCCAGCATTCCGGCGAGTAAATTCTTGAAAACTCGTTTGGTCGGTCCGATCTGCGAACCAACTCTCAATCTGCCCCCGTACGGCGAGCGGCGCGCGTGCGAACGTAAGTATAGTTTCCTAAATTGGCCCTAAATCTCAGCCTTCTCAGTTTCGTTCCAGTCTTGCCTCCGTACGCGCTAAAATTTTTCGCTGCGCGGATACTTCCGCGAGAGAATTCCTCCCAGTTCTCGGCGTCGACGAAATCTCCCGCAACGTTCACGGGGGGGAGGGGGGGGGTGTATATTAATTCTCCGCCGCGGAGTTGTTGAAAGTTGTTGGAGAACGTCGCGAGAATTTGAAAGGTACGACAGTTCGAACGAAATGATTTCAACGAGTTTAGATGACAGCTGTTTTTTTGAAAAAAGTTATTAACTGTCTGTTGATTTAACTGTCATGGAGGTCGAAGTTGTTGGAAAACGAGAATTTGAAAGGTACGACAGTTCGAACGAAATAATTTTAACAATTATAGATAATAGTCGTTTTCTTTTTTTTTTGAAAAAGTTGGAAACATTATTATTTGAAAATACAGAGATGTTTCTCGATTGTCTGGTACTCCTAAAAAACTACGATCGTGTAAATTAGAAAAAATGAGGAAACGACCTACTATCTTAACAATTCTTGTTAAATGAAGGATGGAAAAACAATTTCGAGAGTAACGCGGTAGTTCGGCACGACTCGAAAGTAATGAACTGGAAAGGATAGGTTTCTTTAATAATTGTCAAGTCGGAAATGGCCAAAATGGCTACCGAAAGAGGGTTGACGCTCATATCGAATCCGTGACAACGAGAGGGATGAGAATGCTAAAGTGAAGCTCTAGTATCGATTTTCGTCGCTTGAATTCACCATACATGAAACCTGACCATGGCACACCGCTTCCTCCCTCTTGCTACAACCCCTTACCATATCCTACACGTTTTAAAACATCCCTATACTTACTTCACCCAACCGCGTACTTTACAAAACAATTTTTATGCGCAATATTCATTTATTTTCTTTTGCATCGACAAACTTTTTAATAGAATAATCGTTATGTCATTTTTACGATGATATTCACTTTAATCTAAGAATAGCTGAATGTTGAAGAGTTCCATCATCACTAGGCCCACGTACCAACTAACGTTCTAGGAAAATTTATTAAAATAGAGTATAGATTTGCTCGAGAAACGAAAAACCTAATCCGTATCTTCAGAAACTTGATAAAAAATTATGAAAGAGTTACAATAACGAAGTAATGAAAAACAACACTACTTCCAATCGAACGATATTTTCTCACGTTGTTGGAAACCTAATCTACTCCGAATCTTCTATAGAAAAAAAAATCTTCTTTATTTACCGAATCTTCTTTACAAGAAAAAAAATTATGTAGGAATAACAGTAACGAAGTAATTAAAAACAACACTATTTTTGATCGAACGATATTTTTTGATATTATACATAAATACGAAATATTCACTTTAACCCAAGAACAGCTGAATGTTGAAAAGTTTCATCGTTCTAGAAGAATTCTTTACAATTGGGTATAGATTTGCTCTAGAAAAGAAAAATCAGTTGGAAATCTAATCTAATCCGAATCTCTTACAGAAATTTACCAAAAAAAAAAAAAAAAAAAAAAAAACAAAAAATTATGAAAGAATAACAGTAACGAAATAATTAAAAACAACACTATTTCCGATCGAACGATATTTTTTGATATTATACAAAATACGAAATATTCACTTTAACCTAAGAATAGCTGAACGTTGAAACGTTCCATCGTTCTGGAAAAATTCTTTGCAATTGGGTATAGATTTGCTCTAGAAAAAGAAAATCAGTTGGAAACCTAATCTACTCCGAATCTTCTATAGAAAAAAAAATCTTCTTTATTTACCGAATCTCCTTTACAAAAAAAAAAAAAAAAATTATAACAATAACGAAGTAATTAAAAACAACACTATTTTTGATATTATACAAAAAACGAAATATTCACTTTAACCCAAGAACAGCTGAATGTTGAAAAGTTTCATCGTTCTAGAAGAATTCTTTACAATTGGGTATAGATTTGCTCTAGAAAAGAAAAATCAATTGGAAACCTAATCTACTCCGAATCTTCTGCAGAAAAAAATCTTCTTTATTTACCGAATCTACTTTACAAAAAAAAAAAAGAAAAAATTGTAACAATAACGAAGTAATTAAAAACAACACTATTTTTGATATTATACAAAATACGAAATATTCATTTTAACCTAAGAATAGCTGAACGTTGAAAAGTTCCATCGTTCTGGAAATATTCTTTGCAACTGATCGTGAGTATAGATCTACCCTAGAAAAGACAAATCAGTTGGAAACGTAATCCAATCCGAATCTTCTACAGAAATTTACCAAAAAAAAAAAAAAAAAAAAAATGAACAACACTAACGAAGTTATTATTAAGAACAACACTTATTTCCGATCGAACGATAATTTACACTGATAGTCGTACATTACACTCACTATCAATTTCCCGTACCAACGACACGCGTTAGATGCTTCCTAAACACCCAACGATGAAACAACCAAGAACGAAAGAAAAGAACCGAAATGAGACGGAAGAAGGAGAGCGGGAGCTTCCATTTCGGACCGTCGCCAACGACACCCTTGGCAGCCGCACGATCCCATCCCCCGAAGGAGAGCCACGGCGCGCGATAAAAATAAAGGCTCGGACGAAGAGGCTCGCGGAAATTGTCGGAGCGTGGCCGGAACGCTGGCATCAAAAGTTACGGACGTGTTACGTGAAATCGCGTGACTGGCTGCCGTGGTGAAACGGAAGGCGTGTTGCTGGTTGCAACGATGTGCAGACAGATGGGAGTGGTCTCCGCAATCACGATGGGCGTGGTGCTTTCACGGCGTGTTGCAACTGCACCCCGCGCTCGCTGCAGCCACGCCGCACGCTGCATTTGCCCGGCGACTTTGCCGACGATCCCTGAATTTCCCTACGCTCGGATAAATCGCGGGAAATCGATTTACGACCGGGCGATGGAGCCTCGAGGAAAATTCGAAACGAATTTTCTTTCCCGGTGCTCTTAAAGGTGTTGAATTTCCGTCGAATGATGGGAATTTAATAATCTACACCTTCCGTGCAAGTGTCAAGGATTTTCCAGTCTTTGGAAAATGGTCCATTATTCCAACTCGCGACGTTACAGTTTACGATTCTTTCCTCGACTGAAAGAGAGAGAGAGAGAGAGAAAGAAACAAATATCCCCAACTCCGTTTATCACTTTCACCACCGTCCGGATATTCCTTTCCCACGCTAACGCTAAATTCCTGCGATCGCTAACGGTCCCATAAACACACAGGCGCAGTTTCTTCACCCCTGGCCGAGCGAACCAATCGATCCACGGGGCTACGGGATCCAGCGGGTCCAGTGGACAGTGCCGAAAACACGGAAGAAAAAAAAAAAAAAAAAAAAAGAAAGGAAAAAGAGGGAGAGGGGCCCCCGGTGACTGGTGGGCCTGTAGCGACACAGGGGAGGACCAGCGGGGCTTTTTACCCGCGATTTACATGATAAATCTCGTTGGAGGAGGATCGGAGCGGACATCAAAGTTGAGAGACCGAGAGAGGTGCAGCAGCGGCGTGGTTGCGGCGGCGGCGGCCGGCCAAGAGGGATCGGAGGCAGAATGGCGCGCAGGTAGCGCGCAAGAAAGGTCGGTCGGCCCCTCAGATGCTCGCAATTAATAAGAGCTTAATGGGGGCCGATATAGCCACGTTGCCACGCTCTCTCTCTCTCAGTCTCTCTCTCTCGTCGTGCTTTCTTCGTTGTTCTCCCATCGAAATCATCCACCGCCGACGACAAAAAGCCACCGCACAGCCGTAAAACATTTCGCTCCGGCTGTTTTCGACTGTACCTGGCCAAAAGTGGCAAAAACGGCCGCGCCGTTTTCATTCTCGCAGTCCGACTAGCTGCTGTTACATGTAAGAGAGGGAAAGCCGTGGACGTTGGAAAACTCGGGGGTACACCGGAAACTTTTTCACGTTGCCAGCTACGCGAGAGGAAAATTTTAGAGGTGGACCGACATTCACGGTTCTTGTCGAGAAATTTGAAAATAAATTTTTGTTGCTGGTAAATTGGCCTGTTACTAGTCTCTAGACGTACGAAAGAGTATAAAATAAAATGCAACGACATTCCTATCTAGTTTCTCTTTCAAGAAAAGAAATTTCACTCAGAAAAAGACGTGAATTTGCAGTCTACATATTACAGTTAATCTGAATTATCTTAATCTGGTAATCTTGATCTACCCCGGTATTTCGTCGGTGGACATTCACGGATTTTGTCAGGAAACTTGAAAATAAATTTTCGTTACTAGACTCTAGATCTTACGCGTTTGACGTACGAAAGAGTATAAAATAAAATGCAACGACATTCCTATCTAGTTTCTCTTTCAAGAAAAGAAATTTCACTCAGAAAAAGACGTGAATTTGCAATCTACATATTACAGTTAATCTGAATTCTTATCTTAATCCAGTAATCTTGATCTAGCCCGTGGTATTTCGTCGGTGGACATTCACGGATTTTGTCAGGAAACTTGAAAATAAATTTTCGTTACTAGACTCTAGATCTTACGCGTTTGACGTACGAAAGAGTATAAAATAAAATGCAACGACATTCCTATCTAGTTTCTCTTTCAAGAAAAGAAATTTCACTCAGAAAAAGACGTGAATTTGCAGTCTACATATTACAGTTAATCTGAATTCTTATCTTAATCTGGTAATCTTGATCTAGCCTGTGGTATTTCGTCGGTGGACATTCACGGTTTTTGTCAGGAAATTTGAAAATAAATTTTTGTTACTGGTAAATTGGCCTGTTACTAGACTCTAAATCTTACGCGTTTGACGTACGAAAGAGTATAAAATAAAATGCAACGACATTCCTATCTAGTTTCTCTTTCAAGAAAAGAAATTTCACTCAGAAAAGGACGTAAATTTGCAGTCTACACATTACAATTAATCTGAATTTTCATTCGAATCGAGTAATCTCGATCTACCCCGTGGTATCTCGGGAAGTTTCATCCATTTTTTGCGCTCACAGAAAAGTCTCGATGGACATTCTCAGATGTGATACGATCCGTCAAATGTGCTGTCCCACGAGATATGGACACGGCGGTGCAAGTATCGACTGAAGGAAGGCACGTGAATGAGATTCGCGAGAGTTCTACTCACCAGAGAGGGGTGCGTAATAGCCGTGCGGGTAAGAGGGTGCGGAAGAAGCGTCGACGAACGACTGCGACGGCGTGGCCGACGGCCAGTCCTTGTACGAGGCCGCGGAGTGCGCGTGGTGCGCCGCATGGTGGCCAAGTCCTCGCGCACCACCCAACAGCAGGCCGCCGTAACTCGTCACGGTCGCCATATTATGATGGTGATACTCGTGCACAGCCCTGAAAGAAACGCAGAATCGTAAATATCAACCACTTCCACGCGAATCTCGTTGCAACGGCACGCGACAGATCGTGTTACTACGCGACCAGCCGAGATTGGAAATAATCGCGCGGAGAGGAACCGATGAAAATGAGGCAGGGTTAGAGAAGAATGAGAAAGGGTGGCACGTGAGAGGGAAGGAGAGAAGGAATCCTCGATATCGTGCCACCTCTCAAGAACGGTGACAGACTGGTAATTTATACGGCGGCCGACGCGAGATCAACGCTAAAGATCTCTCGAGGCCAGGGGTACCTGCTCCCGACGGTTTTCTGTATTTTTCACGTCTCGTTTCCTTCTCTCTCTCTCTCTCTGTCTCTTTATCTGTCTATCTCGTTCCTTATCCTCGCTTTTTCTACGCTCGTTTAAATCTACCGCAGCTCCCGTCTCTTTCCTCTCGATTTCTCGTGATTTTTCTCCCACTTTTTTTCTCGTCGCTTTTTCAACTCAGAGGGAGAAAGAGAGAGAGAGAGAGAGAGAAAGAGGTCTCCTTGCCTCTGACACCGTAAATCTGTCGCGTAATGAGCGAATTTTTGGAATCGGCCGCACTATCATTCGTTAATTGAACGAACGACGCTCGCGATCATTTTCGTCGATTAATCGCCGCGGCTGGTATATCGCGCGAATTTGAAGTAGTGCACGTCGCTCTCGAACGACCAGATCCTCACTCGTCCAATCAACGATCGCAGTGTTACGTTTCGTGTTATGAAATTGAGACGGAGAAGAAATTTTGCCGGGGGTTTCGACCACTTGCGCTGGCAACCGATTGCGGACCATAACGAGTGACCAAACCGTGTATACAATAATTCGTCGTTCTTTCGTTTTGAACTCGTCGGTATACGATATCGCTGGATGGGAATTATTGGGAAGCGATAAATTTATTATTTGTTCTGCCTATTTTGTTTTACCTAAAATATACTTAAAACTGAGAAAATATGACAATTTTAGAAGAAAAAATTCCAGCGCAAGAGGTTAATTGAGCTGATATTGTTGCAAGATCAATTTTAGTAACTTTGGAAATGTAAAACGCATTGTTGACCGGTTGACATTGGTTATTTTCATTTCTGACACAGGATATTGTGAAATCTTTCACTTTATTATAAAAAAAAATTACTTTTATTTTATTTAAGTTTTTAGTGTTAGAAAAATTTCAATTGTGACGTTGACTCGTCTTTTGGGCTTTAAAAGACAACGTTTTAGAACAAAAAATAGTCACTGGTATAAAAGAGTATGCTCTTCGAAAGGAAGTCGCAGCGAAATCAGATATATTTGCAAAACCTGTTATGCGCGGTATCGTTACTCGTAAGTGACTGCTATATACAGTTTGTCACGCCAAAAAATATTACTAAAATATATATATATATATTATATATATATAAAAAATATATAAAATATATATGTACAAAATATAACATGTACGAGATACACACAAAGTTTTATTTAAATTCATTCTGTATAAATAAACTATATTGAGGTTTATTTAGATTGTTTCACTTTCATACTCAACTACGAGGTATAATAACCGGTGACACGAGATTGCCAGTCAACGATATGTTAAACGATATGTAGTACGGAATTTCACGGAGATAGCAGAGTAGATTGAATCAGATAATAGAGTACGTTAAATTAGATAGTAGAAAATGGATGAGAAAAATGCGAATGGTTACGTAAAATCCAACGTCAGTTGATATTTCATCGGATTGAAATGTGACAGTCATTCATCTGTTCGTTTGATTCAAGTGTATCTTATTTCCTCTTGGCAAAGATGAATTTTGCAAATAAAGCCCAAGGAACTGGCCGGAGCAGCTCGTGAATTGTTCGTCATGGAGAATTACGCGCGAGTTTAAAAGGCTTGAGAAACACCTGGGATTACGACAGATTTTCCTCTAACGTAGAAATATATTTTAAGGACAACGCGAGGAATGCATGGAACGCTCACCTGTGGTGATACTGTGGATAATGCGGATGCCATGGATCCGTTGGACACTCGTAGACTTCGCCAGGATGCTGGCTCTTCCAGAAGGAAGGGGGGAAGTTCCTCATGAACATGGGAGAGATATTTTCTACAACAAAACAGAATGCTTTTAGTAATCCCTTATCCATCGTAAGTACGAAATGAAAATTACCGGTAGAACGTTTTCAATCAAAATAGCATAATTTTGTTGGCATTCAAAGAACAATGATCCAACTTCGATAATCTTATTTAATTGAAATGCATTGTTCAATTTGAAAGGTTACCAATTGATCGATTTAGTTTTATTAATTTTGAATATCGTAATCGATTGACACACCGACATGTAGCCCTTCGATTTGATCATTGAAAACTTCGTTATCAAACTTTGAATACTTATGCTCTCGTTGTGTCTACTTGGTTGCCTCGGTTGTCTGACTCTGAGCGTCCGATTCTACTGACGCAACCGGCGCGTCTTCGTTCTTGCTTGAGGAAACTATCATGCAACGACCAAGCAGGTTGGAGCTACCATAATGTTACATAAAGTTAAAAATATCTTTAATTGAGAAAAAACGATGTTGGAAAAGAATTTTGCCGCGCCAATTCAAATAAACGTGTCTGATCGAAAGATCGACTGGTCTGACAAATGTGATTGTGTTGGGAAATAAAGACTCTTTTTGAGACTTTAAGACAAAGTTCGATTCAAGCCGTTTCTTTGATTTAACACGGCAGTGTTAACAATAGCGAGCGTAACATTCGAACGACTCCAACAAACGTGCGACTCTAAATATCACAGCATAAGTTCTTCGAAGTTTCTCCATCCGAGAAAAGGTTGCACGGTATATCTATGATCGATCTACGATCGATTGTCCTGGATGCTGGACGGATCAACCTGGGCGAATTCGACGCAATAATTTTCATTCGAAAGCCAGGCCCGTCCCGGCAAGAATGTTTATTAAAATATTTGTATCGTTTCCCACGGGGCCAGCACGCGATTCTTTCGAGGGCTGACGATAAACGGGTAGTCGGATCCCACGGGATCGAGCCGCGCGACAGAAAGGTACCGCTCGGTTGTTTTACAAGCGACCACTCCAAAGCCAGAAGCTTGTCGTGTATCCTCCCGCGAGTCTCCTCCGGGTCCTTGGTCCCGGGATTCCTTTTTCTCTCCCTCTCTCTCTCTCTCTCTTTCTCTCTTCCTCTCGAAGCTCTTTCGGCCAATCCAAACACATATTCGAAGGTTGAACCAACGGAGGTCGTGCCAGCCGACGATTTATATTTCTAATTCCTCCTCTTCTTCTTCCTCGATCTCGTCTTCGATCGCCGCGTCTGTCGTCCGATGGAAAATGTGGTGTCGGCTAATTTACGAAGAGAAAAAAAAAAAAAAACGAGAGGAACAAAATCTTCGCCCACCATAATCACTGTCACTTCACGGTTATTAGCGTGTTACTCTTCTGTTGTTTCATTCATTTCTTTTCTTTTTTTATTTTCTCTTTTCTTTTTAATAATTATTCTGTTCGAGCTTTTCTCCTCGTTGTTGAACTGCAAAGAAACTTGGCGGGCGAGAAAGTGTTTGTCAATAGTAGGTCGTTGCATTTATCTTCATTTGCTCGGGCAACGCGTTAATTATGAAGTTCGCTGTTTATGGATCGACAGGGATACAGGTACTGTGTAAAAAGCGACTAAAAAACAGCAAAGCATGAATTATTCATTTGTCCGTTGCACAATCCACCGGCGTATCGATCGGCGCACACAGTTCTCCGTGTGCAGCCATTTGTCTTTAATAGATGACACGTACTCAACATATGTACGTACACGCGTGATAATTAACGAGTTGAAGCTAACAAATCGAGAAGAAATGATATCTTTCAAGATTGCAAAGTAATTTTAAAATATGATGCAAAGCACCGTACAGTGACACCCGTTAACATTTTCCTTTCAAAATACATTGTTCACTTCGTCCTAAGATATTTTTACATTATACGGCAGGAGATACTTTTCGACTGGAGAAAACTGTTATAAATTATCATGGTTATATAATTGTGAAACTGTTACAAATTGTCGTAGTTTGACTGAACATGAACGACGATGACTTTTACAACAACTTCTCAGGACTTACTCTTTATTAAATTGATTAAACTTTGAATATCACGCGAAAGTATAATAACGAAGAAAGTATTAAAATTAGTAGAATTTTTTTAAATCAACTCAAAAGTTGAATAAAATGAAGAAAAGGAAATCGTATATCAAGACTCTGGTGGTTATCGCAAAGGTGAAACTTCAATCCTTTTTTTGAAAAAACTTTCACAATCGATAGCACAATATCTTTACGTGCTATTGATAGCATTTCCGAGAAGAAAAGTATCTTCACCCACCCCTCGATACGCGAAGAAAAATCAGAATATTTTGAAAGATGCACTTTGAAAGCAGAGGCTTCGAACTTCAACCCTTTGTACTCTGAATTATCTTTCAATTATTTATCTTTCAAACGACATAAGAACCCTGTTTCAAAAATGAGTGTGACTCGTCACAAGAGCGCCTGTGATAAAACCTGACTTTGAGTTACACTCGACAAACGAGGTTTCGAACTTCAACCCTTTGCACTCTGAATTATCTTTCAATTATTTATCTTTCAAACGACATATGAACCCTGTTTCAAAAATGAGTGTGACTCGATATAAGAGCGCCTGTGATAAAACCTGACTTTAAGTTACACTCGACAAACGAGGCTTCGAACTTCAACCCTTTGCACTCTGAATTATCTTTCAATTATTTTTCTTTGAAACGACATAAGAACCCTGTTTCAAAAATGAGTGTGACTCGTCACAAGAGCGTCTGTGATAAAACCTGACTTTGAGTTACACTCGACAAACGAGGCTTCGAACTTCAACCCTTTGCACTCTGAATTATCTTTCAATTATTTTTCTTTCAAACGACATATGAACCCTGTTTCAAAAATGAGTGTGACTCGTCACAAGAGCGCCTGTGATAAAACCTGACTTTGAGTTACACTCGACAAACGAGGCTTCGAACTTCAACCCTTTGCACTCTGAATTATCTTTCAATTATTTTTCTTTCAAACGACATATGAACCCTGTTTCAAAAATGAGTGTGACTCGATATAAGAGCGCCTGTGATAAAACCTGACTTTGAGTTACACTCGACAAACGAGGTTTCGAACTTCAACCCTTTGCACTCTGAATTATCTTTCAATTATTTTTCTTTCAAACGACATAAAAACCCTGTTTCAAAAATGAGTGTGACTCGTCACAAGAGCGTCTGTGATAAAACCTGACTTTGAGTTACACTCGACAAACGAGGCTTCGAACTTCAACCCTTTGCACTCTGAATTATCTTTCAATTATTTTTCTTTCAAACGACATATGAACCCTGTTTCAAAAATGAGTGTGACTCGATACAAGAGCGCCTGTGATAAAACCTGACTTTGAGTTACACTCGACAAACGAGGCTTCGAACTTCAACCCTTTGCACTCTGAATTATCTTTCAATTATTTTTCTTTCAAACGACATGAAAACCCTGTTTCAAAAATGAGTGTGACTCGTCACAAGAGCGCCTGTGATGAAACCTGACTTTGAGTTACACTCGACAAACGAGGCTTCGAACTTCAACCCTTTGCACTCTGAATTATCTTTCAATTATTTTTCTTTCAAACGACATAAAAACCCTGTTTCAAAAATGAGTGTGACTCGTCACAAGAGCGTCTGTGATAAAACCTGACTTTGAGTTACACTCGACAAACGAGGCTTCGAACTTCAACCCTTTGCACTCTGAATTATCTTTCAATTATATTTCTTTCAAACGACATAAGAACCCTGTTTCAAAAATGAGTGTGACTCGTCACAAGAGCGTCTGTGATAAAACCTGACTTTGAGTTACACTCGACAAACGAGGCTTCGAACTTCAACCCTTTGCACTCTGAATTATCTTTCAATTATATTTCTTTCAAACGACATAAGAACCCTGTTTCAAAAATGAGTGTGACTCGTCACAAGAGCGCCTGTGATAAAAACTAACGTCGAGTCACGCTCGACAAACAAGTGCATAGGGTTGAAACGAACTCGGATCCATCATTGCACGACTTTTCTTTTCACAAATTGATTCAAGCGTCCCAATATTAACACCAGTCACTCTCTGAAGATTCGAAACTCATGGACAACCCTTTCTGGGGCCTCGGCAGAGTGGCAGATTCGCGTAGAAATCGAATCCCGGCTGTTTCCCTGCACGGTCGAGCGTGTGCAGCCGGGCCGCGGCATCGGCCCCGGTAGAAAGCCGGCCGTGAACGCTCGACACTCTGTTTCTTTAATTGCGTTAATAAATAAAGGACAGTCGGCCAGAGAGAGGACAGCAAGCCAGTGGAGGGGAGGGGCGGCGATGGCAGAGGGGGAAAAGAAGAGGTAACGGCGGCGGGAGGAAGGAGCCAGCAAGAAGAGCGAACCCATCCGGGGGTTGGAGGAACGACGAAGGACGCTGAGAAAAGAGGAGGAGGAGGGAGGGGGGGAGGAAGGGGAGGACGAAGGACGCGCAGTGCTCGAAGGCCGGTTTCCGTTCCCGCTATCTCGCATCTCCCCTGTAAGCAAATCGCAATATTTAACGCGATAGTTAGTCAATCTCTCTTGATACCTGCTCTGTCTCTCTCTCTCTCTCTCTCTCTCTCTCTCTCTCTCTCTTCGAGAAACTATATTTTACGCGGTTCGCGCCGGCTGCGAACCCCTCGATCTCGACATTCCACGCGTGGGAAACAATGCAGCCTCCATCGGGGCTTCTTTATGCCGAAAGTGTCGCGGGTCAGTTGTTACCGAGACGACCCGATACCCAATCGGGTCACAGTATCGTTCGTATCCGGACCCTTTCAACATTCGCTGGCCACTGCCGAATTTTGCGAATCTCCTCGCGAAATCCTCCCCTGTTGCGTGTCTGCTCGAGCACGTGGAGAACGTTGAAAGAAATCAGAGCCAAACGCGTTGTTTTCTCGGCTTTGTAACATCGATTAGAATAATATATATATATATATATATATATATATATATATATATATATATATTACGCGCGCTAAGAAGGTTGAGAACCCTCGAGAACCTTCTTGCCACTCGAATTATTATTCCCCCGTGTCGGATATATTGCTTCGTTAAATATTCAAATTACATCGATACCGGTGTACGTACACGCGTGCTCTCGCGGTTATTATCTATTCGTGCTCGCTATTGACCATCGATCTCCCCGAGAACTCTGTATCAACGCGCAACAATCAACGACCGATAAATTTCAATCCCTCTCCCACCCGAGTTAACGAGTCCTCGATTCGAACAAATTCACACGAACAATTCACGCCGATAACGAAATTTCGAGTCAATTCCAACGTCGAAGTCAAAGTCCGCGAAAATTCACGGAGTCAACGGACGAGGATCGTTAATTTTTCACCAGGGTTCATTCATTTCGCCGACGAGCTCGCCGGTAATGATTCACTTTCAACCGACGTCGATGGTCGGGTCCGCGGTACCGCGCGATAGCCCGATACAAATGTAGCCGATAAATCTTCGGGGCGGCGCGGCCCTTTCATTTGCGGAGGGCCGCGGAAAATAATCGGCTGACACGGTGGTGGACGAGGAGGAACGGGGTGGATGGGTTTCGCGCGTCGACGCGTGGCGCTGGCGCCGCGCCAGAAGGTGCTTCTTCTATAAAGACGTCGCGCGTCGCGCTGCCGCGATTCGTCAAAACGTAACCCACCGGCTGATTGATGCTGGCGGTGCGACCGGATGCCTCGTTATTCCGATTGCACGTGGCATCCGAAAACACCGAGCGAGCCGCTCGCGAAACTAACGGCCGCGTTTGCCCGTCTATTTTCGATTTTGTCCTCCCTCCAGTTACGACCATCGATTCGCTACCATTTCGGATTTTCGCGTTGTTCGCAGTTGCGTTGAAATCTATCGGCTGAGAGAGATATTTCTCTCTTTTTTTTTCGTTGTTTTTTTGGGAATCGTTCTCCTGAATGGAGAACGAAGTGGAGCGTAATGGATTTGATGGAAGGTTCGTTTCATGAAGTTGCGAGAGCCACTGGAAGTTCAGATCCATTCGTTACGTACGACGATTAATCTCGTATTAATTTGACGACTATATAACAGGGTATCTAATCCTAGTTTAATATTTAGTTTTCTTATTTTTTAATGTAAAAAATTATAATATATTAATAATTTAAATTTCACTTAATAATTATTAATTTTCATATAAATCATTTTATATTAATAAAATTTATTAATTATTAATTTACAATATAAGTTTAACCGCTACTGCTGGCACTGTAATTTACAATTATTAATTTTAATTCCCTACTTTAATTTTCATTAATTATAATATAGAGAATTTTTTATTAATTTTACTTATTTATATTTTTTGTATTTAATATAAATTTATTATATGTAAAATATTAATTTAATTAATAATCTAACCATAGTTATATTATTATATAATAATAATAAAATAAAATACTAAATTGTTTGTATATAAAAATTCAATTATATATTAAATTTAATAAAACTTTAATATTTATGCAATATTTATTAAAAACAAATAATATATTAATTATATAAATAAATTTGTCGCTCGGTAGTTTGTCGTTCGACGCGGCAGTAATCGGAGACGATGACACGAGTTTGAAAACGAGACGAAATGGCATCGCGAATTGGATACAAAATCTGTATAAACGGCACGTGCCATCATTTTCCGTGTACATCGAGCCTCGGTTATTGTAACAATTTCGTCAGGCGCTCCTCGCTTAATTGACAATGGACTAAATCGACGGTACCCTTTGATCCATCCCTCAAAAAACACTCACACAAGTCCCTCTTTGCGAACCAAAACTCTACAATTATATTTGCTCTTGCGTCTTTATCTCAACTTCTTTTACTTTCGGTGCGTCTTCCAATGTGAAAACCGCTGGACCAAGCTGGATCGAAAATCGAAAATGGTCACCGCGTCGGCGATTGTCAATTGCGGCACGTTAAATTACGCGCATCGGTGTCGCAGATTACACGGCAATTTTCGTTCGTCCGATCGGCGAGGCAGTGCAAGCGGTGAAAAAGCGCGGTGCGGAGGATCGGTATCGCGGCTAATCTTTGGCCGGCAGCGTCTTTGAAGAGGCCACGCGGCGTGGTGTAAGGGCCATGTCAAGTAATTGCGTCTGTGTTGCGCGGCGATGGCTGGCGAAGCCAGGCGTTAATTTGACGCCACCGACTGGAACGACGCGCTCAATTTCCCGAACTCAACTCAACGGGTTACCGCCGGTTACCCCCGGACCGTGTCGTATTCTCATCAGAGTCGAGCCGCGATAAGCGAGCCCGATTCCCTCCCCGCCACGTCAGCGGACGTTCCGAATTAACCCTTTGAACGGAAGTATGCGGCGCTGATAAACGCGTGTGATTTTTCAGTTTCAGCGACGACGACAGCCACTTTCAGCTCGCTGGGAAACCTAGAATCTGTCTGTTTCACCCTCTCCTCCTTTCTCACCCTTTCGCGCGCGTTGCACCAACTATTTCAATACCCGCCGCAGAAGATTCTTATGGATTCTCACTTCTACTGCCAATCTAACGAGATTTATCAACACGCGACGCGAAATAATTTCGACATATTTCTTGACACTTTTTGCAACATTCTCTCAGTTTTAAGTGCAACCCAGCGAAATGAATAATATATTTATTACTTCTTCTGGTAATTTCTATCGAGTGACGTTATTCCAGCCGCGAGTTGGAAAAGAGAGCGACGAGTTATTACTGTAGACAATTTGGTCGCTCGTTACGGTCCGCGAATCAGTTGCCAGCAGCAAGTGGTCAAAGAGATAAATTAAAACGTTACAGCTCGTACTCTGTTTTCGAAAATTTATCTTGTTGCGTGACACTTCTGTTCGAACCTAACAAGGGTAAATTAAACGTCGCAGCTTAGCTTGTATTTTGTTTCCATAAATTTATAGTTGCAATGAAATTGCAATGTACATCTCGTACAATGCGGGAGCGTCGCACCGTATACCAAACAATTTGTTCGTACAAATTAATTTCGTAAATGTAAAACGAAGAATTCGTCACGTGCTCGCAGTGTCTGAATATGACGCGATAGTTCCACTTGCATGCGTATTCTAGGCGTGTAAAACAGACACCAGTTGGCCCCTTTATGCGACGACAGTATTGACAGGATAGACATTTTAAAGTTAACAGAGAGTTCCACAAACATACCATCGATAAGCCCGCCTCGTTTTTCAACCAGCCGAGTAATAAGCCCTTGAAAGATTAACTTCAACTCGCCTCTCTCGAAACCTGCGCGATGAAAGCGAAGAGTTGCCACGCGTGGTAGGATCCTTACGAAGGCGGTGCCCGCAAGAAAACAGGATAATCGCGTCGCTTATGCGCCCGTATCGGCGAGCATTCGAGGGCAAAACGTAGTTTTATCGGCTGGTCGTATCGTTCGAGCTCCTGTCCCCTTGAACGTGGCGCGCCAGCCGCTCCTGGCACCGACTGGTAGCCAAGCAAAACCCTCGATAGATGCAATTTCCTCGGCTCGCAAGGATAACCAAGGCTCGCAAGGATAGCGCAACACGTCACCGATGCGATTTCGTGCATGCGACGCGAAAACATCGTCCGACCTGGTCTTTGGTGTTTAACCCTCGACGAATGGTTTTCTTGCGTCATTTCAGTTGAAATAAAATGACGTGGCATTTGAGATGATCGTTGTTATAAATGGTATTCGACATTTTATTGATTAAAAATGTACGATGATGATAATAATAACGACAATGTGAAGTTTTATTGATTGTATCCGTCCAACGTGTGATGTCATTCAAGTTTAAAGCAATCGTTAACGCAAGGGTTTGCTAGTGACGTAAGAGTTTAAGTAACACATGAGAGTTTGATCGTTTTTTGATACTGTACAAAATTTTATCGTATTTAAATTATTTTTTTCTTTTTTTTTTTGGAGGGGGAATTATTGTCACTAGATAGGAATGTTTATAAATTTGGAAAAAGAACAGAGACGTTACTTATAGATTGTTACTCCTAATTCAATCTGTGGAAAAATAATATCCTCCGTCATTTTTTAAATTTTCGCAAGAAGCAGCAAGAAGTCTAGTTTATATGAATTATTGAGCGATTGACTATCAACAGGGACTATCTTTAGAAATTTCTTATTTCCTGAAAGTCTTTTCTTCTTCTCGCGTCGTTATTGTGAACATTCACACCGGTCTGTTCAAATATCATACTATTATACACCGCAATCGTACAAATGTACACTAAATTCTAATTTTCCTAAATTTTAATGTACACTAAATTCTAATCATCCTAAATTTTAATGTAATTTTAATATAAAATGTATGACATCCTATAAATGTTCTTTCTCGAATAATATCTCGAAATCATAAAATTTTAATGATAATTAAATTTATAAATATAATTAATATTAAAAATACTAATTTAAAATTAATTCATAAAATAATTCTAATTAATAAATTTATTAAATTTATTGATATAATAATTGGTCATGGTCTAATTTTAACTAAAAAAAATGGAAAATTTTTTTTCATTATAAAATAAAATAAAATTTAATTATTAGTTTGATTCATTAAAATATAATATCAATGAAATTGAAAAAACATATGCCTGAATAATCGATACAGAAATTTCTAAAATTAATAATATATTCTGAACAAAGAAATATAGAAAAATATAGAAAAAGGTAAAATGATAATTCAATTTATTATAAAATTTCGTTCATTGTGACTATCAGCAAATACATTACAATACTTTTAACATGCAAATATATTATTATTTCACAATATGTTATAGAAAGAGGAAGTACGAGCTGTTGGCTAGATGTAAGAAACAGCTTGACCGCCTCAGAAGGGACAATCGAGTGCAAACAGTTGATTAAAGATTTGCTCGCGAGAGACGCACGCGTACGAACGCGTAATGCGCGAAGCGAGAACGAGGGGAGGACGAAATCTCTCGTGCAACGACGTATTTTGCCTAGGAAGAAGCCCGACGTGATCCAAAGGCGAAACTATTCAATTTAATAAGGCGGCGTAACGCGGCGACGACGCCGGAATCATCTCTCCGCAGCTCGCCGCAAACACGCGCCGCGACACGTCGCAAACAATTCGCAACCCTTCTTATCGGTCGGCTTTCACTCGCTACGGAGGGGGTGTGTCTTTGTTCTCCGCGAGCGCACACGCGCTAGTCCCACCGCGTACGCAAAAGACGTTCGCTCCTTGTACGTACGTTTAGGCCGGCATACCGCGGCTAAAACTGTCTTCCCCGGCTCTCTCTCTCTCTCTCTCTCTCTCTCTCTCTTCGAACCCCTTCCTCCACCTTTTCCGCTCCTTCTTCACCCCCTGAGCCACGCTCGCGCTCTCCCTGAGTCACCGTGCGCGTCTCGTGTCGCTGAGGCCGGAGAGAGAAGCTCTTAATTTACCTTTCCTACTCTCCGTGCTCTCGATGGAACGAAACGAAACGAAACGAAATGAAAACGAGCGAGTCACGCGGGTTGGAAGGGGAAGGGAGGGGGGGGGAGGGTAGGATGAAACGACAGAAGAGGGAGAGAGGCGCACCGCACATAACAATTAGGTCGTGTTGTCTTGAATTCTAAGCAGGCTAGTGAACCGATCGTCAGCGCTGCCGCGAGATAAATGCGGCCTTAAACGATACCGATATAGACGGGCTGCTACGCCGATCGCTTGCCAAACCGACTTCCACCGTGGCAACCCCCTGCGCGGCCGCCTTTCTCGTTAGCCGGCGCTCTTTTCTTTCGCCAGCTTTCGGGCCCCTCGTGCTGCTCGCCCACCGGCTCCATTTCGGGGCCATATGAATGTCCCCTTTCTTCATCCGCGTCGTATATTCTTTATTTCTACAGCGCGCGCATTCTCGCGGCTGTTTCTTCTGGCCAGGATCATTTCACTACGCCTCTTCGCTCGAGAATAAATTGTCGAGAACGAGGCACACTGTCTCTGACTTTTGTCACGAATTTTTTCTTTTTTTTTTTTCGAACTTTTGTTCTCTCCAAGCTTCCATTGCGATTTTTCCATCAGTCGAGTCGAGCCAGTGTTGAGTTACGACGAATTCAACAAATCTGCCGCTTCGTTTGCAATTCTGGCGGCTGGTTTTTGCTTTCACCTGTTTGCGGGACCGAGGAGGGAACACCTCCCCGCTCTTCTCCTTCTTCTTCGTCTCCTCGCGCCGGACGACAGCAAGGGCTTTAAGTCGCCGAGTGCGACGACGGTACAATTGTTACGAGGCTTGTTAGCGTTGTCGCGGCCTAATGGCGCACTTTATTATCGGTCTCCGCTGGGACCGCGTTTGCGTCCGCTCGCCGTCCGTTTAAATCACCGCCCTTTGATGCATTAGTCCCGGTCCCCGGTTGCCCGCGTCCTCCGATCTTCGGGCTCACGCGTGTCACGATGACGTCGAAGCGTCGAAACGAGATCGTAATTGGAACTCGAAACATGTTTATTCTTACCGGTTTTCAAGTAACTCCGTTCTAGCATCGCCTCCTTCTTTCCTTTCTTCTCTCTCTGCCTCTCTCTCTCTCACACACACACATTTTTTTAATTTATCGCCAATCGATGACGGTGTATTTTATCTCGTATCGTGCGTACTATGTTTTACACAGGTTCATACAGACAACTTTATACGTTTCAGCAAAGTAACAACCAGTTATAATAACTCACCCTTCGGCTTGTCGTGCGCCAATGCCCTTTGAAAGTGCTCCTCCACCTCGGACGCAGCGTCCCCTCGGTAATGAGTGAAGACCACGCAATTTGTGCTGACGTACTGCGCTATGCTCTCGCCATCGTCTGAATCCTCCGCTGCAGTGCCAGTACCTACGGCTATAAGCCAGTTAGGTAGGGCAAATTTGCCAGCGATTAAGCGATATTAATTACTGCTACAATCTGTACCAACTGAATCGCGAGTATCAAAGTTTTTTTTTTTTTTTTTTTGTTTCTCCAAGAAATTAATATATTGGTACTCGAAACAAGTTCGGTAATTTTTCAATACATATACATATATATATATATAATATTATATATTATTATTAATCTATTTATTTTTGAATATTTTTAGTATTGGTATGTAATATACATATTATTAATTAATATTTATTATCAATTAGATAGGTTATTACTTATATTTCATATACAATTGATGTAGTATCTTATATTTTTATATAAATAAAGTAGGAGAGTAAATTATATGATTAATATAATTATATATAGTATAATATAATATATATATATATATGTATACGTTGTTGTTTTATGTATAATCCACAGACGGTCCTAGTTTGTTCACAAAAATCGGCATCATTGTATGAACCTCTGATGACGTACCACGTCGAGAATTTTTCGCCCTAAGTTGCAACATTTCAGTCAGTCTTAAGTATATTTGAATGTAACCGAGGCAAAGCAAACGATAAGTTTGTTACTTCTCGATAATTTCTATCCAGTGATGTCGTACCGACGAGTTCAAAAGAAGAGGAAAGCGACGAATTACTGTATACCGTTCGGTCGGTCGTTATGGTCCGCGCAAGGTGTTAATTGCATCAGTGACTGATGAATAAATATAATCCAGATCCAATCTGTAAAATACGATCCAAAGAACTGCCAAACGATGGCAACACAATGTAGTGATCAAAAAATCGACAATCAACCACGACCAATACTAACTAGCGTACTAGTTCTTACAGACTATAGATAGAATACGATAATTTCGTAGAAACTAGGATCGTTCGTGAATTATATGTATAATGGGTGAAATTGTTCGGATCATTGACAGAAACGTCGTAGTCGAATTGAAATAACGTCGAAGAATGAAACTATTGACATCACGAATGCTTTCAGCTCACCGTCCGTCGATCTGTCGTCGTCTAACGTTCTCGAGGGTTGCGAAGTGGTGGACGCAACGGGTGGTCGTGGTTGAGGAGTTGGCCTTGGCGACGCTGGACTGGGTGCCGAACCGACGGAACCTGCGCTGCTCGGTTGTCCTTGAGGAACGCTTCCACCAGCTCCACAAATTTCGAGACCCGCCGCCCCGAGTGATCTTTGGTGAACGTTCAACTGTAAAAGGAACAATACCGAGTCAACATACCACACGTTCTTTTATTCATAAATGTCACCGTCCAACGACGATATAATTTTCACTCTGTGAAAAATTACCAACTATTTCGTTTGACAGACTATTAACTCTAGAAAAGATTATCAATTATCTTTGGTGAACATTCAGCTGTGAAAGCAATATTTATAGCTGTACATATTTAATATCATTTTCATAGTTGAACGTTAATAATTAATAATCTTTCCTATATTTAACAATCCATCGCGGAATAATTAGTAATCCACTTTCAGTGGAGTTTACCAAACTAAATTATGTATAACTTGAATATACATTGTTTTTATATGTGTGTGTACGTCTTTTATTCACAAATATTACTATCCAATGACAATGTAATTTTTTTCGCTCTGTGAAATTATAGCAAGTTTAATAAATAAAGTCCAGCAAACGAGCATTAACTGTTCTGTGTTCATACACGATGATGATTAAGATAGTCACGGTTTGAGCAGAATTCGTGTCACTGTTTCCGCGTATCTTGATAAATTCTGCAACGTCCTTTCGACTCGCGAGAATTTCACACGCTTCTGCGTGCCGTCGCGTGCGCATTGCACGAACATTCGTGAAATTTCTAATTATCAGAGTTGAAATACGAGGAACAATCCCCGTCATCTTACGTGCACATCTAAATATTTACGCGTTCATGCATAAATGCTGAATCGTAATTTATTCTTCCTCCCGTGTTTCGTTGCCAAATTGCTTTATCCCTTTTAATTGCTCGTTTCGTTAACACCAATATCATTTATCATTTATACTTTCCTTGTGACGTGTAAAACGAAATGTGTCGGCGGTTCAAGCGTTAATTCCTTATTACGCATTGAATTCTAGAAAAAGATTCCATCCACTCGTTCGCCACAGAAATGGAGAAAAGGTTTAAAAAAGATTAATACCGATATGTTCATCCATCTCTAACTATCCAACGATCCTAGTCGATCGTTCTACAATTCTAGAAAAAAATTCCATCCACTCGTTCGTCACAGAAACGGAGGAAAGGTTTAAAAAAGATTAATACCGATATATTCATCCATCTCTAACTATCCAACGATCCTAGTCGATCGTTCTACAATTCTAGAAAAAAATTCCATCCACTCGTTCGTCACAGAAACGAAGGAAAGGTTTGAAAAAAAATTAATACCGATATATTCATCCATCTCGAACTATCCAACGATCCTAGTCGATCGTTCTACAATTCTAGAAAAAGATTCCAGTCACTCGTTCGTCACAGAAACGAAGGAAAGGTTTGAAAAAAAATTAATACCGATATATTCATCCATCTCTAACTATCCAACGATCCTACTCGATCGTTCTACCACTCGACCGGAGGAGTATCATCAAGCTGACCGATCCACATTTCAAACGATCGCGAGAGTCCCGTGAAAATTAATACCACGAATACGTTCGCCCATCGCCAGCCATCCAACGATCATGCTCGACCATTCTACCACCGAACCGAAGGAATATCATCAAGCTGGCCGATTCACATTTCAAACGATCGCGAGACTCCCGGCGACATCACTCGAGTGCTGGCCAAAATATTACAGGGCCAAGCGGACCGCGAGCAACGAAATGCCCGCGGACGAAACGCTTCGACGATCCGGCTGCAACGGCGCCGACAATTCCAGGGATTTTACCACCCTCGGGGTGGTGGGAGGGTGGAGGGTGGCCCACCCTTATCCCGAGCCTGTCTGCCAGTCACTCCAACTCGAATCGTTCGAAGGAAACGCGCGGACGTGTCTCGGAGCGGACGTTTAGTAGGTAAATCGTACGAGCGGCGCCCTTAGAAGAGGGGCAGAGCCTCCTCCATTCAGCACATACCGACGCCAGGCGTCAGCGTCCATTGTGCCTTTCCCATCCCTCCAACTGGCTGCCGGACCAGACTGCAAATAGCGCGAGAGCTATGCTATGCGCACCGACATCGTCACGGCCGGTCGCAATGAGACCAAATAGGACGTAATGCTCGCTATTCATTAGATCCTACGGATGCAAATGCCACGCTGGGTCATGGCATTCTGCTTCGACATTTTTTTTCGGCCCGCCGAGCGGTACGAGAGCGCACGCGACACGCCAAGCCAAACTATTCGGCCACGAGGAAGATGGCGACCGTCTTCGGCGTCGCGGCGCCCGATCGGGATCGGATCGCCACGATTTCTTCAAATTCAATTGCTTCGCGTTTCCAGGCTCACCTTTTTTGGCGAATTTTCTTTTTCTTTCTTTCTTTCTTTTTTTTTTTTTTTTTGGAGGGGGGTATTTCTGAGTTAGCAGCTCTAAGAGAATTGCAATGTTTTTCTCAGTTTTATAACCCAGAGCATAATGATAAATTTATTACTTCTCAATGATTTCTATCCAATGTGAATGTCATACCGACGCGTTCGAAAAGATAGCGACGAATTATTGTACACGACTTGGGAGAATTTCTAATAGAGCCAACAAGATTATTGAAGACTTTAATAACCTATTTAAACGTGACTCTCAGTGGATCTCAATTGGACTCAATTGGACATGAAAAGCAGTGCGTTCTTTCTCAAATGCAAAATGAAAATGACTAGTTCATAATTTTTTTTAGAATGGTGTAATTTTTTTTAAATGATTTCTTATAAAATACACGAATAAAAGTTTGTGTGTTCTATTGCATTTCTATTTTTGTTCACTTTGACATCTCTGATGAAAATTCTTTACGCTTTAGTCCATCGTTTCTTTTACATTTACATTTCCATCGTTGTTGCGTTTGCTGTTTATTTCACTGTACTTTCTTTCCTCAACGAGCTCTCCCGATCGACTGAATTGCAACACCACTCTGAAAGAAATGTGACAGAAAACCCCCATAAACGCGTCAGTCGTGTGTTGCATCTCATCTGACGCCAGCAAATCTCCGAGGAATTCGTAGACAATTGATGTCAATTGTTGTCATCGTCGATCGACGTCACCAGGACGTGAACGAGAGGAAGAAGATCGATCCAAACCGAATCCGGACGAAACCGTTAGTCGCTAATGGTTCGTCAGCTAGAAAAGCAACGTCGATTAATTCCGCGTGCATGATCCGCCTGTGGATTATTCGAGGAACTCGGTGGACGCGAACGTTTCGAACGGAAACCGTGCAGGCCGCATAATTTCAACCAGTATGCGCGTTCGTTCTCTCGGTGGGCTGTTGGTCGAGAACTCTGCACGACAGTCCCAGTCGTCATCGTCGTCGTCGTGCGCGACAGAGTCGACAAGGTCAACTGATTGACGAGCGATGGGAAAGTGAACGGCGAAGTGGGTACCGGTACAGGATGACACGTGGACAGAACGCGCGAGACAATCCTGCCGCGTTACTCACGCCGCGATACTCGCGATGATGCCTTGGCGAAATACGATCGTAGGTTTACTTTCATTAGCTAGACGGTGGTCAGGATTTCCCGTATTTATCGAGGAGACAGACGTTTCTCTGTGTTGCAACTTTCTGCGCTTGCAGAAAGAGGTCGTAATTTATCATCGATTTATCGATATACTTGACGGCCGAGAACACTCTGGCGCGTTTCATTTTCATCGAATAAGTCGCCGATCGGCGCACGGAATGAAAGCAGAGGGATTAAGATGTAGTTGATTAGAATCGAGGCAACGTGACGGAAATAAATGTGTCGTTTATTTATCGATTTCTCTACTCGTTTCTTTAGTTGTCTTTTTAGATGTTTACTTATTTATTTATTTATATCTATTTGTTTCTTTACTTATTTAGTAGTTTGTTTATTTATTTATTTATATTTAGTACTTTATTTATTTATTTATTTATATTTAGTAGTTTGTTTATTTATTTATTTATATTTAGTACTTTATTTATTTATTTATTTATATTTACTAGTTTATTTAATTATTTATTTATATTTAGTAATTTATTTATTTATATTTACTAGTTTATTCATTTATTTATTTATTTATATTTAGTAGTTTATTTATTTATTTATTTATTTATATTTAGTAGTTTATTTATTTATGTATTTATATTTAGTAGTTTATTTATTTATTTATATTTAGTAGTTTTTTATTTATTTATTTATATTTAGTACTTTATATATTTATTTATATTTATTTATTTCTTTACTTATTCAGCAATTGTTTATTTATTCACTCATCTATTAATTTATCTATTCACCTAGCCATCTGTTCATCTATTCGCCAATTTATTTCTTCATTTATTTAGTTACCTATTTAGTTATTCATTTATTCATCTATTCACCCATTCATCCATTCATCTATTTATCTATTTGTATCTTTACTCATCTAGTTGTTCATTTATTTATCTATCGATTTATCCATTCACCTATTCATCCATTCAGTTACTCATTTTCTCGTTCATTTATTCATTAAATTACTCGTTCAACCGTTAATTTTGTTCATTTCTTCGTTTTGTTGGTTAGTTATCCAGAGAAGCTCGTTGAAGAAAGGAAAAGCACTCGCTTCGATTTGCCTCCTACATTCATGCGAAATGACACGTATTCAGCAACTGCAAAAGACAAAAGCTCAACTGGTTACGTTTAGGTTAATGCCGATCTCGGCTCTAGGAAACGCGAAATCCCGCGGGGACAAATGGATCGCGCGCGTATATTAGCAGCGAGATAAATCGAGTAGACTCGGCGCGAAGCTCGACCGATATTCATTACGGTATCCTATTTGCGCGCCGCCGGTATCATCGATCCTCGAGAAGATGGTGCCGAACAACGATCCTAATGATCCAAGAAAGCGGCGAGCCGACGCATGCCATCTCGACGCGATGATAAAGGACGCGCGACCGCAGCCCGGTAGCCATTATTGTTGCCGCGCCGACCATCGCGTATAAATCTGGCGGACAGACGGCCGTGCATGAGTTATGCTCGTGGAATCGCGGTGAATCGAGAAACCGCCGTTGATTGGCGAAATCCAGAATTCCTCGACAAGGAACACGGTTGTGTCCTTGCTCCCTAGAAAATGATTCCACATCGCGTGATGAAGTTAAAAGCGAATGTTGAAACTGTCTCGCGCGGCTCGCTGAAAGATAGAAATTCGTCGCTGTGTTTCCGTTTTTCTTTTTTTTTTTTTTTTTTTGTCGTGGGAATTCGTTGGATCTCGCACGTGACAACTGACATTGAATTTCCAGATATTTGAACTGTTGTAACTGCGAACGAGCGTTTTAAGTCGCGAAGCTTCTTTCACTTTTCAGAGGAACGAAAATTGTGGCGAATTATGGCACAGAAGGTAAATTTATTTACGCTAGTTATCTGATATATCTTACAATGTAATTAATAATTATTAGGTGGCGATATACTGTAAACTCTTGGAGTCACTTCAATTCTCGTCGCTTCGTTTTCGAACTTCAACGAGTCAGCGAGAAACGATCATTGCAGTGAATTTCAGAGGAAGCTTCAGTCTTCAAATTCACTCACGAAGGAAATTCTTCGAGAAACGAAATTTAAATTCATAGTATCTTCGAGGAACGTCCCCAGAAGTGTCTTTACTTTCTTGTTTACCACGCGATGAAACGAAAAAAGAATTTTCTCGAGAAATGAATCTTCGGAAAATCTTCGCCCGAATGTCACTTAAAACGAGCTCATTGTCAGACTGATTGTCGCGTCAATTTTTCGTAAAATTGGCCAATTCGATCGACGCGTAAGTACGTACCAACGATCAGACTTATTTCCATGCGACATATTATATTCCAATCTATCTTAATTTCCCCGAGAGACAGTATTTCACTCGCATCGTGCATTACTCATGAAGCCACGTACGGAAATTCCCTCGTGTAACGACGTAAATCGCGCAAACCTAACGAAGAATCCTATCTGATCGCTGGAAAATCATCTTGGAACCGCGTTACAGGCGCATTAATCTTCTCGTTACCTGTGCCAAGCGTGTGTGTGTGTGTGTGTGTGTGTGTGTGTGTGTCTGTGTACTTTGAACGGAAAGAAAGTACGGTCGGTGAAACGACTGAGACGCGTTTAAACTCGCCGACATAAACGACGGTTTGCACAATGAATTAGAGTTTCAGGCTCGCTAATGAACGATCGCGATCGTCCGGGGAAGACGTAAGCGCGAGCGCATGCCCGATCCTCGTCATTCGACGGCACGATACACGCAATTGCCGTTGCCTGCGCAATGGCCATGATTGTGTTGCTTGAGAGTTTCTCCCTCTGCGACAAATGGACGCTGGCCGCGATGTTATGCGTAAGTTTAACCCTGGCAAATCGACCGAGGGACCTGCATGGCCCATTTCTGAGCTATGCGAACTCTTTGCCAGGCTGCTCGTTCGCGTCTTTGCTCTTTCGATCGCGATTGTTCGTGGCGGACGCCTGACTGATAAAATGACGGTTTGACAAACAACTTGAGAAGAAACGACTTTCTCAAATGGCGATTTATTTATAAAGGCTATTATTTGTAGTATAAACCTAACCCAAACCTAACCCAAACCTTATATATAATATTTGACGCAATATCTATTATCTGTATAATAATTTATCTAATTTCTCTAATCTGTGTAATATCGATTATATTTACATAACCCTATAATATTGTATAATCTTGTATAATATATTTTTTATAATTATATTTATATTTATAATTATTTATAAAACTATTTATAATTATATTTATATTTATAATTATTTATAAAACTGTTTATAATTATATTTATATTTAGAATTATTTGTAAAAGGCTATTATTATTTATCAGGCGATTTCACGTTCGTTGTCGATCAAAAAGTTTAAGATGTCACGCGATACCAGGTGAGAATACGAGCTGATATATTAATCACATTCAAAATTGTTGTTGACAAAAGTTGAATGCTATTAATCATCATTTTTATCATTGGGAAGTCAATATTCACATGGAAGTCAAGTTTGTTCTTCTTTTTTTCTTTTTTAAGTGAAATAGTATATCTTAAAAGAAAGAAAAGAAAAAAAGAAAGGAAAAGTACTAAGCCATTTATTTCAGGAGATGTTTCAATTAAAATATTGCAATACACTCAGTTTCCTTTATTTGACAGAATTTCGTTGCTCTTTGTTTTGTTTCTCAGATTATATTATTTATCGTTAACTGTTATATGCTAAGAGAGAAACTTCCATTCGTCGGAAATTATTTTGTTTAATGTCTGCGGACATCAATTAACAAAATTTAAAATAAAAAAACGGGAAACTGTACTTTTAATTTTAATGTTTTGTAATATGCGTATGCATTTTATGTCCATTGGCATTAATAGTAAAAGTAATCAATGTTTCATGTGGCCAGGAGAAAATGACATCTGACAGCTTCTACACGCGACAAACAAATTTCTCGCCAATGCTCGAGATCTCGGTTTACCCTGGCAGCGAATTTTCCTAAGGAGCATTCCTAAAAATAGACGTCACCGTTGATTTTTCACTTTCTCGAACGCGAGGAACCGCGTGGACGTGGGCATTTAACATTCTGCGCGCGATCTCTTGTCGGCAAGCCTCATTAATGTCTCTTTCTCCGGAGTGTATATAACACATTTTAGCAAGAGCAAAGAAAACACCATGTTTTTGTTTCAACAAACACCGCGGAAGCATTAGCATTCCGCTGTTGAATTCAATACTTTCTCTCCCCCATCCTTTGCAATCTCCATTATATACGTACGTTCGCCAGAGAACTTCAACGCCCGAAAAGAAGTCATTCGCAAACCACGAATCACGCAGCGTTCAGTGCGTTTCGTAGGTGAAATGCATGCTTGTTTAGCAAAAAGCTGCGAGTCCAGCAGTTCCGAGAAGTACGCACGAGTAAACTCGGTCGACAACGTTTTGTCCATGCAAACACCAGTTTTAATTCTTTGCACTGCTATGTCATGCTGGTTGATGACCATACAAATTTGTCATAGAACTCGTACGTCATGCTAAAGCTGACAACGCTAATTTACTCTAATACACGTACGTCACGCTGTGGATGGTAACATTAAGTAACATTGAGTAACATTATCTGTTTCTAATAATCGAAATTGATTAACATTTAAATAATTACTTATATAACAATTAATTTCATAGTTATTAAATCCTGGATATACATAAGATCAATATCATTGATGACCAGTTGCTTTAATTGAAATATAGGGATTAAATATTTCGTCAAAAAGATATAAAATTTTTAACGATGGATCACAGATTATTAATAAAATAAACATTGGTATTAAAGTTCAAATAATTTCAACTGTATGATTTTTTAATAATGACAAATTCAAGAATTTATTTAATGTTAACTCTATAATCAAATATAATGTTAATGAAATAATTGTAATAATAAATAATATAATAAAATTATGAAATTAAATTAAATTAAATTAAATTATCTGAATACAAAGAATTTGAATCTTGAAGTGTAATTATATTTCGTGTTGAAATTTTTAATAAAAGTAAGTAATAAAATATTTTATTCTTGCAGCTTAAGTTCAAAGCACTATTCTGCCATATTAAAATAATTTATTTATTAAAAATATTTTTATTTTATTTATAATTAATAATGGAATTTCATTAAATATACGATCTCACTCAGCAATAGTTTGCCAAGTTTTGTTAGTTTGTCAGTACAGTTTGTGGTTAGAAGCCGTGCACGAAACTTCTCTTTACTCTTTACTTCGATTCATTTCGCTAAAAACAAATACAAGTTTGCACCCAACAACGTTGGAAGTAAATCGGATGCAAAGGGTTAACACGTGACGGAACCGTGGACGTTTAACTGGGCACTGCTGTAAAATCTCGACATCGGACAACGTTCCTCGTCCCCTTTCCAATCAGTTTGTCGTCTCCGGGGCAACTCCTCTCGCTGCCTGCCCCGCGAACGTTGACAAGCAACGTTTTCGCGTGTACATCGACGGCGAGGAGCGGGCCGCGTACTCCGCCTAACCAATTACGTTCATACATCAGCGGTTGGATAGCGAACGCACGAAAATAAGCTGACGCTGATGTATGCTGTGACTGATGGCGGCTGCCGGTGGACGACGCGTGGGCCGAGAGGAAAAGCTCGCGAAATTCGCGCCAACGCGGCTGCTACGCCTCCGAGATGTTATCATTATCCACTATAATAAACCCGGGTATTCCACCGACCAGCATGGCGCGTTGATCCTTCGAAACGACGAACACTTGCGGCCGACAGTCGAACGACGATCGCCGGCATTCGGGGAACGCGCGATTGACAGTGAACTTGAACGATCGGTGCCGCTGCGCTTGCGTAGCATCTACTTCGGTTTCTACCGATGTTCCTCTTTGCTTGAGGTCGTGACTCACGTTGACGGAAATTTGACGATTTTCACCGATGACGGTGGAAACGTTTGATTCTTGACTCGATGAGGGAAATGAATCTTCTGGATAGCAAAGAAATTCTATAGACAGTAAAGGAAATTAACCTTCTGTGGATGGTGAAGAAAATTAACTTTCTGCAGATCGTGAAGAAAATGAACTTTCTATGGATAGCAAAGAAAATGAACTTTGTATAGACAGTAAAGAAAAAAAAAAATGAACCTTCTATACGTAATAAAGAAAATGAACATTTTATTTTATAGAAAATAAAGAAACCTTCTGTAGATGATAAGAAAATGGACCTTCTATAGATGGTAAAGAAAATGAACTTTCTATACATAATAAAGAAAATGAAGATAATATAATACAAGATACAATATAGACGGTAAAGAAAAATGGACTTTCTATAGATGAATAATGGACTTTCTATACGTAATAAAGAAAATGAACCTTCTATACATAACAAAGAAAATGAAGATAATATAAGATACAATATTTACGCTTATTCTTTGCTACATGACAGTGTCTAAATACTAATATATTTAAACACAATAATACTCTACTAGTTAAATATAATAATAATAGACTCTAGAATAATTTGCCGAAGTACATTTCTGATACAAGAACGAGTGCACATCACAGTGAAGAAAATCTCAAGATTTTGCTCATTCGGCAAGCTTCAGTGTCAAAGTCCACCGTCATCGTGTCGGCAAAAGATTGCGCCAAGAAACAACTCAAGAACTATACAGATGAGATTTTCAATTGGCATCGTTAAAAAAGATTTGCTCCTCATCTTCCATCGCTGCCTCCCGCCACCCTAAATACCTCTCTTTACACCGGTTCAATTAAACCGGCCGATAATTCGTGAAACACCGAAGGATGGACAGGGGAGGGGGGAGCGACACGAGGGAAGCAACAAAAAGCAGGAAAAGTATTGAACGAAAGGCGCGGTTCGAATCTTCCATAGATTACCACCGCTAAGCATCTAGCATCGGCCGGACGACAATGTGGTAATTAATCGAAGCAAGCCTGTCCGCGACGGAACCCCGGCCCCTCTTCCTCTCTTGCTTTTTCTCTTTTCGCCCGAGGCAACATCGCTGGCCTGGCTTCCCTCCTCGAAACGTTCCACGTCCTCGACATCCTACGAGGCAGCCAACGAGCAACTCCTAGCCCCGGCGAGAGAAAGAGAGAGAGAGAGAGAGAGAGAGAGAGCTGCTCGCGGTCTTTCAAAGCATTCCAAAGCGCGAGCGCCTGTTTCCCTCCCCCTCCCCCCCCTCCACCCCTTCGCTACCAACATCCCTCGCTGCAGCTCCACCATCGGTGTCGAGTCACTTCACGAACCTAAGACCGCGTCTTTATTTGTTTCCTCTTTTGTCTTATAGATCTCTGAATCTCTGTATCGCCTCGCTGCTTCTTCTTCTTCTTCTTTCGTTCGCCATCGCTACCTTTTCTCTCTCTCCACGTCCTCCGGTACAGAGAGGATTTCTCCGCATCGTGCAACCCCTATTAAAATGCTTAATACCCTCGATGAACCGGGACGTTGATTTGGATTTATGTTTCGCCGCGAAATCCACAGGGAATACGACAGAATCCAGCGATCATTGCTCGCCGGTGTTCTTACGTTTGTCTCTGCGTCGAAAGTATCCGCAGGCCTCCCCCCCCCCCCGGGGACCAGTTTTTGCCCCATTCTGCGGGGGATTAATCGTGTCGATGATTCGTTGTTCGTTTAGACGGAACCTTTCGCGGTTGCTTTTTCCTATCGAGACGCTCGTTCAACGAATTATCGACACGGCAAAAGAGCCTTCGAGCCGACACTTTCTCACGACGACATGCCTTCAAATCGCCAACGCCATCGTCATCGGTGGAGGTGTCAAGTATACTCGAATCACTATAGCTAGATTCGAACCGTCTATAAGTACTTTGACAAAGAAACGCAGTACTTTCAATTATACTCGAATCTTCATCGAACAGCATCGAAACTTTTATAAATATTATATTATATTGCTTCTGAGTAGCATTCGAAACACGTGGAACGAGACATAGTTACTGAAATTGACCCGGATTCGTAAGTATGTATTGAACTCGATCTCATCTCTAGTCATCGGTTCTCGACGAGCCGTCAAACCATCGATGACTTGTCGAGGACGAGCGACGGCTCCCGACAACTGTGTAAAACCAGACGACCCCCATCGATCGCGAGCAACTGGACGTCCGCTGGACAGATTCCCACATCAATTCCTCCGTCACTGTTCGACAATGGCTCGAGTAACGGTGGTGAAACGAGCGTTTGGTAGGATACGAGAAAGAATGGTACTCGGCCGAAAAAACGGATGAAAAGATGCATACATATATATATATATATTATGAAATAATAATAACAGATAAATATATATTATATATATATTTATAATATATATTGTTATTAAATAATTTATATAATATATATACTATATAAGTATAGCAATCACTATACTATACATATATGCTAATAATATATATACTACTGTATATACTATATTTAGTAATAATTTAGTTATATTTTACAATATATATTATTAAATAATTTATATAATATATATACTATATACTACATATACTATGTATGTATAGTAATGACTATGCTATATATATATATTACTATACATACTATATATAAATACTATTATATAAATTATTTAATAATAATAATAATAATATATTTTGCAATATATATTATTAAATAATTTATATGATATATATACTATATAAGTATAGTAATGACTATGCAATATATATGTACTACTATACATACTATACATAAATACTATTATATAAATTATTTAATAATAATAATAATAATATATTTTACAATATATATTATTAAATAATTTATATGATATATATACTATATAAGTATAGTAATGACTATGCTATATATACTATATATATATATACTATATATATATACCATCATATAAATTATTTAATAATAATAATAATAATAATATATATTACAATATATATTATTAAATAATTTGTATAATATATATGGTATATATATTATATAAATTATTTAATAATAATAATATATATAATATATATTTTATACCGCATCCCGGTGGCGAAAAACGAGCGAAACGAAACGAAACGGGATGGGCAGCAAGCCTGAGAAAGAGAGGCGGCGGGGGAGGGCGGGGTCGGTAACAAGCTACCACGGGGTATCTTGCAATTTGTTTGCCGGACACGGCCATTCGTCGACACGATTCTCCTATCTTCCACGGAGATGAGAGTCCACAGATCTCGGCCGCGCCGCTGGATTACGACTATTGATAAGGCGCCGGTGAACGAGTTCCCTTTAGTTAAGCTTAGTTCATTAGCAAGCCAGCCAGGTGCACGATGGAGCGATCCCTCGTCCGTCCGACAAATTACAACGAGATCGGCTCCCACCCCCTCCCCCCCTATCCTTCCTTCCCTCTTTCGTCTCCCTCATCGATTCCAACCACTTCGGGGACAGGGCGAAGAATAATACACCCAGCAGTTATCAAGTTAATGTTCTGCGATCTTTTCAATGTTCAAAAGGATTTTCGTTCTCTAGGCGAAACTGTTAGGTGTTCTGTAACCTACGTGTCGAGACGTATTGACGCGAAGAGCATAACTTCAACTGATATTGTAATTTCGTGAAGAAAGATAGTACAACGAAGCGCATGATTTCACAAAATCTGTCAAAATTCGAACGTGTGTAGAAACGTTCAAACTTTTCTTGCAATTTGGTCTAGATTAATGTCTTCCTTTTACCATGATCCTTCGAGACTTGTTGTACGATATTTTTGCAGTGTTTTGTTAAATGTCGAGTGAAAAAGAATCCGTCGTCCAACCCTAATGTTCAAGGTTCAATGAAATGGTGAAAATGAAATCGTACAGTGACTAACTATTTTATTAAATATTGAATGTTACAATATTCTTCTTTTTGCAACGATCTGTTGAAACTTGTACAATCTTCTTCACTATTTTATTGAATGTTGAATGTTAGGGTTGAACGACAAAAATTCAACACCTCATCCTCGTGTAACATCCCGTCGCCCTATCCTAATGTTCAAAGTTCGATAAAATGGTACAAAATTTGAATTTTCAAGATCACGATGGATTTAGTTATACAAGAAACGTTTCAACGTTTGAATTTTGACAAGTTTCGAGAAGAAAAATTAATTGCTGATGTAAAATAATCTTGCAAAAAACTGTTGAAGCAGAAGCTTCACGTTCTGAAATCAAGTAAATTATTGCATGACTGTTTTTCGACTCGAAGCTCCTTGACTTTGCTACAAACGTTTCCCTCCATGATCAACCGAGACAATAAATAAAATTGATACTACGTAGCTAGCGACGTGCAATATCAAGTCAATCGCGAAGCAAAATCCTAGAGTGTTTCGTAATTTGTGGGATCCACTTCGGGAGCTGATTGTACGCCTAAAAATAATGGAAAAAAGTCATATAAATATATGTCCTATCTGTCTTCGTTTATGAGATACTCTAGTAAGCAAACTCTAGTTTTACCAGGGATGGTATATTCAATTTTCATAATAATCGTAATTGGGATGAAGAAAACCCACATGTTATTGTGTATTCAAGACATCAATACCAGTTTAGTTTAAACGTATGGGCAGGAATAATTGATAAATTTTTTATTGGACCTTTTTTCTCGATGGGAAACTAGCAGGCACAAAGTACGTTGATTTTTTGAGCACGCGTTTGCACGAAATATTAGAGAAAGTTCCAGTCGATATTAGACTTTGTATGTCGTTTATGCATGATGGAGCTCCGCCGCATTTTAGCCGAGTGGCCAGGCAATTTTTAAATCAACACTTTGCAAATAAATGGATTGGTCGTGGAGGTCCTATTGCATGGTCTGCTCGTTCTCCGGATTTCAATCCATTAGATTTTCATTTGTGGGGACATTTAAAATCTATTGTACACGCAACGTCGATTGAACATGCTGAAATACTACGAAATAGAATAGAGCAAGGCTTCCGACAAATTCGAGAAACACCAGGAACGATAGAGAGAGTAACCAGATGAGTGACAAGACGCGTGCAAGCTTGTCTTCAAATGCAAGGTGGTCATTTCGAGCATCATTTTTGTAAAAGTAATTAAAACAAAAAATTCATTATAACTTATAAGCAAAGACAGATAGGACATATATTTATATGACTTTTTTCCATTATTTTTAGGCGTTTATTGCAATCAGCTCCCGAAATGGGTCCCACAAGTTACACTTCGTATAGGCGGCGATATCGATGGAGTACGATCGCAGTCCCCTCGTTTCTCGTTTATTATTAAAAATTATTAAAGGGAACGACAATGGCAGCGTCACCTAACGACGGCTGGACTTCAACGCGTCCGTGAATTCCGCACGGAGACTCTTATTTTCAGGGCGCGAATTTCGCGGCAACATAATCGTAAAACCGATAAATGGACACCTTTAATAATCCGTCATTTTTATCATATTGCCACCGTTGGCCAACCTTTCCAAGAGTCATCGAATTAATCGGCGAATCCGCATCGCGAAAATCTTTGGTTTCCCTTTGAGGTTTCCAATGTGCAGCGCCACGCGTCGCTTGCCAGCCGGCTGTCTCAATTAAACGGAAAGGCTCGCCGGAATGTGTATCGAGCGATGATTCACGGGCGATCCATCGCTCGGAAATACCCCGCGATCCTTATTAGATCCCCGTGATTTACGAACTCTGCCAGTTGCTCGAGTACGTTTTCTGGATTCCCTTTAACGGGGAAGCGATTTCTCCCGACGTCTGTTCGCTCGATTGTCGATCACGTGCTCTGAGAGCAGAATGCATCATACACAGTGGGACCCTCTGTTAACGCGGATTAAAAATTGCGCCACGCATAACGTGTCATTTTTCATACGAAAATATGTGCGACTCGAAGCACAGCTTTGCGTTAACTTTCTTGTGTTCGATATGGAGGGGTTGTTTAAAGTGTGTATCGTGGAACAGTTGTTTATGTTATTTCAAAAAGGGACTCATTTCAATTGCAAGGTAGACGTCGATCGATTATCATGCAAGGCAATCTTTTTTTTTCACTACATTTAATGTCCGTGACTACAAAGATCTCCAGAACAGATGAGCAGAAGATTTATATTTATATTTATATCATTGGGAAATTAGGAAACTTGATCAGTTGAAAACAGGTGATAAGTTAACATCGCAGAAATGAATCAACAATTCGCTCAACTGGAAAAAATGAAAGCTGGTTTAAAGGGATCTTTTCGTACGAAAGATCTTTTACTAACAAAAACAGAAACTTGTTTAATTAGAAGATTGCGACAGGAAGACTATCCCTCTGAATACTTATTTAACAATAAGATAGAAAGCACAAAAAATATTATTGAAAAAAAGACAATTTATTTAGTTATAGTTTTTCGGAACGTCTGTCTCGCTTTCTAAGAGGTCCTACTTGCCACACCAGTGAATAACAAAATTTCACACTTTTTCCTTTTCATTGCCATTCTCAATGCCTTCATTGACTCGCCATCCCTGGGAATCACAGTTTGAAATAACCCCCCTTTCGATAAGGCCTCCCCCCGCAAAAAAAAAAGGAAAAAAATTCCAGCCTGAGTAACATTACCCCGCGTCGCGATATAAATGAAAACGTATCCGTGGGGCAACGGCGGACAGTGGCGTGGCAACCGATGGCTCCTCGTCTCTGGGAAATTCCCTGGCGAGAACTAGGCTGTCCAAGCCACTGCGCGCCGCGCGGGAGTGGGAGTAGCGGAATAGTCGCGTTAAAAGCCGCCAGGTCTCCACCGGAGCCGGCCGGAGATAGCGGACGAACGAGGCCTTTAGGCGTCCTGTTATCAGGCCCGATCCGATACGCTCGCCAATAACCCGAGCTACCTACCGCAGCGACGCACTAAAGGTTATGCTCTCTTCAGCGGCTAGGGGGGAGGGGGCGGCTTGTCCGCTACCGCTGCTACCATGCGCCAGACCTACCATTTACCAACTTATTACTACGCCGGGCCCATTCCAAGTTCGCGCCCGGCCAATAGTTGTCCAATAAAATGCCGGTCTTTACATGCGCCGCATAACGCGTTACGCCGATCGCCGGCGGTACCCGACCGAGACGCGTAGCTTAATGCACTTTATCGGCGACTTGTCCCTCTGTTTTCTTTTTCTTTTCTTTTTTTTTTTTTTCCTTCGTTCTTCGTCGGCGAGGGAGGATCGCTGCGACGATGAAGCTGTGACCCGCGAGGGAGGATCGTGTTCGCCAGAAGTTAACCGGTCCCTGTTTAATCTGTTCCTGTCTGCTTCCGGTCGAGTTGGTTCCGCCGTTGTTTCAATACCGATTCGATCGAGCTGGCAGGATGTTTCGAGCGGAGTTTATTCGAGAATTAATTGACCGACATCGTTTTCTAGTGGGTTTTGTCATTTTTTCTGTTTTTCTTTTTAATAAGAAGCAGCTTGTTTTCCCTCCTCTTGTGCAACAAACAGCATGGAACATTTCACGAATGTTACCTCGTATGTTTGGCGTTACAAGGAATAAAAATAATTTTTAACAATTGCGACTTGAAAGCGTAGATTATTTTTATACACAATATTGTAGTTAATTGTATAATTAGGTATGTATATAGATAATTATATAGTTGGTTAAGTATATCGAATTATCAAGTTATGAAGTATATCAAGTTAATTTAATAATAAGTATATTAAATATACAACACCATTTTAACTTGGTTGCAGAATAATTCAAATTTACAAAAGACACCGTACTTGCTTCGACAGACAGTTGTCTTTGGACTTTTACCACGGTGAAGGAACAATATTCCCGTAAAATCGTCGGAAATACACCTGCTCAAGTGTTTCAATTTGTCTTGGTAACTTGGACCCTGCTCTTCGAGGGACTGACAGCGGGACCATTGCATTTCCACGCTTCGAGAAACGTCCTGTTAACTTCGGCGCCTAAGCTTCGGGCCATTGAAACGCTTTAACGAGAGAAACTCCATCCTGATCGAACGTTTCACGGATTTCTAAAACGGTTCCACCGGTTTCACTTTGGGAAGGAACAACTTTTGAGATACATATCGCGTACGTTCGATTAAAAAATTAATCTAAAACTGCATGAAGATCGTGCAGTAGTCACCGCAAGTGAAAAGTTCGTGACTACTATACATGTTGAGAAAGAAAGTTTTCTTTTTTTTTGAAAATAATTTTATTCAGGAATAAAATTAATTTCGCTACCTACGCGAGTATCCAAAATACTAACAAAAGTATAAAAAATTTCAAAAGAACTTTTCACCAAGAAATCTTTTTTCGTTTTTCAATGCAACTTTCACTATTCCAGCGATAGTATTTGTTCAATTTTCATACGACACGTTGCCCCGGCAATGTAAAATCGCCATTCGATGTTTTCAAGCCTCATCCATCGACAATTCAACTCGAGTTGAGATTGGACGGTGAATTCCTGTTTATTAAAATTTCCTGATCTTCTTTCCCTCTGAAAGATCCTCCGCGCAACTCATCATTGTCCCGTCGTTTTAAATAAATCTGAAGGTAAAATCAACTACTGACTCTACGTTTCCCCCTCTTAGATTTGTCAAGCCGATCAAGCCCATAAAACTATTCTAATAACTTCATTTTACAACTCGGGCTCGTTGCACGATACGCACGACGACCACGACGACGACAGATTTGAACGAAGCCTGAAACGCAGTGCATCCGCTTGCGTTCCACGACGCTCGTCTAATTGTTTCCTTATCCGTCGATTGAACGCACTCGTCGAACGATTGCACCGGTGACACGCGAAACCTTTCGTTTCCTTATGACTGGTGCGCGATATATATGAATTCCTCGCTGGCATTTCATCGCATCAAGCGGTGGCCGAGCTACTCTAGGAATCCGACGAATGTCCTCCGCCAGTCGCCGCCGCGTGCGCGCGTGCTTTTCTGCGAGTGGCTCGCTCGCCGCGACGTTTCACCGTGATTCCTTTTATTTTTGCAGTCCACCGCTAGCAACATTTTCCGTTTGTCTGCAAAAAGCGAGATCCCTCGTTGCCTTCTTTTGCACATTTTGCTTTCACCCTGATGATATACCGATGACATTCTACAATATAATGAAGAAGCTTCAGGATGTTATAACCTTTTCATACGGGCATGTAATATTTTATTCTCGTTTAGAAAAAGCTGGAACATCTTGCATATTTTCTTTTCTTTTCTTTTTTTGATGTTTGTTGTTCAGAATTATTGCAGTTTGAGATTTTACGATTGGAAATACTTTGTATTTTACTTGTTTGTTTATTCTGTGGGAAGAACACAAGGTAAAAGATGATACAGAGTGAACCAAAAGTTTCGTTCCATGCAATGACGTAGAAACAAGGTCGAACGATTATCTACGTGTGGTTGGAGGGATGAGCACGTGCCAGATAGAGAAGGGGGTCGATCGATTGCCAACACCAGTTGGCAAGTAATCTATTATTTTGTAATCAATTGCAGTTGATCTATTAATCATCAATCGTTGATATAAATAAAAAATAAATTTAGTCAAAATTTCAATGATTCGGCAAACTATGTCATTAAACAACCCGTCTTTGTCAAAATCGTATAGAAAATGATGTTAACAACGACTGAAGATTTCACGCAGATTTCAGTCATCCAGTTGCAGTCGATGGAAAACTTTTTGAATATTTGCCAAACAAATTTTCATAAAATTGTAGCAAAATGCAACCCTGACGGTGCTGCTCATTATGCATATTACTATGTTTCCTCAAAGCAACAAAAATAATAAATACGCGAATAAAAATATTCACAATATTCTTTTCACAACGTTTCACGTTGAGCAGATTGTAATCAAGTGATTAACAATTACAATCATTTGACAATTATCAATTTACCGTTAAATATTTAGTAATTATCGGTCATTTAATAACATGTCATCAACCGTAATGAATCGTTGATCATCAATCAGATTACGATTTGCTCGACTCTGTCCGTGTGGCTGGAGGGTGACGAGCGCGTATCCCAGATAGAGAACCGGGTCGATCGATTGCCAAGCAATCGGCGTGACGCATCGAAAGAAAGATCGCGCGACGCGATCCGCTTTCGAAAATAATTCTGCTGGCTCAGGCAGATCCCCGTTTCGATTGACACATTTTTTCTCAAATTCTATTCTTTAACTTTAAAGGAATATGTCGAAACAAGTTTCTGCAATTTTCGTTTCCCTGTTTCAATCGTCAGAAATTTGCAGCAACTCGAGACTTTCTTCATTCTCACTGGCTTCAACTAGCATTGGAAAAGCGAAAAATTTACCGGTCGCGAGTGTGTGTTCCATTCCTTCGTTTCCATTCTTGTTCCATCTCTCTCTCTCTTTCTCCTGTTACTTTTTTTCTTCTCTTCCCCTTACCCAGTCGTTGGTATCGGTATTGCACCAGTCGCGATGCAACTGCAGGCATATCGAGGACGCGCGGATTCGTCTCGAATGCAGCGAGGACTCTTATTACACCGACTTCTGGAAAGAGGGCCTGAGAAAACCGGCAGCTAAACGGGGACCGAGATTTCTCCGCGCAATTTTCGGTTTTCCAGCCTTCCTGAAATAGGTGCCTTCAAAAAAGATTCTTTAACGAGCTAATTAACGCTGGGACCACCGAAATCGTCCAATATTATAATCTTTGCTGGATATTTCATAGACGTAAAACAGCGTGTTTCAAAGATTTGAAAAGGTCAAATAGGAAGATTACATCCAGCATCCCAAGTCGGGAAATTTTGTAGAAATTGTTACGAAGAAGTATGCAGTACCGCTGGGAAGAAATATTAGTAGTAGACACGTGACTAATAGTAAGAAAGTTGCAACATTCTGTGATGGATGCAAAGGAAAACCGCATCTTTGCTCAAACTGTTTTAACAAAGCCCATTAAAGCGCTGGTAACTGGTTCGCGGACCGTAACGAGTGACCAAACTGTATTGCAATAATTCGACGCTTTCTTTTTTACTGATAAATCTGTCATTTGTTTTGCCTGGCTTATATTTAAATATACTCAAAACTAGAGAAAATAGTCGTTTCAGGGCAAGATCGTTAAAATTACTATTTCATTATTACACTGTACGCTGTTTATGCAATAAATATCAATGAAAGCAATATTCAGCTACCACTATTCTTTCCTGTGACTTTAGCTTTTCAATTTTTACTGCACGTGTACTAAATTTGCTTCGTCGGCCACCACTGAACGTCTTAAAGGATATACGAATGAAAACTTGGTACAGTCCATTGTATTGCAAAGTTTCCCTATTTTTTTCTTTTTCTTTCTTTTTTCTTTCAGCGTCTCTGAAATTTTCGGTAACCAAGATCCACCGATGTTTTTCAATACAGTGGAGAAAACATTTAGAAAATAGGCGACGCGAGAAGAAAAATCAGCCGCGACAAGAGTCGACAGATGGACGAAAAATCGTGAGAGAGGACGAGAGGAAGGTCAGCCTCGCGACCAAGTGGAAGACTCGGGTGAATCGGGTTAGGTATCGGTCGAAGGATCAATCCACGTTGGCGAACGTGAGGCCGACGACGGATGGTGGGGGGGGGGGGCAGCGATCGGAATGCGATCCTCAGAAAACATTGGTGGCACGGTGAACGCAGTGGCACGGAGCCGTAGCCCCCTTTAGCGCGTGTCGCAAAGAATGGCGTTCCTAGACTAAAAACGGAACAGCGGCAAGGAATGTAACGTTGCAGCACACCTTGCCCCGGGCTGTGACACGAGTTCGCGCGCGCGTACAGACGCGTATAGAAACGCGCGTGCACAGAAACACGGCACGCGTGAGATATGGCGATTCCCTTTGCCGATAATTGTCGCTCATCCCGGCAATCACGCGACAATGCCGCGTATCGCGTCCTTTCTGACGTGTCACCGCCCCGAAAAATGCGGAGGGAAACTTGCACTGGCACGCGTTCCCTCGAAGGGAAGCGAGCTTTCAGCTTCGATTGAAGAAGAAAGTTTCGACGACGCGAATTTTGAATTATCAAGTGACGTTTCGCGACGAGTTCTCGATGTAATTATTGGGAGAACGAGATCGTTGCAACCAGATTTCAGACGCGTTAATACGTTGCTCAAGTACAAAGTTGCACGTAATGTGAAGAAGTACGATAACATTTTCAAAGTGGAAAATTATCTCTTCATAATGTGAAACAATACTTTGCCGAGGTTCGATTTACTTTTTCTAGAGATCTGAATTTCCACAGACCGTGTAAAAATTCGCAGTCGAGTTATAGGCGAAAGAAAATCACGTAGCAATCCACTCGGTCTCATTTTAAAGCACGGAACTTTGAATGTTTGAATTCGGATTGAATATCAGGATTAAACGACAGATATTTAAAATCAATTCGATAAAACGAAGAAATCGTACAGCCGCGGTTTTAAGAGAGGATCTCGACCTTCAAAACTATAGTAACAATCTAGCCGTGAGAAAAATTTTTTCCCTTATTCTTGGAAATTATTTCAATTTTTGTAGAGATGTAAAATCATTCTTGGGAGAAAAAGCCAACGCAAAATTGCGAATCTCAAGCTCAAAGTGAGAGTCAAGTGAATCGTTGCGCAAATGATTTTGACGAAGTTGCTCATTTCACTCTGAATAGGAGAGCTTTGTATTTTGAAACGATTGATCAGCTTGACTTCACATAAATTTGCAGACGAGTCGAGCTTCAATCGAGGACGTTATACTCGAAGTTGATTTTTCGACGATAAAAATATTATATAATGTTTCAATCATGAAACCACAAGTGTGTTATACGTAAAAAATATATATATATATAATATAACATAATACATTATAAATAAAATATAATACGTTGATTTCTAAATTCCATAAAGAATTTGACGATCATTAGCAACAAAATTGGTTTGTCCGAATTTTAACTTGCAACTTTATGTAGACTGTAGAAATTTCCAAGTTAAAGAAATAGATTAGCAAACGGGTTGAGAAAAAACTATTTGATCAAGCAGTTGTAATCCAACGTGACTTGGGGCTGTTTCGCGATACTCTGTATCTAAGCGGAATTGATCGTTCGCGAGAGGTAAACAGCGACGTTAATAGCAGAAATTTTCGCTGTAAATCTAGCTCAAAGCCAACCAGTTGAATGAAAAGGACAGCTGCCTGCGGTCCGATTCTGGTGCGTTTCAACTGTAATCCGGCCCGGTCATCCAGCGTGATGAATTACGATCAAGGAGATAGGCCGCTGTTTCCCAGCTCCTTCCTAGTGTTTGATGTTAAACGTGATTAACGTGTTCTTCTGATTCTAACCTAACCGTTTGATCTTGACACGCAAATCTGCTCTCTTATCCGCAGCTGCGCGCGCTATCGTCGTATTAACACGTACTATTCGGTTGTTGCCACGGCACTCGGGATTATTCCTCAAAGCGCTTGAAATAAGTATTAAAACAACGATTAACTCTTGAAAAAAAGTGTAATTGCGTTGCATTTGCGTTCCATTTCGATCTCGAACGTTGCCGGTCTCATTTTGTTCGTTTCGACACCGAAGTACACTAGGTAGGTTTGTACCACAGACGTGACGCACGTTCGACAGACGCTGTTTAAATTTCGTGAAACTGAAAATTGTACAACAATGTAGCCAGTCTTGAGTTCTTTTCGTCCAAAGATGTTTTTATATCGTGCAACAGGCAAAAAAGTGAGGAGTTGTTTCGTTTTCTTGACTTGCTGTACGATTTTTTTTTTTTTTTTTTTCATTGAATCTTGAACAAACGATAAAAAAAATTCGAGAAACCTTCAAATTTTTTTGATAAAATCGTAAATTTGGAAGAAATTATTGCAAAGATGTGATCATGACAGAGATTTAGTCACGGTGGAAATTTTTCACAGGCATTTGAAATTTGCCAATCTTTTGAGAACAAAAGGTATCCTCTCTTTCCGCTTTCTACGTAATATTTGGATTAATGAAATTCCATTATTAATTTTTGATAAAATAAAAAATATTTTTAATAAATAAACTAAATTATTTAATATGGCAGAACAGTGCTTTGAATTTAAGTTTCAAATATAAAATTTTTATTTTTATTAAAAATTTCAACATGAAATCTAATTATATTTCAAGATTCTAATTCTTTATATATTCAGATAATTTAATTTCTTTCCATAATTTTGTTACATGATTTATCATTATAATTATTTCATTAACACTATATTTTATTTTAGATTTAATATTAAATAAATTTTTTAATTTATTATTATTAAAAAATCATATAATTGAAATTATTTGAACTTTAATACCTGTATTTAATCCCCCTATTCAGGGGATTTTTTGAAACGAGGCAAACTGAATCGTCATTTTTCACAAAATTACAACACAGTTCGAAACACGGACAGAATTCTCGTGCACCGAGCGTGCGGAATACTTTTATCAAGCAAGTGGCCAAGTAAAATCAACGAGATCTCGAGTCTCGTTGAAAAAGTTCACGAATTCTCACGCGCGCTATAATCTTGAGGTTGTGTAACTTGCCGTTTCAAGCAGCTCGCTGTTTCATTATCCACCGATGGATAATTCATGAGGAAATCGGATCGCGCGCGTACTAAATATCGCTGGCAATCGGCTAAACAAGTCGGAAGCAATTTCGCGCCGTGGCCGGCGCAAAGTGGACGATCACAATGAACGCATAAATTTCGCCCGAACAAATTCGTTGGGGAAAATGGCGGGTCTGTCGTTGCCGAGCCGGCGAGGTCTTCTTGGCTTGCCGGACGATACGCAACGAGAGACAGCTGCTACAATAGTCACCTGCGGCGATTAATGGCGTCCGGCCGGCGATCGTAAATAACAATAAACCAGTTTACTCGAAGAACAGTCGCGTGGCTTCCGCGATGCGGTGGCTTTCGAAACTATTCACCACCGTCCATTACGCTACGTCAATGATACCGCCGCGACCGGCGCAATTCATTTCCACCGACGTGAATCACGATCCGCTCGTTCAAAGATTTTCATACGGCGGGGCAGAGACTAATTCCGTTCCTACAGAGGAGGCTTCCTTATTTTGTTCTAACGTGCCGACGTGCTGAAAGAATCATTATAGATGAATCTGTTTGCACTTGGAATATTAACACCTTGCGTTAACGTTGATTTCCTACCGCTAAAGGCGGAAAGAAATTATGCTAATTCTTTGTAAATCAGTGTCTATTTTAATAGAGAAGTAAACACTCTTCGCTCGAAACTAACAGAAATGGAAAGTTTTGTTTAAATTTTACAAGAAAGTCAAACTTTATGAAACAAGAGTTTAATTCCTATAAACTTCATGGAAACATACATATGTATTTCACAATGTAATCGCAGAAATAAAAAATAAGAAAATATGCTAATTCTTTATAAACTAGTCCCTAATAGAAAAGCAAAACTAACAAAAATACAAAGTTTTGTTTAAATTTTACAAGAAAGTCAAACTTTATGAAACAAGAGTTTAATTCCTATAAACTTCATGGAAACATATATATGTATTTCACAATCGCAGAAATAAAAAATAAGAAAACATGCTAATTCTTTATAAACTAGTCCCTAATAGAAAAGCAAAACTAACAAAAATACAAAGTTTTGTTTAAATTTTACAAGAAAGTCAAACTTTATGAAACAAGAGTTTAATTCCTATAAACTTCATGGAAACATACATATGTATTTCACAATGTAATCGCAGAAATAAAAAATAAGAAAATATGCTAATTCTTTATAAACTAGTCCCTAATAGAAAAGCAAAACTAACAAAAATACAAAGTTTTGTTTAAATTTTACAAGAAAGTCAAACTTTATGAAACAAAAGTTTAATTCCTATAAACTTCATGAAAACATATGTATATTTCACAATATAATCGCAGAAATAAAAATTTAGTCCGTATCGTGTAAAAATTACAAATTTAATATTTTGAAATCGATAATTTTGTTTCGTTAAAGACACGAAATTAACAGGATCGTTTTAATTACTTGGAATTTGTATTCCAAGGCGTAACTAGAAAATTCTCATTATTCTCTTGGCTTCCGTCAATTATCGATTCTGAGATTTCGAAGGCAATTCAAAATCAAGTAAAATTCCCGGAAAGTTGAAAGAACTACAAAACTCAGTGACTGACGACACAGTGATCGGCACCTACGGATCTTCCAGATCAAGATGTGGAAAAGCGACGAATGCCGCGCGCAGCAATGACTGTCGTTCGTGTCCGCGGGGAAAAAGTTCGAGGCGTCACTCGTCTCTCTCTCTCTCGTCCCTCGGCTGGAAAAGCTCATTCAATTCAATTCTAATGGCGTTGCGCGAGCCGCGGATATCTCTCGAGGCTCGCAACGCGCGTCGATCCGACAGGAGGCGGCCGCCTCTCTCCTGTCTTTCCGCGAGACCTTTTCTCGAATGATGAGAGTATTCTCACCACGTTTTCCGCGACACCGGGGGCATTGCGGATCTTCAAAGAGCCGCCACAGGCCAGGTCGTTCTCGCGTCGTTGATATAAATTACGCCCACACACGTACAACGCCCCTCGTGCACGTACACATCGGCGTATCGCGGCGCACGAGGTCAGATTCTCTAGCGCGCGCGCGTTCACAACCACGTACATACGCGTCGACGTATTACCAGATTCTTAGGAATGCTTATAATTTTACGAGCCCCCTTAATATGCGCTTAGCTTCTGCCGCGGTAGCCTCTTCGGCCTCCGATGCCTTCTCGGCCCTCTCACTCTCCCCTCACCACCCCTACCCACCGCGTGCCTGCCTACGACATTTTCTACTTAACCTTTGAACCAAGATCGTTCGCGCGTAGCAGGTGCATTCCACCTTGCGGCGCGACCATCACTCGAAAATCCGTTCGACGGAGGAGGCGCGGTCGCCGCTTCCTCTCGCAGCCGCGGCGCCGCCAACGTCTCTGTATGTTGGATGTACAGGGTGTCCGTAAAGTCACTTTGCAATTTCGAAAATTTCGTCGCAAGGGTAAACAAAGGGACACAGACACGTGGAAATTATTGCAAAACGAGAGGTATATATTTAAGTTTCCTTTCGGCTCGTTTAATATACATCTCGATCAGCACCATTAATACATCATCCATTAGCTGCACGAAACACATCAAGACGTTACTCGATTTCTTACACGCTCGATGTTGTATTTCCTCGGATGTTGCTGGTCAACTTAAACGTATACGTCTCATTTTCTAATGATCTCCACTTGACTGTCTTTTCAATTGACCTTGTGATAAATTTTTGAATTTGTAAACAGACTCTATGGACACCCTGTACATACATATGTATACACGACCGAGGAGGATTCCGACGAGATTGAAGTTTCCCTCTTCTCTCTCCCGCTCCTGTCGTTTTTCCACTGCAGTCCCCCCCCCCCCTCCCTTTACCGTGCATCATCACCGTGCAAGTTTCTCTTATTCCCCGTCTCACCTGAAGAGGCTGTGGAAGCGAACAGATTATGCGGATGAGGAGGCACGGAGAGTTCGCGGGGAATGCTCGGCCGGCGTAGAATTATTGTGACTGAAGTTTTCCATGGATCGTGCAACGATATCAGGCTTCTGGATATCTCGGCGTTGGCAACTGGGAAGAGGAGAGACTGGGGATTAAAATTCTTTCGACTCTCTCTCTCTCTCTGCGTTTCCTCTTCTCTCGCAGAGTTTATCGCAATCAAGGATTTACCAATTAACCCTCTGCTCCATTGAATCGTTTCCCGAGCTTGTTCTCGGCCAACTCTGATTCCACTCGTTCTGTCGATTTGTTTCGTCGATTGCACAAAGTGTCACGTCGCAGATAACCTCAGAACTCCAGGGAAAAATGGCGAAAGGGTTAATTTCGTCAACATTCGGTTCCTAAATTTCATAGATTAAATGAAATACGACGGAGCGACTCTCTGATCGGAAATTCAATGTTCTCACAATGAAAATGGTTAATCTCGCTCGTGTCTGTCCCAAAATTCATAAATTTGAAGCGGAAATGAAATTAAATACTTCAACCGCCGAATTCTAAAGACCTCGCAGTTTCCTACACTTCGTAAACACTTTGAAGAACAGAATTGAGAAGCACGTTCAAGCGCTTCGCGTTATATAAAATATATATCTTTTCTCGATTTCCTGGGCGCGCTGCGCGCTCATTTTTTCAACGCTGAAGGTGTGCAAAACCAGTATGGTAAGCGAAAGCCGCGCTCGGCTCGTTTACGAGACAGGTGAAGGGCCACTCGGTTTTTACACGAAACGAAACTTCCCGTGTCGCCATTTAAGCGCGCGTGTTACAATCGGTGCGTATGACTTGACCAGTTGTAATTGCATTACATTTCCTCCCGTAATTACGAATCCTAGTCGGCGGTTTCCGATCGACTGGTATCCGCGAAGAAAGCTGGCCTGGCACGTCCGTAGGTAATTAAAAGTTGCAACTATGTGGGCACCACGAATGTTTATTGCATGAAAGAAACCACGACGGCGCTGATTCTGCTAGTAGATGTACGCACAGATACACACGGATACGTATTTTTATTAACAGTCGTTGAATTATCTCTGCTGCAAAAATCAGCAATTATAATACTCCCTTTAATACTCTCTTGTTATCGTCTCGTTATTTATTAATCATTTCGTTCTGATTATTTTCGAATTTAACCGCGATTGCGTTGATTATAGTACAGACATAGATACGTGCTTTTATTAACGTTGTACTAGCCAATTATTTTTGCTGCAAAAATCAACGACTGTAACTTTTTTTTCAGTAAATCTCGTTATTCATTAATCGTTTAATATATTTTCAAATTTGACAAATTATCATTTGAATTGCAATCATTATTATAATTTGGACATTTACGTTATGTTGCAAATTATTGCAGACACAATGAAATTATCCGTTTGTAAGACTCTGACTTACTGACGGAGACATTAAAATTATTAATGCAAGTCGAATTCGACCTTTAAGATTAAAAATTTGTCGGAATAACAAATTGGCATTTCATAATTGTTTGTGAATGAAACGAGAGAAATTAAATGTTAGAAGCGTGAGTGTCGAACGAGCAAAGATACGTATAATTATGCAAAGATACTGTGCAATTTAATAATTTGCCGAGTGACTAATGAATCACGCTAATATTCTTATCTACGGACTGTGTGACGTGAATTGATAAAATGGCACCACTGGCACAGCGTACTTTGCCACTTGTGTAAGTATATTTGATTAGCGACGTGTAATTTAACGTCACCGATGTTTCACAATCGTAAAGATATTAATAAAAAATGCCATTGTAATTTCGCAAACATCAGTCGAGAGAACTGGCAAGGAAATGTCGCGTCACGCTTTGAAATAAAGCACAAAGTTGAATATATTTCTCGGCCAATTAAGCCCTTGAAACCTCCCAATTTTTGTTTCTAGTATCTAATCTCGACCCTAAAGAGAAAATTAGGCTAGAATGAAAGTCAATGCATTTAAAATTCAAAATCGTCCGATCCCTTTGGCATTCTACCCGAGCTGGGCAAAATAACGAATGTCAAACAATCTGTTTTACTTTAAATCGTACATATACTTTTGAAAATAAAATATTTCACTCGTTGGAAAAGGTTTTTTAAAATAGCACTTGAAATTATATTTCGTTTGAAGGATACTCAAAACAATGAAATTTTTATTTGAAATATATCTTGTTCGTATTAATTTATTTTTCTCCCCCATTTGTAACGATCGAATATTACTTTTGCAAATGTCAATGTACACTCAATATAAATGTGCTTGGTAGTGTAGATAGTTTCTCAATCTTTTGGTACTTGTCTCTACAATTTATAATTTAGCAAAAGATAGACATACACATTTATTTTAAATAAATAGCAGCTTTGAAGAGCTTCAAAAAAGCTTTAAAAACTTTAAAAAAAAAAAAACAATTTGATACATGCGAATTTAACTTTCTTCATTTTCGCAAAGCAGAGTAGAAGTAGATGAGAACAGACAGTCATACTTGAAAAAATAAATAAATTCATTATGCCAATATCAATTGTATTTTTTTCAATCCATCTTCATCGTCAACGAATACTTGAAATGTTATTTGACACAAAGTTAAAACATTTTACTTTTACATTTTAGATCAACGAAATAAAACTTGCCGAAAGATGTCTTGCTTTAAATAGCAATTTGTTTGAATTGCGGGAACAACAATTATTTCAAATAGGAGTTGGAAGTGTCTATCCCTGGTTGTTACACCGTGTCCAATCTATAATCGTTCTCAAAAATAACCATTTCAGCAGGACAGTCGGATAATCAGACTTTTTTGAACCGATAGTGATCTAAAACTTCACTCGCGGGTCCAGCCGAGTCAGAGTGCAATTCGTCGGGATTCGAACTGACTCGCTACGTTTTCATTAGTCACGAAACGCGTGGGACAGAGACACACAAACACACACACACACACACACACACACATCACTCGCCTAGTGTCTCAAGGGTTGACTCAACAACTGTCGATTCGTCACTGTCAGCTAGTGCAATGTCACGAGCTGCTCGAGATGAGACGGCCGATTATGGGAATGAAAAATGATCCGCGAAAACCTTTGATATTTCGTTCGCTGTTCCTCGAGGGGCATATGCCGCGGCCTCGCCAGGTTCCCGCATGCAGAAACGAAACGAGTTTTCGTTCTGTCTTTCCTCGCTTTCGAACAAACCGCCTCCACTTCTTTTTTCTTTTTTTTTTTTTTTTTTTTTTTCTTCGGGATACTGCACGAGGAAAAGTGCACACGCAACGAACGAGCGAGGACCGTGACTTTACAGTCGGCGATTGTGCAAGTATCACTGCACAGAAATTTATTGCTTCTGTTGATAATATTAATGAGCCTAATTCTGTTATAAGTGGACGCGCGATGATGTTGCTGAATCGGGGGTTGCAACGCAGGTGAGGGAACTTGCGTCGCGTGATTTTACTCGCAAAGTGATAGACAATTACTTCGAGGTTACCGTGATGTTGAAACAGAGTGAATGCGCGAAGAGATCAGATAGTATCGTAAATCGTGCAAACCGACACGATGGTGTAAACATGAAATTTTCAATTAAAGATCGATCGAAGAAGAAACTTAAGGAGGCCAAAAAGATATAATAGAAAGAGATCGAATCTTTAACGTTCTGCAAATCGGCAAACAAGCTAGGCAGTTGAAATATTGAATCGTTACATCAACGTGAAGGCGTTAAAACGAATAATGTCGCCGTATCGTTTAATTAACGGCGCTTTAATTAATCGTTTATTGGCGTTCCAACGTCTCCTTTCTTATCAACCTTGAAAACGGATGATCGCGAGCGACACGAGCCCAAAACGACGTCCATGGAAATTGCAATTTCTCGTTTTTCTTCACTCCGCGACCAAATGATTACACGCCATGTTCTCGATATCATTCTGTCAACGATCGTAATTAAACAACCGTGAGATGGCTCAATTATCGTTAATATGGTCGCGATGTGCCACTTTCCTCAGAACCTTGGAGAAAAGAAGAAGAAGAAAGAGAGAGAGAGAGAGAGAGAGGTGAGTTTAATTAATCTGCAGTTCATTCGTTAAACCCGGAAATGCGACCCTGTTCCCTCGTAATTGTCTTAGTTCGATCGTTTTCTCGGCTAATTGAAATTCTTATCCAAGTACCAGTGGCGTCGTGAAAGAAACTTGCTGGACTCTATCAATTGATGCTTAATTAACACGTTCGCTGTGATCGTGTGATTTTGTGGTTCGCAAAAGTGTTGTTCGTCGACAAAACCGACGAAACAGCCATTTACATATAGTTTTTAGCGCGAAAAGCGGACGCTGGATCATTCTGATCTGTGTCCGTGATTGAAAAGAATTATTTGGAATACTTATTCGAGAGAAAATTTGGAATACTTTGATTACCATTCATTTGAATTGTTTCATTATTTACTCATACATTCGTTTACGTTCATCGAGTAATTTTAATTAACTTCATTTGATCTGTTCGAGAGCCGAAGGAAACTTGGAATACTTTAATTATTATTTATTTGAATTGTTTCATTATTTACTTATTCATTCATTTACGTTTATCAATTAAGTTTAATTAACAGATACTGCATCATTTGATCTGTCTGAAATTCGAAAAATTATTTGGAATACTTATTCGAAGGAAATTTGGTTGTTATTTATTTATATTATTATTATTATTATTATTATTATTTATATTTATTATTACATACTTTGATTGTTCTTTATTTGGATTATTTAATTATTTTCAGATTTAGTAACTAAGTCCATCAAGTAATTTTAATTAATATTTACTTTCATTGCTCTTCACGGCGTCGATCTATTTTTTATTAATAAATAAAATGTTCGAAAACGAGTCTTTGTATTCTGAGGTTTAGTACTGTATGTAGAAACTCAAAGACCAACGCTGCGGTGTCCGAGCGGTTAAGGAGATGGACTTGAAATCCATTGGGTGCTACCCGCACAGGTTCGAATCCTGTCCGCAGCGAAAGTTTTTTTTCTTCCTCCAAACAGTCACAGTTTCTTCCAAACATCAAATCAACATCCCACGCACGGTATTGTTTTCTCATTTAATTATTATTATTATTAATACCACGATAAAAGGAAAAATGTGAAAATTAGTAATCTGACAGTTGGAGCGTTTACACTGGCACAAAAGCGCAGCGTAAGGACAACACGGAATTCGATTCGATTCGAAAATGCTTCCAACGGTTCATTTGTCAATTTTGTAACGTTTATTCAGCGTCAGCTACGATTGCAAATGGACCAAGAGGAGAGAGAAGGTTCCCGAAGCGCGCAGGTTTCGCGAATACGACGCGATGCTCGAAAGTACGAAGCATGCAGATTTGAACGGCGATTAGGAAGTTGTAATTCGTCATCGCACCTACGCAATGAGCAGTTACGTTCGGCCGCTGAGATTCGACGATAGCGATAATAATTTGCAAAGGGCACGCACGACTCGATAAATCCTTCGCGGTGACGTTGATACATTGCGGAAGATTGGTTACTGCCGCGAGTGATGACAATTGCCACGCTACGGAACGTTGAAAATTTGTAACAGCCGTTGTAAAACGAGTATTACAAATGCGCTTTTGAACGAGCGCTTTTGGCAAGTATCTACCGACTTCGTTTCATTCGATACATTCGACATGCACGTATTATAAATCACATAAATACACGTTATAAATATGTGTACGTACGTGCACACGTGTTAAAGAAAATTTTTATAAATGTTGTGAAATATAATGTATAAATATACGTGTCATAAATATAACACGTTGTAGATATTATGTGTATATATGCATATTAAAAGAATTTTTATAAACGTTGTAAAATACAATGTATGAAACATACGTGTTATAAATATAACACGTTGTAGACATTACGTACATATATGCATGATAAAAAAATTTTTATAAACGTTGTAAAATATAATGTATAAAATATACGTGTCATAAATATAAATATAATACACGTTATTAAATACGTGTACACGTATACATATTAAACAAATTTTTATAAATGTTGTGAGATACAATGTACAAAATGTAATACGTGTTATAAGTATATACATATACATCGTACAAATTCAAAATGAAGACAAATTGTTAAACTTTCAGTGACATTCCACGTAGAGAATTTTTCTGTAAAAAAAATTTAAAAAAGAAATGGCAGAGAAAGAGAAGACGAGAAAAGAACTGCAAATCAATTCTAGTTTTTTTCGAAGGCGGCTGCGCAAGTGAGCGATGCCACGGAGAGACAGGGGCCGTTTCATAAAAATTCCCGGACAGTCCCCTCGTCTTTCTCTCGCGCTGCTCGCCTTCTAAAACCCCGCGTAATTGAAGAAACAAAGGGGACTGCAATTATACGTCGCAATTATGGCGGTGTGAGCGCGCTTGCGCAAACCAGAGAAGCATGGCCGAGCACGGAGGCTTTCTTCCACGCTCGACGCGACTTTTTGATGAAATTATTCCCTCCGGGAGAGTCGTTCTCCGTTGTCGGAAACGGCAGCGAACAGAGAGGCCGCAGCCAGACCGGAAGCGCGCTCTGTCTCGTGAATAAGAATCGTTCGCTCGCGCGGAGTGAAATTAAGCCATTCTTGTTCCACTTTGCTCGAACTAAGACCGCCCTCCTCTTTCGAACAAAATTCTTTCGCGAGTTTTTTCTTATATATAAAATTTCCGTCGGAAAATTTTGGCTGCTCCATGTTGCAATTCTTTTCGCAACTTTCTGTCCTACGCGAGTGAAAAAAAAAAAAAAAGGAAAAACGTTCCGCGTATACGAATGTGTTTATGTTTTCCCTCTGAACTTAAGGAATTTCCAACCGCGGCAGAACAAGTTGTTCCACACCCACACGAGTAAATAAAATTATTTTTCCGATCCGAGGAATTCCGTTTGACCGATGTTTATATCGTAATTTGCTTACGAATGTTTCTCAATTCTCAGATTGGTTGCAGAGACGGATAGAGACTTTTCAATAACGTTCCCTCATTTCTCACGCGATTTCGCAAACGTTCGCCTCCGTTGGTACAATTGAAAGAAACGAGCAGCCAGATAAATGACTTGTAATTAAGCAAGGAACTGAAACATGCGTAGGTGGTGTTTCGAAAGAAACTTGTTGAAATGATAAGAAATGGAAGAATTTGTGCGTACGCAATGTGCGTAATTTAATTGTCGTCGCAGCGATTATGAAACTGAAGATATTTACATCTGCGCGAGTATGTCAATGTTTATACTGCTAATAATTTATTCTTGTGTGACTCATACTAAATGAGTAAATTAAGTTATTTGTAAATTAGACAGTTTGGATAGTTTTGACAGAGATTGATATTGACAATCAGTAAGATTATGTTACTGACACGAGTTAAGCAGAGCAAAGTCTTTTATTTCTTTTAATCGCATACAAATATCGATCATCACAACGAAAGAAATCGAGCGTTCAACGTTTTCGACGTTTCTCATTTTCATGCAAAGATTTAGCTGCGACAGCGACTCGCATTAGAGGAAAAGAAGAGACGGGTGTTCAACAAATTTGGGCCAGTCGTACAACACGAGGAGAGTACTTTCTCATTACAAAATCTCTCGTTTGATTTCCACTTCTCGACGAGGTGTGAAGAGGACGTTTGAAAACAAATCAAGGCTTCGTGCAAGCCATAATTGCGGTGTTGATTCTTTCGTACGAAGAACGAAGTCGCTTTGCGAATAATTAAAAGTAATTATTACCGAATATATTCATTTAATAATATTTTGTTAATTTTTATGTACATAATTAATATTAAACAATTTTTTTTATTTATATTAATATATTCAACCATTTTGTATTTTATTATTAAATTATTATTTATATTTAGTTGTAGTAAATTATATATTACTTTTAATTATAAAATTTTAAATTATTTATTTGAATTATGAATTTTAATTTATTACCATTAATGTTAAGATTTACATTAAAATGAAATTTTTTATACGAAGTAATTAAATTTAATAAATTTATTTTATATTTATATTTATTATATTTATTATCAAGATTATTGTTAATATGAAAATATTTAATTTTAAAAAAAATATATATATAAATAATAATTATATTTATTTAAAAATTAATAAAAAATTAAATTGGAAAAAAAAGACACTGTCAATACGTGCTCCGACGATATACAAATGGGCCTTCAACGTTTCCCCCGAGACAAAATGGCCGTAAAGCTGTCGCGGAAATCGCGATGAACGATAGTACACGTACGGTGGAGAACAAATGCTTCGTGTCGAGGATCCAGCCGCAAAAAGATCCACACGAAGAAGAGAGAAAGAGAAAAAAGAAGGAGAAAAGAAAGAAAGAGAGAGAGAAGAGCGACAAAGGGTAACGCGAAAGCGCAAATAAGACGTCGACGGGTCGTTTAGTCGATCGCGCAAGCGAATCAGAAATCGCATGCAGAGCCACTGGAGAGGTTTACGGCCTTCGTTATCCTCTTTGCGCGCTCATCAAGCTCGGTGAAGAACGCCAGCCCCGGCGTATTTGCGAGGAAAATAAGCAAGCGGCGACCGCGCACGCCTGACGATCGCCAGCCCCGATGCGGATTCCCCGTTTCCGATTCAACGCCATTCCGCCTGTGTGTGACGTACCGAAGTGGAATTATCTCGATCCCCCCCTTCGATCCGATCTCCCGCTTCCCTTTGTTGCGCCCCCGTTGACGTCTTCCTCCGCTTCTTTCCACCAGCCGTCCCAACTTTTACAACATTCGCTTGGAAACATACGCGCGCTCGTTCCTCTCTCGCAGAGTATACGCGGTGGATCAAAAGTCACTTCCTACTTTTTTTTTTTTTAGGAAAAAAAGAGCAAATTTTGGGGAAAATAGCTCTGGCTATTTGAAAGAATTAATGTTTAAAAGCATAATGAAATAATCACGTTTAAACTTGAATTTAAATTTAAGCTGAATGAAACTAGGTTTTTTTTATATTTTGATGTTCAACGTCGCTTGAAAGAAATGACTTTTGAAACAATGGAAAAATCGTGGCGGTCGACATTTGAAAGAAATAATTTTTAAATTTAAACTGAATGAGATTAGGTTTTTTTTATTATTTTGATGTTCAACGTTACTTGAAAGGAGTGATTTTTAAAATAATGGAAAAATCAAGGCGGTCAACATGTGAAAAAAATAACTTTTAAAACATAATGAAAGAATCGCGATTGAACTTGAATTTAATTTAAAATTAACGTGTGTGAAATTAGTTTTTTCTTATATTTTGATGTTTCATTTAAAAAAAAATAGGAAGAAACTTTGGCCTCTGTGTTTTCTTTAATTATAAAACTGCCAGTCTTCTATTATTTAACTCTACTTTATTATTATTTAACTAATTACTAATTTATTGTTTAAACTTTACTTCAGTGCCTCATAGTTTATTATAATTTTCTTATTTCTATATTTTCACAAACCGATCGAATTGAACTTTGAGAATGTCTCGTAGTAAATTTCGTAATAAACGAAGATGAACCAGAGGAAAAGAATATTTCGCAAACGCTCTATTCGTTCCGTTCTATTTTCTTATCCATCACGCTTATCTGCAGCTGCCGCGATTGTACAACCTGTCACATCCATTTACACGCTATTTAACCTTGATAAAGAGGTCTTATCAATTCTAACTTCGCTCGAAGCGAGACACGCGCCAGTTTCGCGTGTTACACGCCTCGTGCTTAATTTTACGCCGCGTAAATTCTTATCGACGACTGACAATCACCGCCAATCTTCGCTTTCAACTCCGTAATTAGCGTCTCTCTTATCCCAACATTTTTTTTTTTTCATTACGCATGCACGATCTTCAAGTCCCCTTTCTCTCCTCTCTGCATCGTCCCAACTATTTGTATTTTTGTGTAGTATTAATTAATTTATTTAATTATTTAATATTTTTATTTCGTAGTATTAATGAATTTAATTAATTGTAACTGACACGCGTGTACTTTTGTACGTGAGTGTGCGATCGGATGAAAATTTACACGACTCGTCGAGAAATTCAATGGAGAAACCAGGCGTTCTTTGTTGCAAGAATGAAATGTAAAATTCCCTTCTTCCCTTCTTAAATATACATGTATATATATTTAAAATATAGTTGCGATATTTTATTTATTTTTCTATATATAGAAAACATGAACTGAAGATGAAGAAATTTATAAATCATTTATAAAGAATCGTCTTCAAAGGAAACAATAGGCACTGGCCGTACCGTGTTAGCTCGCCACCACGTTCGTCGTTCACAAGTATTACGATGAAAACCGTGAAGAAGCTCCCGCAAGAAGAAGCTTTTCATCGCTCGAATATCGAAGAATTTGTCGCTCCGCTTGAAGCAGGTCGAGCGAGAAAACATCAAAGGAACCATCCCCCGACCACGCTTCGACTCCACCCCCACTGGTGTTCTCCTTCCACCGCGACGTAATAATCATTTATTATCCCGGCGAGTAATAACCGGTACGCGGCGATATTATGAAGTTGCGAAATTAGGGCTTTGTTTAAAAATTAGCTGCCCGTACAATTACAGCGCGAGCTTCTTTCATAAACTTCCCCATCAAGGTCCATCGTACGCTGCCTTATTAACCTTTATTTTGTCGCACTATCGAACGTGTCCAATTTTAAAAGCAAATTTTCTCGAATTTAGTCTAACTTCGAAACTATTTTCCAACATTTAACTTACCGTGTGCAAGTTTCAGATACTTGATTTTATTCCAATTTTTTTGTTTTTGCACTTCTTTTGCAAAATCGTGCAATTGAAGTATTGAAATTGAAAAATTAATCAAGTCTTTTTTTTTTAACCTTTATTTTGTCGCGCTATCGGACGTGTCGAATTTTGAAAACTGGTTTTCTCGAATTTAGTCTAATTGCGAAACTATTTTCCATTCGAACACTCAGCTTACCGCGTGCAAGTTTGATTTTATTCTAATTTCCTTGCACTTCTTTTAAAATTATGCAAAATTGAAAAATTAATCGAGTCCCTTCTTTAACCTTTATTTTGTCGCGCTATCGGACGTGTCAAATTTTAAAAACTAATTTTCTTGAATTTTCGAAACTATTTTCCATTCGAACATTTAGCTTACCATGTGCAAGTTTGATTTTATTCTAATTTTCTTGCATTTCTTTCTTTTAAAATTGTGCAAAATTGAAAAATTAATCAAGTCCTGTTTTTTAACCTTTATTTTGTCGCGCTATCGAACGTGTCCAATTTTAAAAACTAATTTTCTTGAATTTAGTCCAATTTTCGAAACTATTTTCCATTCGAACATTTAGCTTACCGCGTGCAAGTTTGATTTTATTCTAATTTCCTTGCACTTCTTTTAAAATTGTGCAAAATTGAAAAATTAATCGAGTCCCTTTTTTTAACCTTTATTTTGTCGCGCTATCGAACGTGTCCAATTTTAAAAACTAATTTTCTTGAATTTAGTCCAATTTTCGAAACTATTTTCCATTCGAACATTTAGCTTACCGCGTGTAAGTTTGATTTTATTCTAATTTCCTTGCACTTCTTTTAAAATTGTGCAAAATTGAAAAATTAATCGAGTCCCTTTTTTTAACCTTTATTTTGTCGCGTTATCGAACGTGTCCAATTTTAAAAACTAATTTTCCCGAATTTAGTCCAATTTTCGAAACTATTCCCCATTCGAACATTTAGCTTGCCACGTGCAAGTTCTAGATACTTGATTTCATTCTAATTTCCTTGCACTTCTTTCGCAAAATTGAAAAATTAATCGAGCCTTCTTTTCTTCATTTCAATTGGAGCTCTATGAACCTTACCGCGAAAGGATAATTAATCGATTATCGAGAAAAGAAAGTATCCACTCGTAAAATCATAAAGAATTAGTAAAAGGTGATCTCGCTAAAGGTGTTGCCTGCCCATTCCAATTAGAACAGTACGCGTTTGGAAGGAGTATCGACGCTTGATAAACCCGTTGATCGTGTCAACGACGAGCTCAAAGCTCGAATCGTCAATGAAATAGCTGCTCGCGGCCTCGCGAGACACGCGAAATTGATGAAAGTATGCCGTGTCCGTGCATTCCGCGGAAGTTTCGAGTTCTGGCCAGCTTTGGCAGGCAACGCGCGAGGTGAACGCATCTGTTTGACTTGGGGGCCCCGATAACGCCTTCGCCCGCTCTCACGCTCTTATTAATGAGAGGACATTCTCGACGAGCTTTCGGAATCTTCGGAAGCTCGCCCAACAGCCTCCGCTCCGAACGAAAGCGCCGAAAACGCGAAGAATTCGCGGCTAGCTGCATTGCCGGCTCCAATGAAAAACAGATGCTGCGAAATCCCGCTTTTTCACGACACCCCTTTGATCGTCGAGCTACGTCACCGTAGGATCGTCCAGACGGTCCTCTCGCTTTCGTCAAGAAGAAGAAATTTGCGGCGCAATGATCATCACGATGAGTTTCGTTCTTTGAAAAATTGATTCACGAATGAAAGTGTCTCGTGTACGCGAGTTTCCTCTATTTTCGATAGAGAACTACCATAACTGTAAAAACTGTCCAACTGTGAAAACTGAAAGTATCTAAGAACATTTCGAAGTACAGTGAAGAGCGTAGTTAGAACAACAACGATGAAAATTGTTGTAGCTCCTTCCCTGCCATTTTATCGAACTTTTTATCAAAATTGTAAATATTATAATAATGTTATAAATTGTTATGTTGTGAAATTAATTAAAACTTTGAAACAAATTGTAACTTTTGTAACAAAAAATAATGTAACAATCCACTTGGTTCCATTTTAAAGCACAAAGTCTTTATCCTTCAATCTAGAGTTTGGGAATGAAAAGACCACGTCGTTCTCAAACATGTGATTAAAAAATGTTTTTCGTGACTAATTTCGTCGCGGTTCCGAATTGAAATCTCTTATAACGATCCTTGATCGACCATTATGAATAAGTTATTTTATTTATAATTTTAATACTTTTAATTTCATTAAAAATTTGTCATATTAAGAGAAAATCTCTACGAAATAAATTACTATAATGGAAAAATTTAAAATAATAATTCATAAAAATATCATATTTAAAATTCCATTATCATTTATAAATCTTCCGCCGATAAATATTAATTATATATGAAATTCTGGATCAATATTGGGATATTTTCTAATAATTCAAATCATTTCAGGATTATTTTCATCTATACGTTATTGTCCAAATATTGATTTAGCTTTTAAGAGAATTTCACATATTATAAAAGATATTAATTCAGAATGATCAATTCATTTAATTCATATAAATGGAGCATCATTTTATTTTATTATTTTTTTTTTCAATTTATATTCATATTACACGAAATTTATTTTATTATTCATGCTGCCATTTAACATTAATTTCAAGAAAATTCCAATACTTCGTTATTCAATCCTATTCAAAGTTCAACAAAAATGGTAGAAAAGAATCGCGCAGCAACTTCAACTTCCAAGATTGTGGTGTTATTTAGTTTACAAAAGAACTCTGTCAGTGTTTTTTTACAAACGTTCGAATTTTTACAATTTTTTACAGCGACGTTTGAAGGAAACGTGACTCTCACAACGATCGTACAACAATAGCTTAGTCGATAAGTTAGCAAACAGTCGATAAGTTGCAACAACTCGTCGTATTTCATTTCCAAGTGTAATCAACGACGAAAACCTCCAAATATAATTTCCCTCGTCGTCGAACGACGTCGCGTGCACGTTTCACGGAAGATTTGCGTCGAATGCGACGCGGAACCACTTCACAGGTGAGATGGTTCTCAATTGAAACGATGATCACGCACGATCCCTTAATTGTGAGACGGCAGGGCGCAGGTGGCTGGGAGAGAGAGAGTGGAGCGTGTGTGCCTGCGCCGCGGCACGCACAAAGGTGTCTCTATTAACCCCCCGGGAAACTAGAGAACCGTGCAAAATGTCTGGCTCGAGAGAGAGAGAGAGAGAGAGAGAGAGAGGGAGGCAGCGCCGCCGCGCTCTATATTAGCTCGTTTTATGCAGACGCCGCGGCTTCTATCAAATTAAGTTCATACAGCGGCTTCTCGCCTTCTCGCGATCTCGAATCTCGGCTACCAAGTTTCCCTTCTCCGATCGATCGGTTCGTTTACGTCGCCGCTTAATCAACGCGGATCTTCTCTCCTCGGGCTGCTTTGGAAGCAACGCCGCCTTCCTGGAATTCGACCAAGACCGCTGAGAATATTCTGATATTTCCTATTCTTCGGTTAATTCCCTGCCGTTTCGCGTAACGTTAATTAACGACAGAGCTACCGACGACTGAAGCGTAAAATTTTCCATCGTGCGTCGACTATCGTTTCATTTATTCTCCCTTCACTTCCTAGCACGTTTCTTTTTCCAATTTTCCAATTGTCGTTTTTCTTTCTTTCTTTTCTTTTCTTTTTTTTTTTTCGTTTTTTAGAACAGAATCCAGCGAAACCACATCGACTCGACTCGGTTGTAACTTTGTGTACCGTTAATCTGTCGATCGACAAATATCGTGCGCCAATCATGTAACTTTGTGCGTGCCATTTTGAGGATTAAAAGTGAAGAGAATGGAAAAGCTTCGCGATACAATTTTAATTGACACGTTTCACGAAAAATCATCTGAATATCTAAAAATTATTTCTGCTCTGTCAAATATCGGCTCGTTTTACGAACCAATAAATTGGACTTGCATGCGATCGTACATCGAACATTGAAATTCAGTAAAATATGAAAAATTTATCTTGTCAGTTTCTCGTAGCTTGGTCTTACTATCGTGATTGATCTTGTCTGCAACGGCACGCTCGCGTACAGAAGATAAACAAAAAACGACCTAAAAATACGCGACAATGAAGAGCACTAGGATCTGCCTGAGAAATTTCACACGTTCTCGGAAGTTTCACAATTTCTGGAATTGATATGCAACGAGATTCCATCCTCTGGAACTTCTACACGCGCACTACGTTCAAGAGTCACGCGAGTAACATTTTCACTCGGACCAGCTGCAACTGTACACGGCATAATTGGCGGAATAGGGGTGTTGTTTTTACTCGTCGCTCATATTCCACGGTGAATTTAATTCTTTGCAATTCAAATGGTCCCCGGTTCTAATAGAACACGATGATTTCGCTTTTTATCATTACACAAAAAAAAAAAAAAAAAAATGAGGTAGCAAGACAGAGCAAATTTTACGAAACGAAACGAATCAGGGAGTGAGGTACACATTTGGTCACCTTCGATTAGATCTTTCATCGCAGGCTCGATTAGCGTGACGAAACTTTATTACGACGTTTCGCTATAATTGAAGAACATTTGTGGAAAACATCACAAGATTGGAAAATTTCATTTCGTTGTTGGAAAATGTTTCGTGTACCAATGAGAATTACTGCCACGTGCAATTTAATTAAAGTTTTCCTTTTGCAAGTAGTTATCAATAGTAGAATGGTAAATGGCTCAAGTTTCGACAAAATGTTTCTATCTCTCGAAAAATTTGACGCTTTGACATTTACGATGCTTTCTACGAATTAATTTACCGTAATTTGTGGCTGCCAAATTTTTGGCAAACGACAGGAAAAATTCTCGCAAAAGGAAAAATTAATTTAATCTAATTTGCAAAATTTCCAAACCTAACCTAAACCAGGAAAGAATAAACACATTTTGCAATTTTAATTTTAACGTAATCTACGATCGGAGGATATTCTAAATAAAAGATTTCTTCTAATTCCATTTAAAAAAAAAAAAAGAAAAAAAAGGTTACACGCCAACGCTAGCAGTGTGAAATAATTGTCGCGAATTTTTGTCACGAAAAACGAATGTGGAACTCGGGGTGGAAAAGTAGCGGGCCGTGCTTCAGCTCGTACGTAGGTGGTCCAAGGCATTCGTTAAGCAACATTGGGTAGATACGAAGATAAACAGAAGCTACACCTCGAGTAACACGTACGGAATTAACATAGCTGAGCGCGGTTCGACGTTTAAAAGCCGATCGCATTTCCATACTGGTGCCATTCGGTCCCATTTCAGACCACTATCTCTTGCTAACACGCTGGTCTATATTTGCCCTCGGACCTCTCCAAGACTCATTTATATCCTGTTATCCGTGGATCTTTACGTGCCGGGCTTTCTCCGTGTCTCGAAGGTCGATCCTCGGTCCAACCGACTTCATCTCTCTCTCTCTCTCTCGCCCACTTTTGTCTATTTCTTTATCGCATTGTTTCGCGCGTGTCTCCTTCTCCGCGTCTCTTCGTGGTCTTGTCGAAAATCTCTTTGGTCGATTGTAAGTAGACACGGAGGAATCAATATACACGTTAATTTAATCGGTATACGTTGTGTATCGATCTTTTTAAGGAGTTCAATCAATTAAAAAGTAGAAATTTGTTTGGAAAACGCTGTTAGTTGATTAATTCTGATTGCAATTGTAATATCAAGTTTGTGAATTAGAAGCTAGAACTATGGTCAAAATTTAGAGTAGCTTTACGAAATTTGAACGATTTTTGTAAAAAATATACGTTGTTCTTTATTGTATTGTAAACTCCTCCCTATCTCTTGCAGTCTTCGTACTTTGGTCGTTAGGAGTTCTAACCTATCAGTAGCTTTAACAAGCTCTGACAAATTTAAGAAGATTTTGCAGATTCACAAGATTTAAAAACATCTCACGAAATTAACAAGATCTTGCAGATGTACAAGATTTGAATGTTCTTTGTAAAATATACAAATAAAAGTTTATTGTTTCATTGTTTCAAATTTCTTCTCAATTCCTTGCCCTCTAATTTCTCCGATGCAACTTCCATACTTTAGCAACTCTAAGAACTAACTCTAAGGTTCAAGATTTTACAAATTTTTGTGAAACGTACGTTGCTGTTTACCTTGCACTCGGATTTCTAGTCTCTCCCATGTGATCTTCGTACATTAGCAGTTCCAGTCAATTTGAAAAAAAAAAAAAGAGAGAAACCGCGAAAAGCGAAATCGTGTACAGGAAAGAGGACGCGTGTCGTTCAGATTCAGTTCCGATCTCGTTCGCACCGCGAGAGAGATCACTTTCCACGGTCCCCGTCATATATAATACTTTTCAACATGACAGCCGGTAGTTTGGATACAAGTCATTAACTCCGGCCGCTGGGAACGCAATATGTTAACGTCACCGATGACAACTAGTCGTTTAATCACTTAACGCCTCTTTTGAATGCCAGGAATCGCAGCCCGCGGACTCTCGAAGTGATTCATCGGCTGCAACGGCATCTCTTCTAATCTCGAATCCCGAAATTCCTTATAAATCGTCGTCCGGCCGGCCGGGTTTCGCGATTTACTTTCGCGCCGGTTTAATGAGGAAGCACGCGCGCGCCGATTTAACGCGTACGTTGCGCAACCACGCAATGTGTCAACGATTTCGCCGGCGAATCGCTCTCCTCTTGCTGCAGCCCGTTCTCTTTCGTTTCGCCTGGCTAATGAGGCCTTGGCTTCTACCGACTTGACCCGCGGACAGATCGTAAAACTCGTTTCCCTTTTTCCCTTCCACCCGGTAGCTCCGTGTCTCAGCAATCGTTATTGGGATCGACAATGCTCGTTCATTTTTATTCTCGGTATTCGTGTCGATAAGTAGGACTTTCCTCTTCAGCGTTCGACTCTGGACTTTTCGAGCTCGATCGCGAGTAAACAATATTCGTTGAGCTTTGAGAATATGGGCCAATAATGTTTTAAAAAGTATATAATCGAAGTATATTGTATGTTAAGATATACTGAGTGTCATGTTATATTACATCATGGGTATTACAAGTATATGCGATACTTTATACTTCATATTATAAAATATACAACTACAGTATTGATCCCTTGCGCTGGCAACCGATTGCGGACCATGACGAGTGACCAAACCGTAATACAATTCGCATACAATATAACCGTGTACAATAATTCGTCTTCTTTTCGAATTCATCGGTATATCACTGAATTAGATTGAATAGAAATTACTATACTAAGAAGTGATAAATTTAGTATTTGTTGCCTGGTTTATATTTAAATATACTTAAAGTGATATATTGAAACATGTTATACATAGGTTGTAAACTATAGTATATATATTTAAATATATTAAAGTGATACTGAGAAAATGTTGCAACTTTGAGATAAAGAAAATTCTCGACGTGAGGTCAATCCTAGCGCGACATGTCCGCAGGAATTTTACATCTACAAGCAACAGAAAAACTGTGAGGAACTAGAAGGAAACGCTTTTTCACCGAGAGGAGACAACGACGGCGATCCATGGAAAGTTCGCAAAAGCCACAGGGTGGAACTTTCTCTGGCGTCGCGAAGGTGGCTCTTCCACACCGCGTAGAAAACACACGGACGCGACACGATGGACGAGTTCTTGCGGCTTCCGGTTCTCGATCGAACGGATCGACGTGACTTTCGTGGGCTGCGTGCCTCGGGGAAACCCGAGTGAAAAAACCCCATCGGTCTCCGTGTATAAAAGCTAGTCTTATTATGAGCTCGCGTTGTGCCTCTCGCCGGCATGAAGTACAACCGCCTATCGTAAAGCACTCGACGCGCGGCTACAGCCGCTTACAAATGACTCTCTTAATGCCCGTTGCCCGCTGTATATATTTTACAGCGAGAGTTCACTCTCGTCGCGCTATAACTTATACTTTCTGCGCCGGGTACACGGCGCAAGAAAAATACGGAGGTCCGTTTTCTCCGCGGCTGCCGAGACGCGCGAGACCGTTAGACACGCAGCTCTCTGTCTCCCTCTTTCGAACGAATCTATTTCACCGGCGTCACTTGTCATCGGGGAGAGTCGATCGAAGGAGATTTCTTGCCAGACTGTCTCGATAAACTTGGAAAAACTATCTACCTGTCGCGTGTGGTTGATGCGGTTGATGAAATCGAGCGAGATTATAATTTAAATAGCCCTTTGCACTCGATTGGTCTGAGGAGACTGGTCGTACCTAAATCTAGCCAACTTCCCCCCTTTTTATAATTTGCTGATCATTATTACGTGCTCGTAAGTAACATCGCTTTCTGATACTGTACAAAATTTTATTTTATTTAAAAGTTAATTTACAGTCTTGATCTATAATGTAATTTAATAATAAGCACGCTAAATGTAAATGTATTTAGCTGGAATATAGGTTATGTTATAATAAGTTAAATTACTGTGATTGATAGGTTATGTTATAATAAGAAATTATATGTTATAATAAATTAAATTACTGTGATAGATAGGTTATGTTATAATAAGTTAAATTATTGTGATTGATAGGTTATGTTATAATAAGTTAAATTATTGTAATATATAGGTTATGTTATAATAAATTAAATTATTGTGATTGATAGGTTATGTTATAATAAGAAATTATATGTTATAATAAATTAAATTATTGTGATAGATAGGCTATGTTATAATAAGTTAAATTATTGTGATTGATAGGTTATGTTATAATAAGTTAAATTATTGTAATATATAGGCTATGTTATAATAAGTTAAATTATTGTGATATATAGGCTATGTTACAATAAGTTAAATTATTGTGATTGATAGGTTATGTTATAATAAGAAATTATTGTGATAGATAGGTTATGTTATAATAAGTTAAATTATTGTGATTGATAGGTTACGTTATAATAAGAAATTATTGTGATAGATATATTATGTTATAATAAGTTGAATTATTGCGATAGATAGGTTATGTTATGTTGACAAGTTAAATTATTGTCACTAGATGGCAATATTTGTTAAATCTGTAGCGACATTACTTATGGATATTTCTAATATTATGCAATGTATAATAGTATCTATAAAAGCCTGAACAAACCCCTAGAACGAAACGACTTTCAGAAGGAAAAAGTTTCTGAAGACAATCCTGAATCAATTCACACTCAATAATTCACATAATACGGAATAATTCACGTAAACCTCTTATCGCTTCTTAGGAAAATTTAGAAAATAATGGAAGATATTATTTTTCCAGAGATTGAACGACCAATGTACGTATAATTAATATAAATGCATTCTTAATTTCTCGCTTCTGAGAAGAGTTGCTGCTTCTTTGTATATGAAGAAATTTTGTTCTTTTTCTTCTCAACTATTTTAATAATCGTCTCCTTTTCGATTGTACTATCCTGTTTCTCACATGGTTTTCACTCTCACGTATGAAACTTTACGAATCTAGGTAATTTCAAGCGTTTAAAGTATTACTCATTGTTTTAATTAAATTTGGAACGCGAGAATGATCACAGATCAGAGGACGCGTTAAATTAGACAGGTGACAATAGAAGGACGGAGCAATCGGATTTAAACCTCAGATGGTGAATCAGTGAGGCAACAACGGGCCAGTGACTTTCCTCGCCCGTAAATATAGAGACGCTGAGCGCTCGTCGGCGTCGTCTTCTACTCGCGAAGAATTCGCAGGCATTGTGCTTCACCGCCGAGTCGAAAATCGCCTTCGCTCGCTCTCGTCTGTTTTCTTTCGTTTTTCTCAACATTCCCGGCACGCTGCCGCTCGTCAACCCTCCGCTGGAAAAATAACAACGGCGCTTCGCTCTAAATCCGACAAACAGTGGCTGGCGCTAATTCGGTTCTAGGCAAATTAGAGTAACGTTCGCTCGACGAAGGTTGGACTCTAACAAAGTGGAAATTCGACCCACTTTTGCTTATCCTTCCTGTTTCCTTTCAGAAATTGAACGTTATCGAGGCCCTCTGTGGGCGGAATTCTTTTCATGACTATAAAGAAATTTATGCAACGTAAAATCAACAGTAAATACAGATTGAACAATGAGCTTCAACGATTTTATTATAACGAGTATCCTCGGATGATCTTCGTCCGAGTCAGAATCTAATAAAGAATCTTTGGATCTGTTACCAAAAGCTGATACTTCTTATTTTCATTGCTCTTTTATTTCTGTATGATTTTGTTATTCAGATTGAAGAACCTCTGATATATAACACTAAAAAGCAAAGAAAAGCGTTATCGCAAATATACTGAAATCTATTATCGTAGCACATTGCGACTTGAAAGTTATAAAGATTATATCGTCTGAAAATAGTAAAAAAATGCATACAAACGAGATATTGATATACAAATTAAGAGCTGTCGCGTATGCTTTCTCTTGTTTAACAAGCACCGATAGAAGAAAAAATAGTGAAACAATTGCACAAGATGGTTCTTTCAGCTTCTATCTGCAGACAACTTGCGAAAGCATTTGCTTTGATATTTCAGGATAACCAAGAATGTTATCACTAAGAAGACATTATATCACGGAGATTTACTCCTTTTGATTTAACAAGAAACTATAACAATAACTATTTATTTTAATTTACGTGTAACAAGTTCTTCACGACGACCACTTGTTCCACTTGATTCTTAACAACTGACGTTACAATTTATTTCATTTTCTTCGTTCTTCTTTTGCAACGACGTTAAGGCTCGTTTGAAAAATACGCTCACCCCCATAATGCAACGCGGTGCACACGCCTGTGGAAAGGAATCAAGTTATTTAATAAACTATCGACACATTGGTATGTGACTTGAAAGTTACACAGACCTTACAGACCCGTCGGCTTCTCCCTCTTTCGGAAATTACTCAGGTTATTAATTTAATACACGTTGATGCCTCGCCAGAATTCCCCCGTCTTTAAATCACGGATAAAAGTGACACTCGGTGTACAAAATCACAAGTCTCTTAGCCCGGGTCCCATAAATCCATCGGGAGGACGTCGCGGCAACAATTTTCTGAAAGCTTCTCGAAACGCGGGGCGCAGCTTCGCTCGTGCGACTGCATTATCAGTCGCGGTGTGATTTATAGCTGGCGTCGGATCGAAGTAGCAGCGAGGAAACAATGACGTCGTTGGAAACGGTTACGAACCTTTTATGAACCCCCGAAAAGCGACTGCCTCTCTCTCTCTTTCTCTCTCTCTCTCTCTCTTTCCTTGGCCAGCAGCCAAACCAGCCGACGGTTTATTATAGTTTTGTTATGACAGCGGGGCGTTTCGGTAAATTAATGTTGAAACAAATGTATCTCGTCCCAAGAGAGAGAGAGAGAGAGAGAGAGAGAGAGTCCACGGTTATATCTCTAATTGAATTGGTAAACACCATAAGTTAACCGGTAAGTAGTCATGTCGGCGTAAATCACTTTCGGAAGATGAGCTGTCACCGCGGGACAGCCGCTTCGATGGGACCGAACGATCCTGGCCCCCGTTATTCTTAGCGAATTCGAGAGAAACCTCGAGAGCAGCCGCCACGACGCACCAGCACCACTCGAGATCCTTTTTATGCAATGGATCGGCCCATTGACAACGGCGAATTGACAGCTTGATTCATAGCCCGCGGAGGACGATGCCTCCTCCCGAGTCGAGAAGGGAGAAAAGCAAATTTACGGAAAGTGCGATCGACTTGCGCAAGGATTGTTTTAAAGACGATCCCCGAGATGCGGAAAATTTGTTTTCACTTCTACGTCCAACGAAGAAACGTTTAATACTAGAACTACCGACGACTAACTCGTGAAATTTCCATCAGAGATGTTAAAATAAAAGAAAACTTCACAACACTTGTAAATAGGGTACGCGAGCTTTTATTCGTGTATTTATACGAAGAATCGTTCAAGTCTCTAAAAATATATCTTCCTTTTGTGTCTATAGAGTATCTAATCGAAATGTAATAATCGAAATGGCCATTTTGACCATTTTTGGTAGTTCCAGTGTCAAATTGGCAAACACTTTTCGCATAAATAACATGGAAACTAAAATTTTAATCTTTACGCATCTTTGAGCTTCGTTTTAAAACGATTATCTTATCATCACGGCTATTTTTTCGCTAATAACTCAAGTTCAAGATCGTTGTAATGGAGTCAACACGCTTACAATTTCGAAGAGTTTACTCCTTGTTACAATCGTGTATGAAGTAAAATGATATAGAATACTTTCAATGATATAGAATGTCTCTGTGACGATTTAGAATGTTTTATGCTCTTAATGATATAGAATGTCTCTGTAATGATTTAGAATGTTTTATGCTGTCGAATGTTTCCAAAGCATGTCTTTATATATATTTGGTTATCATCGTCAAGTGGAAGGAAAAGAAGCATAGATGATATTGGATCTTGCCCTTATGACCAACTATTCACAGTCCACTTTTGTGTGGACTGTCGCTAGCTCGTTGTCAGTATTTTCATAGATTCACTATTGTCCGGGTTGGACATCCAACATCGTTACACGCACGGTGTGCAATTCATCTCGATCTCGTCTTCTCGCATTAGAAATTGACAACCTCGTTTCCTCGCGAGTCAAATTCGACAACCCCTTTGCGAGTCAAGGTTTCTCTACAGACTTCTGGTTTCTCAAGTCGTTGCAACGAAAATGAAATCCGACGTAAATGACAGAAATTATTCGAGGGGTCGGCTGTGCCAATTTGCCAACCGACGCGAGGTAACAATCGCTCGACTTTCGAGCGTTGGCAATTGCCAGAGTGAAACCACGAAAATAAAAAATGAAACGACGAGACCACACTGTAACTCCTTCACTTTCGTGCCTGCGAAAGGGTGACAACCTCCGCCTGTGTCGAGCCTCCGTCGAGCGTGGAATTCAATTTCGCATCATTGAGTTATTTAACAGTTTGTAATTCGCGTTGCCAGGCACCCTGCCAAGCTCTGCCTATTTAATCTGACAGGCAGAGGAGGGAAACAGAAAAAGCAAGGAATAGGAGGAGGGATAACGACGCCGAGAGTCAGAAACCGACTCAATTCACGGTTTTCTCTCTTTACCTGGCTATTCGTACTGGTACTCGCGGAGCTGATAATCCAGTGGGTCCCCTATCAATCCATCGTACGCGCGCATGCATCATCGAGCAAAAAGAAAGAACGGCGCGCGCGCACGGGGGATGATTTTTTCGCGTGGCGGCGGATGGAACGTGCTTGTTTCGCGTCGCACACCCAGCCACCGGCTAGCCCGATAGAAATATTTTTGCCAGGCTAAATGGGTTTCTTCGCAAAGTCCGGGGGAAACACGAGGGCAGCAGCTGGCCGGCGATGCGACAAATCATACCTGCTGGACAGCCTACACGTCGCAGCCAGCCACGGTTGCGCGCGCGCCTCTACTTATGTACATGCTGACGCACCCGCGACACAGCCACTTGGAGGGATAAATAACAGGATTCGTTCGACAATTTTGAAGTCGAGGAACTGAAGGTGAGGCGAAATGTTATCGACACGCTTAATTTTTTTTTACAAGCTTTGAAAATGAACAACACACAGTGTGAAGAGCTTGACGTAAGTAAGAGCGAATCGAAGTGAAAAATGATAGTTGATAGTTGGAGCTGAAGTGACTCTGTGAAAAAAGATCGTGTAACTAGTCACTTGGTCTTAGTTCAAACGTCGCGCAGCGGACGACGAGAGAGTGAGAATTTGTCTTTCGTTTTTCTCGAAAATTGTCGAAATTCAGACGCGTGTGAAAATGGCGAGCAAATTTTTTCTGGCTGGATCCATCGTGATTTTGAACATTGAAATTTTCTCTCGGAGCTTATCGTGCGATTTATTTTCACAATTTTGTCGAACATGGAATATCGAAGGAATGTTAAGATTTCTTGAATTTTCGTCGAAAAACAAATCACGTAAGTTTTAAAAGAAAACTTTAATTTTCAAAATGATGATGAAACTAGTTGCAAGAAAAAGTTTTTACGTTTGTATTTTTACAGTTTTCGAGAAAATATTATTCTCGACTTTCCATCCGACAAACAATCATTCCGTGAAATTACGCTTGAAGGAAACGAACTTACGACTGTCGCTTCACGATTTGAAATAAAATTAAATAAAATTGTTATATGATCGAATATAACTTTCTTTACGAGATTGTGTCAGTTTGTCAATGATAGTTTCTCGTTGTTTTTAATACAGTTGTGCTCTTCATTGTATTACCAAAATCTGTTTCCATAAATAGCTCGTTACGTGCACAATAGCAATTTTCAATTGCACAGCGATAATACAAGAAATATGATTTAATAAGATTTATGAAAACAAATATTGATATTACAAAAAAAAAAAAAAAAAAAACGAGGCGTATCGATACTTTTTAGATGCACTATCTTGTGTTTTAATGTCACGTGTTTTATCTTTATTGTACAAAGGAAATCGATTCTATTTAGTTTTGTCAAAGAACTATAAAAAAAATTTATATTGTTCATTTATTAATTACTCAAGCTTAGATAAACTGTAATAGTAATGCTAAAAAGAAAAACTGATCAAAGACTATCGAAAGCAAATGTAACTCGAAGATAGAAAATCAAAGACGATTCATTGAAATCCTTTTAAAAATTTCCATAATTAATATATATATATATATATATATACACACGATCGTCTTATTCTTGCCAAGCCGCGATCGCTCGAATTGCATAACACTATATCCCTGTCCTTTGATCCTGCCATCGAAATGCTTTCTTTATATACCGTTGGCAATTAAACGGAAAGCAACGACGCTCCGAGTTCATTTTTCACGTGACAGTGATAAAACTGTACGCAAGATCGTCGTGGGTGTGGAATGCATGAGAAGAATTTTAACGCGGTGTAAAGATTATGTGACCTTGCGCGGAACCGGAGGGAGTATACTCGTTTATGGAGTCCGACGATAGGCGATATTTCCAGTTCCGCTTATGAAAGACCTGCGTTTAATTAACCCTAAAAAATATATATATATATATATATATATATTACTTATTCAATTATTCTAATTATTCTGTTTCATCGGTGCCCTTAACGAAGTATCTCAATGACCAATGAAAGAAATTTATATTTCCCAGCGCGAGAGAAATGTCTGTTGTTTAAACATTCGCGAAAGATCTCTATAAATTACTATAAATTTACTAAATATATAGCAAGTGTAGTAAATTTGTAAATATAGTAATTTAGTGCCATATAGTAACATTATCGCGTTATGTACTATAGTATATTTACTAAATATATTATAAATTATTAAAATTTGCTATATACTGTATACTATACTACAAATTACTGAAACTTGCTATACTATAAATTACCAAAAATTACTTTGCAACTTTCAATTCAGTTCAATACAATTTGCCGCTCCGAGTAGAACGTACCGTAGATACACAGACTGTAGAACACTCCAAACGAGTTTTCACGCTGCAGATCAAAAATACCGCTAATAAGAGTCGCTTATCGCGAGTAGCCCGCGGATAAAGAATTGAACGAGTCGACAGCGTTGCTTGCTCTTGTTTCCAATTGGCGAAAGTCGACGCGCCGGGGTGGTGCACGATCGTTAATTTCGCGCCAAACAAGCGAATCAACCTCTTTCTTGTTCCAAAATTGCAATGTTCTCTCAGTGTTAAGTACGTTTGAAGTAAAACAAAATAGTCGAGGCGAACAGTAAGTTTGTTACGTCTCAGTAATTTCTATCCAGCGATATCGTGCCGACGAGTTCGAGAAAGAGAGCGACGAATTGTTGTACACGGTATTTGGTCACTCGTTATGGTCCGCAATCGGTTGCCAGCGCAACGTGGCACTCCAAGATGAATCAAATCGAGTGAAGCAAAATTGATGGAGCGTGGGAACGAGGTTAATCCCACGCCGTCGAAAAACACAAAGACCCGCTTGAAAATCTGCTCCGCAGTGAAGAACAACCCCGAGAAAGAAGAAAACAGACATAACCTCGTCTCGATTCACGAAGGAAACGAACAAAAACAGCCTGAGGGGAAGTTCAATGTTCGTTAATAACCAAAGGCAGTTGAAAGAGAGAGGAACGAAGGAGCGAGAAAAAGCTTCGTCGCTGGTAATCCTATAATAACTCGTAACAACTGTATGTACAACATCCGACTATCAGGCGGAACGTGTACAAGTATCCGGCGTTATCGAGCGAGCCACGTGAGAATTCCACGGAAGCGGGAAGCAGCGCGAGGCCATATGGCAAGAAGACAAACAGGCGTGCACGCGCGATAGAGAGAGGTAAAGAGAGAATGACTTGGACGTAAAAAGAATTCACCGCGCCGAAAGGGAATGGGAAGAAGGCTGGAGAAGCCTACTCTCGCGGGGCAAGTATTTTCGCGGCGAAAAGCACACCGGCGAATTCCAGCGGGGCCAGGTCGATCGACCACGTCCAAGAATAAATCACGTGGAAAAGGCAGGGAAAAGAAAGCGGTTCTCCTCGTCTGTGGCTGCCGGTGCCCCGCAATCTGGTAGCTCGAGATATCCCCGCGAGAGGGTTAATAACTTTTCCCGAGTTTTCCGCGGGCCGTTAATTAATCGGATGCCAGGGAGGCTGGACTACTGCCTCTTACAAGAGAAAACGGATAAAGCTCGCGAATATGCAACACGTGTACGTGCACGAAGGATCGGGCAACGAGGAAAGAAACGAGAGACGACGAGGAGGAATCGCAGAGGGAAGCCGTGGGGGTTCCGCGGGGTTAAACAGTCGGTATTTCAGTAATGGAGGCTTATCGCGTGCTACCGCGCAAGTTCCCCTTGGAGAGGAACTCTTGCCAGCTGCCGGGACTCTTACGAGCCACGGTACGGCGTTTATTAATTCGCCACTTACCGCGCGTACTCTGCGCTCCGTTCTTTCGATATCGATGAGGGATTGGAGGCCCGGTACGCTGGACAATCGGCACCGCACGCTGGAAAGCGGCCATGGAAACTCTGGCAGCCTAGTCGTAAATAACGCACCGCGACCGTGAACTCCATCTCTCGGCTGCAATTAACCGCTCTTCTGTTCTTTTTTCCCTTTGTTTCGCGGTTTTTAGCTCGTTTCCAGTCACTAATTTCAGTGTATGCTCGTCTCTCGGAATCCTTCGATCGAAGCGCGACTCGGCATCGACTTTTCGGGAAATTTTCTTTCAAATTTTTGAGAGAGGAGTATTTCATTTTACGTATTCGGACTTCAATGCGTTCGAGATGTGAATGTAGCAAAAGAAAAAAAAAAAAAAAAATCGAGATGATTTGTCATCTGTTTCCTGCCTACATCGCCTTCAATTATCAACATGGAGGACTGGAAGGATCGTTAATTTGTTCTTTCGTCGTTTTTTATTAATTTCGTTCGTAACTTTGTGGCATTTTGCAGTGTAAATACAAGTTGCTATAATGAAAAAATTTAAAATAATTGCTCGTGAAAATATTACATTTAAAATTCCATTACGACTCATTAATCTTTCAACAACGATTGATATTAATTGTATAGGAAATTTTGGATCGATATTAAGAATTTTCTTAATAATTCAAATTATTTTCATCTATACGTTATTGTCCAATTATTGATTTAGCTTTTAAAAGAGTTTCACATATTATAAAAGATATTGACTCAGGATGATTCAGTTTAATTCATATAAATGGAGCATCATTTTACTTTTTCCAAATTTATATTCACATCAGACGAAATTTATCTTGTCATTCATTCATGTTTGAATAACAAAGAGTAAATACAAAAAATTATTCCTGCCGAGTATTCGCAGAAACGTTAAAGTGCTCCAAACGTTAATGAGCTCCGTCATGCATAAACCGCATACGAAGTCTAATATCGACTAGAATTTCCTCTGATATTTCGCGTAAACGCGTGCTCAAAACATCAACGTACTTTGTGCCTGTTAAGAAAAAAAGGTCCAATTAAAAATTTATCAATTATACCTGCCCATACGTTTAAACTAAACTGGCGTTGACGTCTTGAATGCACAATAACACGCGGATTTTCTCCATCCCAATTATGATTATTATGAAAATTGAATATACCATCCCTTGTAAAACTAGCTTTGCTCTAGACTAAAATATAGGCTAAAACTAGAGTTTGCTCTGTTTATAAAATTCATTACGTCTCATAAACGAAGGACAGATAGGACATATATTTATATGACCTTTTTTTCATTATTTTTAGGCGTACAATCAGCTCCCGAAGTGGGTCCCACAAATTACGAAACACTCTGTATAGGATTTTGCTTCGCGATTGACTTAATATTGCACGTCGCTAGCTACGTAGTATCAATTTTATTTATTGTCTCGGTTGACCACGGAGGGAAACGTTTCTGGCAAAGTCAAGGAGCTTCGAGTCGAAGACAAGTCAATAATCTACTTGATCTCGTTTCAGAAGCTTTTGCTTCAACAGTTCTTTGCAAGATTATAGGAAACACCCTGTATATTGGACGATTGCAAATGAAAATACCAGTAGAAATCGCAAATACGTGTTTAAGGACGTTTAAAGTGTATTGCACTCGATGTTCAACTCTCGGAATATATCGCATAAACTTTAACTTTCGCCAAGGGGCTAATTTCCAAATGTCTCAATCGACGATTCCAGCGGAGAACGAGGTTGGTTTATTAATTTCGAAACTGCCTACCTGGGGCTGCGCCAGCAGAATATTATGTATTTGGATTCGGGTGGACGAAGACGCAGAACTGGTCCTGCACGACAGCTGAGAGCCATCAAAGGGAACCCGACTCGACGATGGTCGCCCCCCTTTATATCCAGATCAGATTCGCGATATCGCAGGGGCAATTCCTAATTAATTGCCCCGCGTCCTCGCCTCCACACGATCGCCGACAATACCGCGCCGCTGTTTGTACGATAATTCATTTCAATGTCGCGTACGAGCCGCTTGAGGTGTTCGAAATATGTAAAAGGCGAGCAGAAAACAATCGAAACAACGAGACTGAATTGACAGAGGCGACGATGCAAGTACAAGTGTGCCACGCGTCGAGCGGAAAGCAAATTACCGATCGGTCAGACCGAATTCTTTCTACACGCGCGACAGCATAACAGAGATTGTCAAGCGACAGAATCGTTGGCGTCGTTGTTCCGGCGAACGACTCTCTTACGGTGTGCGTTGCCGCGGTGAATTTTCGAGCGAGCAACGCGGGCCGAGGCACGCGAAGAATTTTAGCGGATCGAGCGTCGAGCCGTGTCCGACTCGAAAAATTTGTCGCCCGATCCACTCTCGTCGATCAATCAAAGAATTGTCAGCGGACACACAAATTACAAGAATCCGTGTCGGACAGTGAAAATGAAAGTCTCGAGACAACTATTAAAATTCTAAACAATCGAAACGAATGCGCGAAAACTGGCGACAAACAATTCGACAAAAGAATCAATTCGTCAATCAAGATCCGAGCCTGGGTGGAAATAAGAGTTTCAAGGCAGTTATAAAATTCTGTAAGATCGAAGTAACGTAAATGACGACGAGCAATTCGTAGAAAGTTGATCAAGATTTCGATCCAAGTCTGAGAAATGGAAATGAGAAATGTCTCGAAGCAGTTGTCGAATTCTGAGCGTCGGAATAAGCGCAATGGGCGACGAAACGGCAAGAAAATAGTCTTGCAATTAGCTCGAACAACTGATTTATTCATACTGTTCCTGCCACAATTGCGGAATCGGTGTCAGGCATTGCTCGCATGCATTTTTCATCGCGATTTCTCGAGGTCACACCGTCGAGCAACCGTGCTCGCGCTCGGCATTGAAACGATCCGGTATTGAAATCGTCCTAGATCGTGGCTCGCGTATCGCCTCGAAGGCTGAACCGACTTCCATCAGCTTCTTGACACCCGCTGACTCTATCTTCTTTTTCTCTTTTTTCTTTTCTCTTCTCTTTCGAGCTCTTCTTTGTCCTCGGTTGGCAAACAGGTCTCCACTCGCTATCGATTCCATCTCGCCGTACTTCCGGGAGTCTTCTCTTCCTCTAAACTGGACGAGAGACCACGCGCATTGTTCGCTCTCCTCGCGTACGTGTAGATCCGCTAAACAATTCCTTAATACACGAACGGCTGTTTCGATTATTTTTGAAATTAGAGACAGACGGTGATGGACCAGAAGTGGTGAAAATTTGTAATTTCTGTTCGAAATTTTGCAGCTGCAAAACAGTGTATTTTTAGAGATTTAAATGTATTACTTCTTTTCTGTAAATGTGTAAATAAAAATTTGTGCAGTCTGTTGTACACGTCATAAGATTCTACTGTATCTAATTGAAATTTTAGGCTTTCAGTCATCGGTAATTTTGGTGTTATTAAAGTTTCCTTCGTTATTTCGTGATATATCTATAACACAATTTTGCTCTGAAGATCAAGGGAAAACAGTTCTGACCGTACATTTTTGTTAGAGACGAGTTAGTCGAATTGCCTTACTATGTACGCGATTATCAACCGAGTGAAAGAGAGCAAATTTTATTTGAAGATGAAATGAAAAGTGAATTGTGCGAAATACCTATATTATTTCAGTTTATCGTCTTCAACGTTGTCATTCGAGAATACGAGAAATAACAACTTATTTTGAAGTACCAATAATTTCACATGAGAAACAACCTCGTAGTTTCTTCATTTCAACACGAGTGAGATTCGCAAATTACTTCATTGCTTCAAATTTTGCGTTTCAGATAGAAAATAGTAATTTTTAATATCAATTTATCAAAAACGAAATAAAATGACATGCTATCTGAAATGATACCTAGGATTTTTCAGTGCATGTAATCGACAAAGGAAAAAGATTATGTATATATATATATATTCAGAAAGAATATGACTGCACTTATTTCTGCATGCTGTCATGCTTTCATTCGTACCGAGGCCAATTTACACAAAAGTAAATCGCATCTCTGGAAACGAAACGAAACAAAATCAACAGTTTCGAGAGTTTCGAAATCACGTCGGACTCGTGTTTCAAAATTACTGCAGTTTCAAAGTCCCGTCATTCTAAAATCTTTCTTTAAAGAAACTCGAACGGGAGACCGGTCGACGAGGAGTCGGATGAAAGAGAAGAAGAAGAAGAAGAAGAAGAAGCGGAAGGTTGGCGCAAAAATGACGCTGAATCGATGAGAGAGAGAGAGAGAGAGAGAGAGAGAGAGAACGCATCGTTCGGAATTGCAAATTGTCGACCAGATGGACGAGCGTTTGGTCGAAGGGTGAAATTCCACGACCAGTCGGCCGGCCAATGGAATGATATTTGGGTTACGTAAGCAACACCACGAAGAAGAGAATGGAGAGGAGAGGAAGGCAGGAAGAAGGAGGAGTGGAGAACGTAGGAGCGAAAGAAAGGAGGTGAAGGAAGAAGAAGGAAGTGGCGGCGTCAGAAGACCGGCCGCAGAAGGACTCCTTTATACACTTATACGTTCTAACTGTCCTTCGTGACAAACCGCGGACGCGTTCCTTTTGCAGCCAGTCATTGAATTGTAGATTCGTATGGACAGATGGACACGTCCGTCGACAAACTTGCAGTACTTACGACTGGCAAAAAGCCACCGAGACCCTGGAAATCTTGCGATCGTTTATATATCCCGTCGACAGATCCCGGGAGACTTCCGTTTCGATTCCTTTGGCTTTCGTTTCTGATCGCCTTCGGCTCCACTCCACTCCACTCGATTCGCGGCTCGATCCGATCAGCACGCGACCGATTTCTTCGTACGAGTGTCGTCCGCGAGAGGAACGTTTCATCCTTTTTCAGTCAGTTTTAGAGAAGGTGATTTTTAAAGAATTTTTCGTTTTCTTTTTCGTGTAAGAAACATTTCTCGAACGAAAGTAATTTTTAGTTAACTTCGTATTAAGAGGCGCGAGAGAGTATGAGAGGGTGGAAAATTTTACGATATATATTTCAATATATTAATTTGTATATTAAATTATTACAAAAAATATCTTTATATATGTCAGTATATTTTAACATATTAATTTGTATGTTAAATTATCACAAAAGAAAAGTATTAAGCCATATTGCACCTAACCTAAATCTAACCTAACCTAAAGTCTAACCTAAATCTAATTGTTAAGGAGATGTTTTACGAAGATAAAGACTGCATAGAGCATTAGAAATTACCATTTACTTGCAATACATATGTAATAATCATATAATATCAGTAATACACACGATATTAAATATTGCATAAATATAAACACACGATATAACATTAAATGTTAATAACCTCAACAGTATTGACAATATACACAATATAATATTAAATATTGCAATATAACAGATTGCCTTGCTGTTTAGAGGAACGAACAATGCAGAAGCAACTATGTTGAAACAGATAGGTTTCTCGGTAGCGGTGCGAGCCGTAAATCATTCTTGATAGAAGCTCGCGATTTGGGCGGATTAGAGACAGCTCGTCGCTGGTAATTGTGTTTAAATATACACTGGCGCGTACGGCGGGGGATAAGGAAGAATTCAAATTCAGACGAGGACGCGCAGGGTTAATTGTGATTTGTGGCTTTAGATTGTTGCGGATAGACGTCGCGGACATTTTCTTGGACATGGCGGACGAATAAATAAAGATGTCCACGTCGTGTGATTTGCGCACGGCACGTCGCGAGGAATCATCCGCCTTGATCATCGCGCTGGCCTCACCCTCCCGATTAATCCGCCTTGTTTTCAAAGAACGAAACGCTCTGGCGAAATCGAGATCATCGGCGCCGAAATCTCTCGGAAATTCTGACCGATCAGTCTTTCGTACTCGCGTTCGAGGAAACGCGCGAGACTCGAGAATAGAGATCGACGATCACCTGTTCGAGCGATCTCGTTCGCTGAGGAGAGTTGTATCATTGTATCGTTTCAGGATGAATCGAGTCGTTCGAAAGAATCCGCAATTAAAACGCTTTGTTGCTCTCGCTTTCTCTCTTGCACGTTTTCCATCAACAAAGAGAAAGAGAGAAAGAAAGGAAGGAAGAAAGAAAAAGAAAAAATTTGGAAAATTAGTGGCGCTGCCGATCCGGCAAAACTCACGCGTGACATATTTAACTGAAATTGACCGTCCGCTGAAACAGTGAAAAGTGAGACGTTCGGCGGGAATAAATTACCGAAGTCAAAAACGCTTTCCGTTTAATTAACGTCATTTAATGAGAGATAGCTATCCACGTGGGACGATCGTCCCGCGTCGAAAAAACGAACAGGTGACCGGGCCGTCCGTTGGATCCGACATTCGAAAGGGATAGTGGTAATTAATCGACGTAATTTTTGCCTAGCTGAGAAGCTTCAGAATCGAACAGACAACTTACTATCTTGTTACCCAAGTAGCTGTTGGTTTCGAGGCAATTCAGCGAAGAAGAAAAGGCGAACCAAATTGTCATCGAAATCTCTGTGTGCTTCGAAATCTCTGTATTATTTACGATATGGAAATTGTTCACGTAGCAGACAGCATAACTGTATCAGTGACGATGAAAAATTGTCGATATAACTTTGGAAAGAATTGTATAACCATTCATCTGGTCTCATTTCAAAGATTCAAGATTAAAAGAAGATACAATAAATTAGTGATAAATATAATTAATGATAAAATTATCATTTTTGAAAAAAACAAATTCTAAGCAGTTGTCAAAATATAATAGATACCTACTTCATGATGTTGGTAGGAATGTAGATATTAAATTGTATATAATTATATATAATACCTGTGTATTATATAAGTGTTATATATATATATATATATATATATATATATATATTATACAGGTAATTAATTTAAAAATACATACAATTCAAAAATATTTGTATTATATATTCCTGTTTGCGACGATACGAAGATAGTGTAATATGGAAATGCTCGCGTAGCAGAGACGATGAAAAATTGTCGATATAACTTTGCAAAGAATTGTATAACCATTCATCTGGTCCCGTTTTAAAGATTCTATATATCTTTGTTGATCATCAGTTTGTTTCTTGTTTTCTTTTCCTTTTCGAGATGCGTAGGTAAAAAAATTAAAAAATTTTTGAAGATTGAAGTTTCCCCTTCACAACAAATTCACACTTCTTTCGCTATTTTATCGAACGTGTCAGGATTAAACGGCGATAAATTTGAAAAACTTCGGCATTTCAAGTTCGATAAAATGTTTGAAAAAAAATCGTGCAATAAATTTTAAGAGCTCTCTGTAGAGACTTGGTGAAAAAAAATTATTGCACGCATGTTCGAACTTTGATCCTCACTTTCCTTACCCGCGAGTCATCTTCGAAGAAAAAAATCGAACCGAAGACAGTCAGAGTAGAAAGATTTTACCAAGTTACGTTGCTCGAAGTTACGAACAATTTTTCATTGTTTCTTGGCTGTTTGCCTCGTGTACCGCGAGTCGCAAACCAATTTGCAGAGACGACGATAATTACGGGATAGTTTCACGAGGACTATGCCCGTATGCCCGATGTTGTCGAATTAAAACCACTTAACGACCGACCGACGTAAAAAGAGAAACACGCCCGTATGAAGGCGCATGGCAATGCATTCTTAAGGATTATCTCGGACGTTTATAGTTTCGTAACTTTACATTATGGTAATTGAAACAGCGGAAGTAAATCTATCCGTCGTCGACTCTCGGCAATTAAGTGGCTCGCGAAAGACAGAGAGAGAGAGAGAGCACGAAGGAAACTCGTTTGATGGCTGCCAATGTTGTCCAAGTTTCAAGATGAAAAAAACTTCATCCTTCACCCTCGAAAGAATCCTCCAAGTCTCAGATTTCTAGTCACAATTTCACCAGAGTTTCGCTAGTCTTTCTGCGAAGAAAGGTCGATGGTACAGTGAAATTTACATTGAAGATCGATCGTGGACCATAAATGACACTCGGAAGTACAGACGAAGGACGTTCTCTCTCTGGGGGCAGGAAGTTTATTTTTTTCTGGAAATTACGACGTTGCCAACATACCTTTAAAAATCAAGACAACAAACGTGCAATCACGGTTAACTCTCTTGCGCTGAAACGAACGTCCCGCGCAGAATAATTTTGGATCGAGAATATTTGACCCAAAATTGCAATATTTTCTCAGTTTTAGTCAAGTATATTTAAGTGTAACACAGGCAAAACAAATGATAAGTTTGTTTGCTTCTCAATCATTTCTATCCATTAGTTGACATCATACCAGGAATTTTTCTCCCAAAATTGTCATATTTTCTCAGTTTTAAGTATATTTTAAGTAAAACAAGATAGGTAAAACAAATAATAAATTTATTACTTCTCGATAATTTCTATCCGGTGATATCATACCGACGTGAGTTCAGAAAGAAAAGGAAATCGACGAATTATTGTATACGGTTCGGTCACTCGTTACGGTCCGCGCAACCAGTTGCCAGCGCAAGGCCGTTAGACAACTTCACAGAAAATCACAACAATTTAATGTACAATATATAATATATGTTCTTTACATTTAATATATAATATATATAATACACAACATACATATATAATACAAAATATATAACATATACACAAATAATATATAAATATATAATACACAATATATAACATATACATATATGTTACACAAATAATACATACATAACATATACTTATAGCGTACACGTCACACAAATATATAATACATAATATATACAGTACATACATATATAATACAGAATATATAACATATACATAAATAATATATAAATATATAATACACAATATATATGTTACACAAATAATACATACATAACATACACTTATAACATACACGTCACACAAATACACAATACACAATACATAATATATGCATATATGTTCTTTACGTTTTTCTTCTCCCTCGCCATCCGCAAACTGAAAGCACGCTCTAGTTTTCACGATTTTCGGCGGCGGCCGAATAGGAATCCCGGCGTGGTCTCGTTAACGATCGAAACAAGCGGGGCCGCGAAAAAAGCGTCGCGAGATCGGGGCGAGCCCGGCGCGGGGACCGGTTCCCGCGAAAAAATTCATACGTGACCCGGTCGGTGATCAGCGGTCGCGCGGTCGGGCCCGATGGTCAGCCCGATGGCCCGGTGGATGGTCGGGTGCCAGGCAAAGAGAGAGCCGGTGGCCAATCCGTTGCTCGACGGCGGTAAAAACCCAACCGGACAACCGGCGAGTAAAACCTGATCCGACGATTCCCCAAAGGCCGGCGACGATCATTTCGAGTGTGCAACACGCTCCTACGGATCGAACTCGAGCCGCGCCGGTGTCAGGATCGAGGTACGATCGGGCCTTTCGCGAAACGCGCGACGCTCAACTTCGTCGACGACCATCGAGGAAAGAAGAGACACCAACTTGTTTCCAATTTACATCGTCCAAACAACGACGAACAATCGATGCGATCAGAGCTTGCCACGTTGCAGCATTTTTATCAACAAGAAGTTTCGCGTTCTTGGACGTTTTGGAACGGTTCGTTTGTCGATACGCAGGCAACATGTCCGACTGAACTATAGTGGTGAAGGTTTAACTCTCGAAGGTTGATTCGTCTCCGAAAAACTCGCTGAGAGTTCGTTTGAAAATACAAGATAGACTGATAGTTGGTGGGTTGCGATTCCGCGTTCAGTGTGTTTCCACGGTGTTGGCAGATTAGTATCGACGAAGCGGCAAGAGTGTTACGACGTGCCAGGAGTGATATAAAAATAGAGGAGATAGAACGCGATATCCGGCTGGCTGGAAGCGAGGCAACGGTAGAAGCCGATTCTTCGATTTCAATTAATGGCTTTCGGTTAGCCGGAACGAGGGCGTGCCACCTCGAAGCGGGAAGAGTATACCCGAAGAAATTCCAATAACGGCCCCCCAGGCCAATGGACCGAGGCTGCGCGCTCCAAAGCTGTCCGCCCCGTTCGTGGAAGCTTCGATCTCGCGGCGATCTTTTCCAATTACGTTTACTCTCACCGCGAGCCGCGTTAAACGTTGAAATACGCAGCGAGGCGACGTCGTTCCCTCGATGCAGCCTCTCGATCTTTAATGCCGATTCTCCCTCGCTGTCCCTTGGCTTATGCCAATTCCAGATTAAAAAAAAGTAATCGAAATCACCACAGGGGCCACGTCGGTCAACGTTCGCCCCGCGTATACACGAAGTAAGTGACTACGTGTTTTTCACGTGAAAAAAATCGGCATCAACACCACGAACTTCCTCGCGTTGCTTTCTTCTACCGTTTGTGAGAAATTGATGGGTAAAAAGACTGCAGGTCTGATTGTTAGATTCTCGTTAGAGTGAAATAGCGATGCACAATCTTTCGTAGGTGTAATGGATCGAGTATTAACGTCTGTCGACTCTGGACTTTTTGTCCAAGCAAAAAAAGAGAAATATAGATGTTAGAATGGTGCTTCCTACGCATCATATCATAAACAACATAAGTGACGTAATCTTAAAAAGTTAACAAAGAAAATGACAAAAAGAGAAAGTGGCACTTTCACTGCACTGTCTTCACAATCGAGTTAAATTTGATTATGCGAATAATACAACTGATCTTAAAATCGTCTTAAAATGTTTCGCAAATAAAAATGGAATTGAACAAGCCACCGGTGATTCTGTAGACGCCAAGAAACAAATCTTCAAAATGGTTCGTCAACTCTGCTTCGTGTTAATTATTAAAACCCCTCTGATTTAATTGAAACGAGACCTTTATAATTTGAATCAATGAAACCTCTATGTTGCGACAAGTTTTAAAAATCCTCCACAGACACGACACAGTGCCTGCGCGATGAGATAATTAACAAAATTGAGCGACACACTGTCAAAAGACACACCTTGTAAAGAATAATGGATAGCGAATCTTTCTCGCGGACCGACTTTGATCGAAGAACCATTGAACTTGGAAAGTTGCATCGAGAGTGAGGGTCGGAGCTGCCAGTGACGAGAGCAGCTACTTCCTATGCTTGGCTGCCTCGGAAAAATCTCGCCAATTGCCTGCTGGTCAAAGGGTTAAGTAGAGACGTAGCGTTCCGCGTGCCTGTCGAGAGCTTCCGATACGCCGGCCAGCGTTCAAACGCGCCGCGTCTTTTCGTCCGCGTCGCGTTTCAACGTTTCACGAACGCTGTCGCTTGCGAAACGATTGCAAAAGGAAATTTATTTACAAAGATTTTAATTCTTTTAGTATTATTCAAATAAAATTTATAATTATAACATTTCTTTAATTCTGAAGATCAACAGTTTATTTAAATTAAAATTTTAATATTAATTAATTCATAAATACTTTTAAATTTGCAATTTAATGTTTTCTTATAAACTACAATTAAAATTATTCGTAAAAGTAAATATAGTAAATAAAAATATAAATATATTTATAAATACAAAAGTAAGTAAATTTATTTTTTTATTAATTTTAAAATAAATATAATTGTTGTTCATGTATATAAGTTTTTTAAAAATAATTAAATATTTTCATATCAATAATAATCTTGATAATAAATATAATAAATACAAACACAGAATAAATTTATTAAATTTAATTACTTCGTATGAAAAATTTCACTTTAACATAAATCTGAATGTTTAATGGTGAGTGTAGAATAAATTAAAATTCATAATTCAAATTAAAAGTAACATATAATTTTCTAAAATTTAACTTTATTAATAAATTAATAACAAAATATAAAACAATTGAATGTACCATAGAGAACAATATAAATTGTTTAATATTAATTATGTATATAGAAATGATTAAAATATTATTAAGTGAAGTTGAACATGCAAATAGGGACAAAAGGAAATCCAGCAGGACATCGAGGCTCGAGTGGTTCCAACCGGGACCGAATTACACGACCGAGTACTTTTTTCAAGTACTTTCTGCACAATTACAAAAAATATCGATCGTCTAGCAACGAAGGGAAAGGCAAGCTGCGATCGATTGACGCAAAAATAAAAAGAAAAAAAAAACGATCTACCGAGTGAGGAAAACTGGGAAATCGTGGGAGCTGAAATTCTGATCTCACGGACCACCTATCGAGACGCAGGCGGTCACCGAGTCGCTCGAGCGTGGATTACGACGTGGATTTCGACTGGGAACACATACGTGGACATGTACGTGGAGCTGTAACGAGGTGGAGCGCGAACGCGCGGCACTTTAATCGCGATTTAACAAGAGTAGCGTTTCTACGATTCCGGCGATTCCCGCGATTCCCCGCGTGGAATTCATTCGCAGCGGAAGGCTTGCTCGCGCCGCGCCACGCCCAGATAGCTCCGCCGTGCCCCCCAGCATCCTGCAGCGTTAATTACGACTCCGTTAAAATTGTTTACCCGCCGGGCGCATAATTGACTTATTAATGCACGACTAATTGAAACGGACGCGGTTGCCAAGGGGGCTGCGCTTTGTATCGCGCGTGTTTCACCGCGTGATCGTTTTTAATTTCGCGGCCGCGGTCTCGACGTTTTTCGCCCGCGATTTAATTCAACTTCAACTTTCGCTGAGTTTGCGTGATAAACTGATACTAGCGCCGAGCCAGATGTATTTGGTTCGACGAAGTTTGGTCGAGGTTCGAGGAGAAGAGTGTAGAAATTCAAGAAAGAACGCGTTGAGAAATAAGACAGAAGATACAATTAATGATAAATAAAATTGACGATAAAATCATCATTTTTGGAAAAAAAAAACAAGTTTTAAGCAATTGTCAAAACACAATACTACGTACTTCGTGATTTAAAACGCCTAAACTCTTGGTAGGAATGTAGATATTAAATTGTATATATATGTAATACCTGTATATCATATAAGTATTATATATATATATATAATATATATATATATTATACAGGTAATTAATTTAAAAATATTTACAATAAAACAATATTTGTATTTTTGTATTCCTGTTTTGTTTGTGATGGTACGAATGTAGACGAAAACAGTATAACATATTGTGTGTGCTGAATATTATATATGACGAGTAGGTAATTTAAAAGTATAATATTATTATACAATAATGAAAAATATTTATTTCCATAAATAAATAATGTAATGAATAATATAATATTTATTTCTATAAAAAAAAATATATATATATATCGAGTAGGTAATTCAAAAGTATAAACATTACTATACAATAATAGCAAATATTTATTTCTATAAAAAATATTATGTATATATCGAGTAATTTAAAAGTATAATATTATTACACAATAATTATACAAAAATATTTATTTCCATAAATAAATAATAAATGTAATAAATAATATAATATTTATTTCTATAAAAAATATTATATATATATATATATATATATATCGAGTAGGTAATTTAAAAGTATAATATTACTATACAATAATAAGAAATATTTATTTCTGTAAAAAATATTATACATATCGAGTAGGTAATTCAAAAGTATAAACATTACTATACAATAATAGGAAATATTTATTTCTATAAAAAATATTATGTGTATATCGAGTAATTTAAAAGTATAATATTATTATACAATAACAAAATATTTATTTCCAATTTGAAAATGTAATATTATTAAACAAAAATGTGCACCAAAGCTCCAATACTCGGATCGCCGATCCTGAGACGATCGAAACAGAACTCGAAGACACTCGGGGAAACTCGGCGATCGAAGGATGAAAGTAAGGAGAAAAGAGAAAGAAGAGTGGAAACCTGTCGGACGCGCAACGATTCGAGCCCGCGCGGTTTTCCCCCCGAGCGCGCGCGCGTTCCCCGCCGATTACGCAAGGGAGCTCTCGCTTGGTGGTGCCGCCATATAGGAACCGAGGAAACTAGTCCGTAGAAATTTATTCCGGCGAAGCGAGAACAACAAATTACAGGCTGTAATCGATCTTTGCTAATACGACGCGTCGGGAATGCTCCATCGACCGCTCAGACAGACAGACAGACAGACACACACCGCTGAAACACCGCCGGCGTCGATTCACCAGAAGGTAAATCATTTGTTGCGTTCGTCGTGCCATTTTTCAGGGGAAACGCGACGCTCGAATCGTTCTTTTCTTTTTTTTTTTTTTTTTGCCTCCTTCTTTTTTTCAGACTGGAAGATTCACCTCGTATTAATCGCTCGTTGGTTTCAAGACCTTCTTTTCCTCTCCGTTGCGAAATAATCGACCGATAAAATTTTCCTCGTTGGATGTCGCAACGAAACGAGTGTTTCAACGTGACGACGTTATGTGGTTATGCGCGTGGCACGTATTTTTTTTTTTTTTTTTGTATCGTCTGTCTCTTCGGATAACGATCACTTTGACATTCTCTGTTTTACCAGATACATCCACGAATATACGAAATTTAATAAGATTTTTTTTTTTTTGGAAGAATACTGATCTTCGTAAGATCAAAGAAATATTATCTTCACTTCTTTGTTAGCGATGGAAATGCCAAACGAAGAGAACGTCAAAAGAGAGCTGGTCAAAAACTGGCTAGTCTCACGGAGTAAGAGAAGCTTTATTTTTACGGCGAGGATGGCAACATTGTTTGACGAAATACATTCATTCACGATAAATATACGAAAATTTAATAAGATTTTTTTTTTTAAGGAAAGTCCTTTCCTTTGTAAGATCAAAGAAACATCTTTATTTTGTTACTAGCTTGTGATGGAAATGTCAAACGGAGAGAGCTGCGCAGAAAACAGCTAGTCTCACGGAGAAAGAGAAACTTTATTTTTACGGCGAGGGAAGATGAAGGGAAACTTGGCGCCAATTGCTCGTCAATTTAAATAGGACAATGCCTCATCCCTCGATTATTTCGTCTTTCGACGGAGTCGCGAGACGAAGAAAAAGCACCGACGTGAATCACTCGGACCAAACTTAGAGAAAGACGAAAAACGAAGACGCGAGAGAACCTCGACAGGCCTCCGTTCATATTTTCTCGGAACCGAGCTACTATAGTTCGACGACTGCTCCTACCGTTTTCTCACGAACTGGACGACTTTCTTTTACGCCGTGCCGTTAATTTCAATTCGATCACGCGACACGAACGGAATCCGCGAAAACCTGCATCCCGTTTCCTGCCGTAAAAACTCTCTTGCATAACATCGAACCGATCGAACATTTTCTACGATGAACACACGACCATAGAAATTTTCTTTATTAACTCCTTGCCTATTTTCTTCGAAGTTTTCAGCATAACGTTAGTTATCGCAACACGTTATATCGTGTTACATTGTATTTAATAATTTGTGTTAATTAATTGCATTTATTTATTTCATTACTATTTAATAATTACTATTTCATTTTATTACTATTTAATAATTACTATTGTATTTTATTACTATTTAATAATTACTATTGTATTTTATTACTATTGAACAATTACTATTTTATTTTATTACTATTTAATAATTGCTGTTTTATTTTGTTACTATTTAACAATTTATTTATTTCATTATTATTTAATAACTTGTACTTATTCATCCAAGTTGGATCTGATTTATATTTATTAATCTAACCAAGTTGAGAAGAATTGAAATTGAAAATTCACGTCACACAGGACTTTTCCATTCTCTTTCAAATCGAGACCATAATTCCCGCCACGAGTGTAACTCGACATTGCAACTCAAGGGACTAAGAAAATCGATATGTATCTGTGACATATTGGCAAGGAAATTAGTACGTCTGCAACATTGAACTTTGAACATTAAAATAAACTGCGTTATGAAACGAAAAGAATCACGAGAGTTGAACAAATTCCTCGTTTCACCCCCTCGGTGTTTAGGAGTGAAATGAGCCATTCTCGTCGGACGCGTGATTTACACGTAAATCTCTAAAACGTTCAAAACGTTCGTAGCTACAAAACGCGAGAGGACTGAAAAGAGGCTGCTGGTCCGAGAAGAAAAAGTTACGACGAAAAGTTACGAGTCGGCTCGGTAGCTCCATCCTCCTGTTCATACCTCGAAGGCTGGGCAGTAAAGTCTCGCAGCCTTAGAAACAACGGAAACCTATTCTCCGTAAACTCGCGGATCGCGGCAATAATCGTCACTCTTGCAACGATCGGGCGGTAAACCGGCAGCGCGGCGCGGTCTCTTCTTCCCTCCCCTCCCCCTTGTGGAAGGATTTCCCGGTAAGAAGGACAGGACGCGGCGCGGCTCGGCGCGCCAACTATGAAATTTCAGCGGTGCCATTACCGCGAATTCATTAAGGAACTATTTTTCTCTTCGCTCGCGCCAGCAGCAATACCTGCATATTAAACGTAATTACGCTCTTTGTGCGAGAGAGCCGCGGCGCACACGTACGCACGTTACATACGAAAACCGGGTGTAATATCGACGAGCACGTGAGCGCATGCGCGCTATATATTTTTACGTGCAACCCTTTACCACCCTCCCCCTGCCCCCGCGGCGAGGCCTCCCGCCAGCGCTGTCTCCGTTAACACGCGCGCGTACGTACGAACCCGAGGGAACAGGCTTTTAAAGGTCCTCCTCCTCCTCCTCCTCCAACCCTCCTCTCCCTCTCCCCCCCCCCGGCCACTCCTCTCGTCGCGGGTAGAAACGCTTCTCCGCGCGTTTAATTTATGTAGGAAGCTAGGAAAGCCTGGCGGGGAAAAAAGGCTGAACATGTGACGCCGCAAAAACCCCGGCCGCCGTTATAATTTATACGGCAAACGCCGCGTGTACACGCGTGCACAGCCACTTTCTAGCCCTCCCGCCCCCCCCCGCCCCTCTCTTGGTTTTCGTCCCCCCCCTCCGTTTCGTGGCCACTCGTCACGTGGTGAACCGAGCTGGCTTCGTCGCTTCGGTTTCTTTCCACTCTGACTTGCCGATTCTGGCCGTCGTTTTCCCTCGCCAGCTCGACTCTCTTTTCTCTTCTTCTTCTTCTTCTTTTTTTTTCTCTTTCCTCCGCGTTGGTTTTTCCCGGGAATCTCGGCGAGGAGAGTAAAAGTCAGCCGATACGTGTTACTCAATGATACACGATCGTGCGTTCACGATCTGTGAAGCAACGTACGACGAAATCGGCACTGTCCGGTCTCGAGTCGGATCGTCCACGATTGGAAACGTCTTCGGGCAGTTCGGTTTTCTGTCGACTGAACGACGCGGGAGATATTGGTCGGGTTAACAGGTGCAAACCGACTGGAAGGCAGAAGTTAACCCGGTGAAAAACGAAGAAGACACCTCGAGCTAATTGCAAACTTCTGACGTTGAAAAACAGGGACAAAAGTCAGCAAATATTAGTCCTGCGACGATTTGTTCGTAACGAAGAACTTTTCGTTGAAGAAGTCGCAAATGGGAAAGAAGAACGGAGGAAGAGGATATTTTGAAAATTATTATTATCCAGGGTTCTGTAAATAAACTCGATGTGGTTCGACAATATTTGTTTATTTAATATTACTATAATATTATTATATTTATAAACACGTGTACACGTAATATTATAATATTATTTCATTTATAAACACGTGATATCACGTCAGCAGCAACCACGTGCCTGCAAACACGTTCAGAAATGGAATTTGAAAAAAATCCGTGAATTCACGTCCCTCTCGACTCTGAAGAAAATGTTACATCGTCGTAATACGTTTCCTAACATCGAACATTCTCCCGTGTTCTCGAATTCGACAGAGCTGCGACTCTCCAAAGATCCGTCCGCGACGTTTCGTTTCAACAACTCCGCGTTAGAGCGCAAGATCTCTTCGTCGAGGCTGAAGAAGTGATTTCTCGTGCCGCGCGACCTCGTCCCGTACCACGTGATCGTCCCTGCGACTTTTTCGATAAAAAAAAAAAAAAAAAGAAAGTGAAAGAGGAGAAAAAGGAAAAAGTCGGGAGATGAGGGAACAGCGAGAGCCGACACCGAGAAACGACAAAAGAAACGGCGTTATAAATAAAACCGAAACTCAGCGGCACATTAAACGCAAACGTGCGACTCGGCCGCGCGTATCCATCCGTTCAACGCGGCGATTTATCCGGCAATCAAGTAAGCCAGAAGGTACAACAGACGGAGAGAATCGGCGAGCTGGCCGATAACGCGCGCGTACGTGTACACGTGTTTCCTTTGAAACTGACGCGCCTAATTGATGACGGAGCCTGGACGAAAAGGAAAAGAACGGCCCGAACCGCGTACACACCGCATTTATAAATCAGCGTAATGAAGCCTTATTACTTTCTCGCCGCTACGAATTGCACGACTTACGCGATCGTCAGAAGTTGGAGTATCTCGATAATTGAAGAGTCCTCGGGTAGAAAAGGCACCGAGTATGTAAATGACAAACACCGAGCTTCAGTCATCGGGCACGTTCAGCTTGAGAAATGAGAACATGTTAAAATACGTATTTCTGGTTTTCTCTGTACGAGTGGTAATGTAGTGAGGCGTTCGTAAATTTGAACGAACGAAAGAATGAAGATTCGACGACAGTTTTCAATGTCTTTTCTTCGAGGGAAGGTTCGAAAGAGAAGTGAGGAATTTCAGTTTCCTCGACCGAGTATGGCTTCACTGGAATTATTTATTTTGAAAGTGGCCATTTATCTTTTGGATCAAGATATTCAACGGTGTTTGGCGTTTTAATAAATTTAAAGATATTGGTAACTGGATGTAAGTATAATGTTTAATGTGTCTTCTAGCCTATTTCTACAACTCCAAAATTTCTGCATCGTTCGGTAGAAACGAATGTTCTGACAACAGAAACTTTTGGTCAATGATGATCTACGTTATATTGTCAACAGATTGGACAATTTTTAACCATGTATATATTATTATTTAAAGTCTGAACTAATCTACTACTACTACTACTACTGTCTACAACACTATCTGAGCTAATCGAATACTACTTTAATAATAAAAGAATATAGCTGTCATCTCGTAAAATTTTACTGCATACTTTACATCAGTTTGAAACTCTTAAAACTTAACCTTCAAAGTAAAAAAAGCTAATTCGCTGTGCATAAAATTTTGGTAATTTCAAATATATTAGTTACAGTTTGTTTAAAAATGAAAAGATAACGCAGAGATTTAAATGTTAAAACAGCCAGCTTGATCTTTTTGGAAAATGAACTTAGAGCCACTTTCAAAATAAACGTGACTCGTTCAATTAATATAATCGACCGATTGAATTTAAAAATACAGAAATCGTTCATCGCTGGAAATCGATGGTTGACGTTTAAAAACATTTCGAGAAGGGATCGAAACTTTACGTCGCGAGTTCAAAGATATGAAATTCGCAAGCAACCGAGAAGGGAAACAAATTTTATGATATACGTCGCATCAGTTCGAGACTTAAGCCACCTTGAGAATAAAAATTTTTATCATTCTATCAACCAGCTGATCCTCCGTGCAGAAAATCTCGGTGATTTCGAGTATATTGTTTGCAATTTGTTTATAACGTGAAAATGTGAAAGAGCCAGAGTCCCGATTAGAATTAAAGTAATCGAAATAGCACCGATTCAATCAGCCCATTGCTCTACCTTCGATCGGAACGACCGTCGTATCGTCGGTATCGATATCGACGGCGACGCCACGGATATCGAGACGTTCGGTGTCGTCTCGGCCGAAGCGAGACGAAATTGGCAAACGAGGTCGTCGCCTGGCAGAGACGAAAGGAGGCGAGAGCTGAAACGGGCCGTCTCTCTTTCCCACAGAGGTCGAGAGGAAGTCAAGCTCCGGGCCAGTAGGAGAAAGAAGAAGAAGAAGAAGAAGAAGAAGAAGAAGAGACAACGGGAGCAACAAGAGGACATGCGCGCGTCGGAGAAAAGGGAAATAATAAAAACGTCCGTTGCAAAAGGCTGCTTTAGCCTGGGCCAGATCCCGCCTGGACGATAACGGGAGGACACATCGCCACCTCGGCGCGACGATCGTAAAACTTGGTCAGGTAAAGGCGCGGTTCGTTTGAGAAACGCGCAAGCTATGGAAGGACGGGCCGGGAGCTGCTTATAGTTTAGGTATTATAGTCCGGTGCCAGCGTGCACCACGCCGGGCTTCTTCTTTCCAAGTCTAGCGCGAGGGCTGCGCGTAACCGTACGCGTTCCCTTCGGGGTGGTCCTCGCGACGACATCGGTTCATTAATCGGCCAGATACCCGAGAAAAATGCGCTTTTACGGCCCCGGCCTCTACGCTCCGGATCATCCGGCCAGGCAGAGCGCGCCACGCTCGACAATCGGCGTGTAGCTTGGTAGCTCGGGACCTTGTTCATCGCCAACGACTCATTCTTCCAAGGCTCGCCGCTACGCGTATTCAATTTCTTTTTTTTTTTTCTTTTTTTTTTTCAGAGTAGAAAAACGCGAGAGGAGAATCTACGAATTTGAAAGTGTCGATCAGACTTATTTACGAAGAAATTATTCGAAAGGTCGCGTATTTTATCGTTGTCTTTAAAATTTTTATATTACGAAAAGTCCTCGCCCGGAACGCAGCATTTGCTATCCTTTCCCTTCTTTCTTGCTTATTCTCTCGAGTCTCTTCGTCTCGAGTATTATTGCCAGTTAATGGCCGTCCGCTGGTTGATCGATAAACTCCAACGCGTTAAAATCAGCATGGGAATCCGAAACAGAATGGGAATGCTAGTTTTATATCGGCGAATTCTTGGAAATTTGAGTCATCCGCAGGCAGCCAGATCTCCCAGAGCGATACATCTTTACGGCTCCTCTCATCGATAAATTCTAATCAGCTGGCTACCATCTTGCCACGACGACGAGTCTATACCGGCAGCTATGCCAGCAATTAACTGTCATCCGTTACTTATTGGATGCACCCTCGTTTCGATTGACCCGCAACTGCCAGTTCACGCTCGTCTAATTACGTTGGAAACACCATTATTTTCACGTTTTGGCGGAACGATTCCTCCACGGTAATTTTTTCGTTCGTTCGTTCGTTCGTTCGTTCGGGCGAAGAAATTTCTTTAAAAATAGATCTCTCGTTGCTTTTCGTCTTTTGAGAGATTAATGAACCCCCCTCCCGGGAGACGGAAGTAATGGCACGATGGTTCCTCGGCAGCCGAAACTTATGACTCCTTATGTGTTCTTAGGACGACTGTGATTAATGTCCAATCGTGTAGATGATACATCTCTTTATTTTTAGACGTCACCTCTCTCGTACTACAATTTAGAAAGTTCACTCTGAGAGATTTGCTCTCGAATTAAAATTTCATTGTTTAACACGCATGTGCATGTTACATTATGGCTCCTCTGTCAGAGGTCTGCAAAAGTTTATCTCAGTAGTGACTCGTTTACGTCCTCAGTCACTGTTGGGTTGATAAAGTTAATTTGTAACCGTCATACATATTTACTGAATATGCTTCAACTAATTAATGCGATCGAACTGTAACAAAATTATGAAATTGACCGACCATTTTATTAATACAAAATAAAGACGAACAATATTGAAATAGCGTAGATACACTTGCCCGTTTTTCAAGTACCATTGAAATTGCAACGCGGACAAAAAATGTTCAGATCAATTAAAAGTTCGAAATGTAATTTACAATTTAAGTTTTCGTGACAATTGTCGACAAGGGTGTTTATAACAAAATTACTTGTTTGTTTTATTTCAATCGGATACTTTCAGTCCCTTCTTGGTTCAATTTTAGCATACTAATTAGTATTTTATAAGTCAATTGGTATATTAATTAATTAATTATAGTATATCAGATTATATTAATTATATTAGTATTTTATATACTAATTAGTATATATATTTTAGTAACCGATCTTTTCCGCACATATTCCATCTTAAACTTTCGTACTTCCTACCAATCGCGATTATGGCGATAACGTTTCTAATTGGCAGCAACAAATGCAAACCTGGTGAATACACACACACACACACATATATATATATAAAATTATATATAAATAATTTTTAAATTAAAAATAATGAATTTAATATTTAAAATAACTTTATTTTAATTTTATTAATATTTTTAATTTTTTAAATTAATAGAAAATTTTATCTCTATAATATGAATTCGAATCATACACTTTATCAAGTTCATTTATTACAATACAATCAAATAAATTATTTATTATAAATGAAAAAATATAATAACTAAAATATAAAATAGCAAATAAATTATTTAAATTTGGGATATTCAATTATTTGTATTCCTAATCACGTTAATATAATAAAAATATTAATAAACATTCAATAAAAAAATTGATTAATGGGACAAAATTTTAAACTCTTTATTTTATCATTATTTGTTGAAGGTAGAAAAAAAAAGTAAAATAAGGATTGAATTTTCAAGCGAGAAAACGGCAGCGAACCGATAAAAGAGACAGTTCGAGAGCGTTACGCGTCCAAGGATCGAAGAAACCTTCACGAGTGCTCGTAACAAGAGTGCTAATGAAGGACGGCGAAGTTCTTGCTTCTGCTGGTTTGAAGAGAAGCGAAGAGGTCCGCACCTGTCTTCTCCCTTTGTACGCAGGATCAGATCAGCGGCCCCAAAGCCTCTTCTCTATTTCTTGTTGACTAATTTCTCGCCGACCCTTCCACACGCCGGAATTTATACGCGAAACGCCCACGTGAAACGGCCAATAAACACTCGAACGGCCCTCCAAACGATATTTGGTCCCCTTTGGTCAACTGGGGCCCAACGTATTTACAAGTACCCTCTTTATGACTTTATTGCTCCGACCATTCGAGCCCAGACTTCTATATGAACTCGTGTCCTCGTTAAGAGTGCTTAATGACGATTAGACTGTTCTTTCTTGACCTGTCCCTCGCCTGACAGATTTTTATCGGACCCCTCGGTCGGTCTTGTGAATCCACGATTGGAATTCACATTACCAAAATTGAAGCTACGACGACGATGGGGATAGATTTCTGGACGACAAAGATCGCTACGATCAGTCGGTTGTCGGAATATGTAAAGTGGAAAGTGGTGAAAGACTTGGAAGAGTTAAATTTAAAATGAAATGTATAGAAAGTAAATTTGTCAAAAACAGTCCATATTCAGGATCTTCAGGATATCGAAATGTAGAATAGTGATGAAGAAAGTGAGGCCTTCATTACAGATTCTTTCTTTTTAAATTATACGTTTGTATAATTGTTAAATGTACAATTTTTATTTCGTTCTAGTTTCGAAGTAGAAAGAATTATTACACCTGTTGTGTGACTTTGTGTTTACACATGTTTGAAATAAATTTCATCATCTATTCTTTACAAGTATATTCTTTAATAATATATATACGTGCGTGTATACATTTAAATACAATTTTTATTTCGTTCCAAGAATTATTACATCTATTATGTAACTTTGTGATAAATATCTACATCGTCTATATTTTTTAATTATAAAGTGACTAAAGTGTCGTTTTACGTTGTCGACTACTGGAGACAGTTTTCGTTTTAACCTCTTGCGCTGGAATGACGTGTCACGCACGTCGACAATTTCCTGTCCCAAAATTGCAACATTTTCTCAGTTTTAAATATATTTAACCACAACCCAGTCAAAAACAAACGATAAATTTGTTAAATTACTTCTCAATAATTTCATTAATATCATTTCAGTAATATCACACGGACGTGTTTAAAAAGAAAGCGACGAATTACTGTGTTACGGCTCGGTCGTTCGTTACGGTCCGCGCAACCAGCTGCCAGCGCACAGGGTGTTAAGACGTCGGTCTCGAACGTCTGTCAAGTGGTAAAAAAAAGAAAAAAAAAAAGAAAGAAAGAAATTCGAATTCACAACGTGAAACTGATCGAAATTGAAAAGAGGACTGCGCGCTGTTGGAGCGGCATAGGGGAAAAAATTAAATCAAGTGTCCTTTGTCGAGGCACGGTTGCGCGGACGCGGGAAAAATTAACGATCGGTCCCAGTCGGATATTGCGGTCGGATCGGTTGTTTTACATGCGAATCCCGGCGTGCGTTTCGCATTCGCGAGTGAACGAGCCACGAGCTGGGTGTCCCGCTGCTATCGGCATTTAGCGTTCTCGTAGCTGGCGATCGCAAGATAACGAACGGCGAAGCGTTAAAACGCTTGGCCAACCACCTGACCGAAACGGCCCCCGCTGGTGGAAACGCGCGGGCGTCCCGTCACGCGATAAAAATGATTAAGATCGAATAACGCGGAGGTACCCGCGCCACCGTCGCGACCATGATCTATCGACGTGGCTGGGCTTCCGTCCGTCGTATCTCTCCCGCGGTGGTTCACAAACCACCGGCCGTACCGTGAACTCTGAAAAATAAACCGGTGGCTGTTTAATGGATTTTAATCGCGTGTCGCTACTGATTCTCCCGAGACTTTACTCGCGCGGATTAACGACGATGTCGCAACGAAATTAATCCTTCGCGGAGAGTTTTCAAAGGAATAGTCGAGGGAAAACTCGATGCTGTCCGTGTTTCAACGATGATCTTTCTTTACGTCGGCCACGACATTTTCCTTAGAAGCTTAAATATCGCTTGGAAGGTTAAATTTATTTCAATGTTCAAGTATTTGTAATTGAAAGTTTCTGAGACTCGAAGCGAAATCCAAAGATTGGAAACGCATATTTTACAGATTGTTCGCTCTTTAAAATACAGTGGATGTTACTGTTAATTTTTGCTTCGATTAGAAATTTTCCTGCTCTTTCGGTCGCTTGGAAAATTCAAATTTATTCCAACGTTCAAGCACAAATGATTGAGCTTTTGGAAAATTGGGAGATTGAGGTGAATTCCAAAGGATTGTCAATGAAATTTCCTTTCTCACGGTTACAGAGTTGTAAAATTGAATAACTCTGTAACTACGTGAGAACATGACGAGGAGTAATTTGAAATTCTTTCTCTATTAATTTTAAAATTGATACTATCCACGTACACTGATCATCGATTAAAAAAGAAAGAAAAAAAAAAAAAGAAGAGACGAATAAAAATTCATTCAAAGTGGAGAGATTAACGATGCTCTTTCTTCGCGTTTCATTATCAACAGAGGATTACAGAGGAACGAGCCTTAAAGCAACCAAACGAAAACGACGATAATAAAAGATAGACAGGCTTGAAACGATTTACCACTTACAAAGTACATTATCTGAACGGCCAATTTTATTGAATTTTTATTGCCAACTCCGTGGTCACGTTGCATGATCTTTCGTAGTTAGTGGTTACGTCAAGCTCGTAAAAATTGCTTGCCATTTCAGTCGAGCTCGAAATCTCACAGCACACGAATTTACAAGCAACATCGTAATCATCGAAGTTTTTTGATCGTCTCCTCCGTATGTATATCTATATATCTATGGTTAGTATACTGAAGACTAGCACACTTTATTGTATAGTTGATACGCATTTTATATTTTATAGTTGATACGTGTTTTATTTTATATTTACGGCAGAGAATCTCATACCGATCGCCAGTATCGTTAAACTCCCGTCTTGGATTCTTCTTCGAGAATATCTCAAAGTAGAAACAGAACAAACAATATTCTCATTTTCCATTTTCTTACACATTTATCGTAATATTTAGTAGTAAGATTACTATTTGTCGTAATTATTATCTTACTATTTATGATAATATTTGGTACTGTTGGTCAGAGTATTTATTGTCATTAGAATAAATGTTACTGGATAAAGAAAAATTATCATCTCAGATACCTGGATACTAGAAACCACGTATCTATTATTTGTACTCGTGTTACTCATATTGCTCATATTACTCATATTACCCATATTACTCACGCTACCCATATATATATATATATATTACTCATATTAATTAATTTTTATTAAAATGAAAATTAATTAATATATTTCCATTTTAGCGATAAATAACAAAACGGCGAGGCGACTATTCACCGCCTCTGGACACAGTTAATTCACGTCCTATAAAGAAGCTACTTCCATTACAGAAATAAATGTGCAATCTTTGCTGAATTTGCCACAAACAGAAAATAAATCCCAACTGTCGTGTCGCAAGTAGAAAAAAAAGAAAAAGAAAAAAAACTAAAGGTTCGCCCGTGAGCCGAGGTTATGTCTACCATTTCCCGCCATTTCTTGAACCAACGGCACCTCCAGTTGCGCCGCCAACTGGACAAATAGTCCCTAGCAAGTTTCGCCGCGCAATCTTGGATCAACAGCTTTTTCCCCCCGTCTCTCTCAGTGGGCGTAAATTACAACTCGTTTCGTTACTCGTCGCGAGAGTCGTAAATTACTCGGAACGTCGGATAAAATTGTATCGAGTGTCCCGACGAGGGTATCCGACGAGCATCGGGTGGTAATAACTCTAGCCTCAATTATCTCGTAGCCGATACACGGGGTAGCTCGGTACTCGGATATCTCGCGAGATATCCGTGGTTCCCGAGTGTGTATCTCGCGTGCACGAGCGAAGGTACTCGTGCAGCTCTCGTTTAATCGACGAGAAAGCTCTCTCTTCTCCCGGAACGATACGGAAAATCGGTGGACGACGATGTCTGACGAAGGAGGGGAGTGAGGGGGGGTGGAGGGGGGTTCCGGTCGGACAAGCGCGGAGCAATAAAGCACGCAGGCAGCTCCGTGGCGGCGTGAGAAAACGGCCCGGGCATTTTTTAACGCGCCGATGTAACCGTCCCGGGCGTATATAGAGTCCGTACCGTACGCAGGAGGGAAGGAAGAGAAACAGAGGAACGGGGAGCGAGAGAAAAAAAGAGAAAAAGATAAGAGGAAAGAGAGAGAGAGAGAGAGAAACGCGCGCGCGTATATTAGCCGCAGCACGGCGAAAAAACGCGAGGCTATTAATTCAGAGCCGGGTGGACACCGGTCAGCGCCGGCAAAGGAACAAAATGAGCGCCGTTGGGTCAGGCCCTAAATAAAAGGAAAGAAGAAACGTTTAAATAAAAGTAAACTCGTGTTGTCGCTGGTGGATACCAACGTCCGCCGCGTGGCTCACGATTCCCTCGAAGAGGCGAAAACGCAGGGACTTTCGGGAAGAAAAGTTGCTGCCTCGAGAAAGATCGCGACGCCATCCCCGTCCGCACGGCCATCGCGCGCCACGGATCGCGCTGCTCCCTCGCGAGAAACCTGTCCGCAGCATCGAGATCGACCTTGCGCCGCCGCGATCCCGAGAGCTCTTCAACGCTCTTCCCCTCCGTTATCTCACCCATCTGCGACGAGAACGCGGCCAAACCAACGCCGCGCAACGCCGTGGTTTTTTTTTCCCCAGCCTTCCTCTCTGAGCTAACGGTGCTTTTGCCAGCCGTCTCTTTCGTCCAACAAGACGACCTCGTCTTTCGGTTTCGCCTTTTCCTATCGCCGTTATCCTCCCTCCCTCCCCCCCCCCCCGAACCGAAGTTTGACAAACCCGAGGATCGATTTCTAAAAAAGACTGGGTCATGCGACACGTGTGCCGGCAATTGTAAAGGTGGTCTGAGACAAGAATTAAAAAGCAAACATGGGTTTATCGGTTGGTTCGCGTCACGTTCTTTTAAAATAAAATAATAATATAAGAACAGATAATTTTATTTTCTTCACAGCCATGGGAGTGGACTTGGTTTACATTTCTCTTTCTATCGCTCACGCTCTGTCCTATACTTTTGTGCTGTACTTAACAGTTTAACAATAACCTACACTATACTTTTATGCTATATTTAACAATTTAACCTCGGTTGCATTACCTAACTTATCCTAGATTGCCCTTTTATATTCTACCTTATTGCTCCAATTGATTACCCTACGAATGTACCGCGTATTGCCTTTACCCGCAAAAATAATAAAATAATGAAATAAAATAAATAAAAGAATCTGTAATTTCTAATGTAATTTCTAAACAGCTGTAAAAAATTGAATCGTTAAATTGAGCTGGCTGTTGCGCCGTTAAACGGAATTCATTTTGATAGTGGAAAACCTAATACGTATACACAAGATGAACTCTTCCATACTATCTAATTCATATATAAGAAATAATCGACCAAATTATAGATCCTTCGAACCACAGAGTTGCCTGAAAAGCCAATATATAGAGCTTTCGCTTTTCATTTGCATGAAAAAAGAAAAAGAAAAAACGCGAACTTAATACATACATGCAAGATAACACCTTCCAAATTACTCAATTCATTTATAAATAAATTATAGAACGAACTGACTGCACAACCCAATATCTTCACTCGTGGTTGGTATGACGACCGTTCATACCAATATTGGTTAAAATTCAAATTCAAATTGAGGAGAAGGGAGAATTCAGGCAAAAGTCTGTCGTCAAAATCTTCCAGTGAATGAGGGGATGATGTATTTGTGAGTGTCGGCTTTATATGTGTAAATGTGCGATATGTATATGTTTGTCGTGTCTGGTGCCTTTTATTTTAAGACTGTGGTCGGAGGAGTTAGAAGAAGAGAAGAAACCGTGGATATATATATATATATATATATATATATATATATATATATATATATATATATATATATATATATATATATATATATATATATACAGAGAGAGAGTGCAAGAACGAATAACGAAAAGTATCAGCGTTATAAAACTAACTTGTACTTGTTCAAATATATATTTTAGTATTACTTCATTCTGTGATCCACTCGCGTTTAAAAAATGCTGGTGCACGAAGGGCAGTGCTTTTCTCACGAGAGCTTTCTCTCTCTCTCTCTCTCTCTCTCTCTCGTCGCGCACCGAAAGTGATTTGTGCCCTCCGGTCACCGAGACGCGATGCGTTTTTCTTCTCTGGAGAAGGTCCAACTACCGTCGGGACACGACGAAGAAATTTCTCTTCACTAGTCCTCACCGTATCAGCGATCTACGTCGTTTAGATGCAGTTAGATCCCCGGCCCTCTCATTAGCATATCCTCAGCTCGGTATAATTTACCGCATGATAAACAGTTTAAGTAGGTAACCAGCCGTGATAGCTCATCGTCGTCCCGACATTCCTCTCAATGTCGGCTAAGTAATGCCGGCCATTACTTATTATTTATCACCGCCGAGAGATATTGGTTTTTCGAGCGCCCAGTTTCCGACCAGATACCATCGCGCTTTATCTCGCCTCTCGCGACGTTTATCATCTCTCTTCTCTCTTCCGAGTCCTGTTGCGAATCGTCGAGTTCGAACGAGCACGCGAGACTTTTACGAATGAACTTTTGCACCAACAGTTCTGGTCCCTCGTTCGAACCGACTTCCTCCTCACTCCCCCCTCCCACCCCCAAGAAAAATTGTAAAATTGATCAAGACTCAGTGGCAAACCCGTCTGAGACAGTTTAGCGATTTACGGTCAGATCGGACCTTTCATCTCGTCAGAAATATCCGCGAGCAAATTACGAACGAGTTCCCGATGAAGAGACTCGCAGTGAGACGTCACGCGCGGCGTATTTGGGCAAACAATGAGCGGAATGATTCGAAAGATGCATTGCCGACAGGATTCGAGGGAAATTCCTCGATCCAGGCATCGCTACGTTTCTTTCTTTCGTTTTCTTTTTCTTCCGCGTCGAACTCGCGTGGCAGGAGAGGCAAAGCAGTTGTTCTAACAAATGAAACAGGGAATGTAAAAAGTGTAATTATCTCTTCTAACTGGGAATTATCATCTTTCCTCCAATTTCTTACGAATTATCGAACAAGGAAAAGACAAAGGAGGAACGAGGCAAAAAGAAGCAAGAAGAAGGAAGAGAACGCGACGAGGAAGAGATAGAAGAGTCTGACTGTCTCTTCTAATTGGGAACGATTATCCTTTTCAATTTGCACGAATTATCGGAGAAGGAAGAGGCAAGAATAAAGCAAGAAGAAAGTCACGGAGCAAGAAGAAAGAAGAAAACGCGACGAGGAAGAGATAGATGAGATCAGATTGTCTCTTCTGTAATTGAGAATAACTTCCCAATTCTTTCCAATTTTATCGAAGAAAGAACATGGCAATAGCAAAGCCACAGAGATCGAAAGAAGAACGAGAAGAAGGAAGAGATGGAACGATCATCTTTCTTCGGTTTGTACGAATCACGAAATAAGGAAAAGACGAAAGAAGAAGAAGGCAGAAAGAAAGTCTCAGAGCAAGAAGAAGGAAGAGAACGCGACGAGGAAGAGATAGAAGAGTCTGACTGTCTCTTCTAATTGGGAACGATTATCCTTTTCAATTTGCACGAATTATCGAAGAAGGAAAAGGCAAGAAGAGAGTCACAGAGCAAGAAGAAAGAAGAAAACGCGACGAGGAAGACATAGATGAGATCAGATGAGAATAATTTCCCAATTCTTTCCAATATTATCGAAGAGAGAACATGGTAAGAGGAAAATCACAGAGATCGAGAGAAGAGCGAGAAGGAGGAAGAGACGGAACGATCATCTTTTTTCGGTTTGTACGAATCACGAAATAAGGAAAAGACGAAAGAAGAAGAAGACAGAAAGAAAGTCTCAGAGCAAGAAGAAGGAAGAGAACGCGACGAGGAAGAGATAGAAGAGTCTGACTGTCTCTTCTAATTGGGAACGATTATCCTTTTCAATTTGCACGAATTATCGGAGAAGGAAGAGGCAAGAATAAAGCAAGAAGAGAGTCACGGAGCAAGAAAAAAGAAGAAAACGCGACGAGGAAGAGATAGAAGAGTCTGACTGTCTCTTCTAATTGGGAACGATTATCCTTTTCAATTTGCACGAATTATCGAAGAAGGAAAAGGCAAGAGAGTCACAGAGCAAGAAGAAAGAAGAAAACGCGACGAGGAAGAGATAGATGAGATCAGGTTGTCTCTTCTGTAATTGAGAATAACTTCCCAATTCTTTCCAATTTTATCGAAGAAAGAACATGGCAATAGCAAAGCCACAGAGATCGGAAGAAGAGCGAGAAGAAGGAAGAGATGGAACGATCATCTTTCTTCGGTTTGTACGAATCACGAAATAAGGAAAAGGCGAAAGAAGAAGAAGGCAGAAAGAAAGTCTCAGAGCAAGAAGAAGGAAGAGAACGCGACGAGGAAGAGAAAAATGATATTCGACGTCCCATGGTGTACGGGACAAGTTCACGGGAGAGCAAAAACCACAGCTCCGATCTTCGAGCGGAGATATTAAAATGACGGAGCGGACGAAACTCGCAGAAACTCTCGTCCCTTGTCTGGCAAACTATTTCAGGACGCGCGACTGAAAGCGGAAATTCGCGGACTGTGGGTAAAGTGAAACACCTCTGGAGCCGCTTACATTGTTTACAAACGTGTTGTATCGTATGACGATGCTGCTTTACCGACTGGGTTTTCGAGGGAATACGCCAGAGACAGCTGGACATTCCCAAATTGCAACTCGTTTCGAGATTCAATTGCTCACCACCGAGAAACTTTTAACCTCTCGCGCTGGAACGACGTGCCACGCACGTCGTGAACCTTTTGACCCAAAGTTGCAACATTTTCTCAGTTTTAAGTATACTTAAGTGTGTAGCAAATGATAATTTTATTATTACTTCTCGATAGTTTCTATCCAGTGATGTCATACCGATGTGAGCTCAAAGAGAAAGCGACGAATTATTGTGTACGGTTCGGTCGCTCGTTATGGTCCGCGCGACATGGTTAAACGAACGACTTTTAAAATCGTTTTTCACGTGATCATTTTGCAATTGCTCGGCCGCGCGAGTTGTTGGTAATTCGAGAGTGTTAAATTCGACTCGATTCCACGGGGGCTACGTTTAAAAGTTCTCGAGTTGAAATTAATAATACAACGGTGGCGACACACGGGGACCAAGCACGTCGCAATGGTATTTCTATTAAAACACAACGCCCGGTGATGAATGCAAAGTATGCAGGAAATAATTCAAAGTTCACGGAAATTCATAAACACGGATTTAGAAACGGCTCTGCCAAAATTAAACGGCCGAATATCTCGGCGATAGTCTCGTCCCGTGAACGCTGAACTATACAACTGACTGTGCAACTTGAACCTTGTTTGTAAAATAAAAAACGACACATGCGTGAAAACTACAGCGTGTTGTCGCTACTCTCACCCTTAAAAATAAATCTCTGTAAATCTGGGAGAAGCAACTCGATTTCACTCTTGCGAAGATCTCTCCAGAACCGAGATCAAGTTCCTCCAAGCTACTTCGTTGTAAAATCAGAATAATCTGTCGTCCCTGGTATTTGCGATAATTATTTATTAAAACAACAGCGCGTCGTCGCATCGAAATAATTCCGTAAATTTTCGAGACAGCAAGTCGATCGAATTTCTGCTGCAGCAATGATTCCTTCAAAGAACAACCGAGATCAAGTTCTCGAACTCCTCGACGTCCGGTGAAACTTTTTTTCTCTTTTTTTCCTTTTTTTTTCTTTTTTTTCTTTTTCTTTCAAGGAAAGTTTCGCATCACCTGACCACCCCGGCGCGGATTGCCTGTCGATTCCGAGGCACTTGTGCCAACGCAACGGGACAAACTAGTTCCTCCAGTTTCGAAACAACACTCGGCTAATTCCAATCCGGTGCCGGCACGACGCGGCGCGTGTACAACGCTCACGGCGCTTGAAATATCGTAACAAATACTGTCATGCGGGGTGTCATAATCCCACGGGCGGCGGCGACCTGTCCAACGAGATTTCAACGTTCGCCGATATCCAACGATCGGCCGTTGTATCAACGTATGAAACTGTCGACGAGCGAAACGTGAAAATTTTGCGTCAGAAACGTTAGAGCAAAAAAAAGAAAAAAAAAAAGGGAAAGCTTTATAATACAAGCTTTTATTATAATATTTATCATAATAATAGTTATGATGTAATGTTTATCATAATATAGATTACAGTAGTAAATTATCATATGTAATAAAGTTTTATTATAGAAGCTTTTATTATAATATATATTGTGATAATAAAGGTTTATTATAATATAGATTATAGTAGTAAATTATATGTAATAAAGTTTTATTATAGAAGCTTTTATTATAATATATATTGTGATAATAAAGGTTTATTATAATATAGATTATAGTAGTAAATTACGTGTAATAAAGTTTTATTATAATATATATTGTGATAATAAAGGTTTGTTATAATATAGATTATAGTAGTAAATTATTATAATAGTTATTAAATTATTAATATATTATGAAAATACTATGGTAGTATATAATGAAGCTTTTATTTACACATTCTCGAAAAATCATTTAAATTTTTAAAAATACACCATTTTATATCTACTATAATACAAGCTTCTATTATGATAGATATTATAATAATAAGTATTTGTTATAATATACATTATAGTAGTAAATTATCAAATATAATTATTATATAATGAAGCTTTATTACACAAGCATTTACTTACACATTTCTCGAAAAATCATTTATATTTTCAAAAACATTACACCATTTTATATCTACTATAATATAAGCTTTATAATATATATTGTAATAATAAATTTATTATAATATATACTATAGTAGTAAATTATTATATATAATTATTATGTAATGAAGCTTTATTGCACAAGCATTTATTTACACATTTCTCGAAAAATCATTTATATTTTCAAAAATACACCATTTTATATCTACTATAATATAAGCTTTATACTATATATTGTAATAATAAATTTATTATAATATATACTATAGTAGTAAATTATTATATATAATTATTATGTAATGAAGCTTTATTACACAAGCATTTATTTACACATTTCTCGAAAAATCATTTATATTTTCAAAAATACACCATTTTATATCTACTATAATATAAGCTTTATAATATATATTGTAATAATAAATTTATTATAATATATACTATAGTAGTAAATTATTATATATAATTATTATGTAATGAAGCTTTATTACACAAGCATTTATTTACAGATTTCTCGAAAAATCATTAAAATTTTTAAAAATACAGCATTTTATATCTACTAAAATTCCTACACGACAAAAGTTACAAATTGATCATTTTGTCCACTTTGGTAACTCTACTGTTAACTACACGAGGATCTACGCACGCACATTGTTAATAGAAGTTACTATACGGGATTCCACCTGTTCCACGATATACGCATCGATTAAACTTCTTTTTCTACGCTGATATTTCACACTTTGCGTCATTCTTTTTCCCCGGTGACGAATTATCGTCATTCGTCGGTGCTTGGCTCGCGAGCTGTCGCAATTCATATATAAATATCGCCCGCTATTTTGGGAATTTTACACAATGCTTGGCACGCCGATTGCGATATTAAAACGAACTATATATGAAACAGATACGCGTTTCAAATTAAGTAATCCAATTCTCAATCTCGAGCGATGCAACGATCCACGATCCAATAATATGAATAGAATCCAACGTAGAACGAACAGAACGGGTCCAACAATAGAAACTGCTCGGTGTAAAAAGGATTCTCACTTCGGCTTCGACAAGGACAGTGCGCGCAATCGTGGAAATTCGGCGGATCATTCCACAAAAAGGCAACAAGGTCGTTCGCAAAAGTGACAACGAGAACTCGAAATCGTTCGTCGAACGACGAGTCAACGAACACCGCCAGCTCTGGCGGCTGTCGTGGTCCTTTTTAGAGGCGGGCAGAAACGCGTGCAAACGCGCGGCCAGCTTGTAATCTCGAGACGAGACAAGCGGCGCGATCCGTGTCCCGTGTGACAGCGGCCGTACGCTTATGAATAATGTGCCAGGGACGGTGTACTGACGAGCCGTTGACGTCTAAATTTTCAACAACTCTCGACGACGCGTGAAACTGTGAAGAAGAGAGCAAAATCGTTCGTGTTTGTATTCTCTATTCGTTCCACTGGCTTTCTACGTGGAAAGACAATGGAACGTGGCAACGATTGCTCGGGAGAGAGAATCTTTTGTTTGCGTGGAGAATGGAGAGAATGGAACTGATATTTGAAAGTATCTACGCGACGATCGTCGAATGTCATTTAAAAGACAGTAGCTGTTCGTGAAGTTGTTGAAAGAAAATCACCGAGAGTCGTTAAATTCTCAGTCCTACAATTATTTTTTAACGCTAGAACTACCGGCGATTGAAACATGAAATTTCCATCCAGAGATGTTAAAGTAGAGAGAGAGATAGAAGACTTTATAATACGCAAAGTTTTATTTGTACATTTTGTGGAAAATCTAACGACACGTCTGTAAAATACCCAACAGAAATTACAAATTGGTCATGGTTCCAGTGTTAAAGTCGTTGAAAGAAAATCAAATTCTCAGTCATCCTACAATTATTTTTTAACGCTAGAACTACTAGCAATTCAAACATGAAATTTTCATCTAGAGATGTTAAAGTAGAGAGAGAGATAGAAGACTTTACAATACGCAAAGTTTTATTTGTACATTTTGTGGAAAATCTAACGACACGTCTGTAAAATATCCAACAAAAATTACAAATTGGTCATTTTGGCCACTTTGGTAGCTCCAGTGTTACAGTCGTTGAAAGAAAATCACTCGTCAAATTCTCAGTCCTACAATTATTTTTTAATGCTAGAACTATCGGCGATTGAAACATGAAATTTCCATCCAGAGATGTTAAAGTAGAGAGAGACGACTTTACAATACACAAGCTTTTATTTGTGAAAAATCCAACGACACGCCTGTAAAATATCCAACAAAAATTACAAATTGGTCATTTTGGCCATTTTGGTAGTTCCACTGTCAAAGTTGTCGTAAGAAAATATTCTTCAAACGTTTTACACTCTGTCCGCAAAGTACGCTCTTATCTTTACTATTCCCTCAACGACTATTCAAACGTAACTTTTAATACTACTTAAAAATTCCACTCTTCCCTCCAAGTCGTTCACTTTGTGGTATTCTGAACGATTTTCAACATTTTGCTTCACCGATACACCGCGTTAGGCTACAATTGCTTAGTGGTTGCGTATATTCGGACAAACTGACATTCCTAAGAAACTATGCACACGTTTGCACGCCCTGATCTCTCGAATCTGTTAGGCTACAGTGGACACATTTTATCACAGAGAGTTTCTTTCTTCGAAACTCGCGCAAATTCGTCGAAATAAACTGAACGAGTACTCTTAGCGACTTAGAAGTCGCACACGAACGAAAAACATTTACAAACTCATGCTACTTAACTATTGACATTCCAGGATAATCACAGAGAATTTACTCTCTAAACAACGTACGAAATTCTCCAAATCTTGCTGTCAGGACAAACATATGTGTCATTTCTTTCACTCGAGGAAAGAAGAACCTCAAATACGGGTTTCTCACGTTTGTTAAACGTTTACTATGTCGATTTACGTTTTTAATACTACATTGAGCACCTGCTGTGACCATCACTTGTTCATCCTACTTGTTTGTATGATGAAGAAACTTTGGGCACATTCTCGCAAACTGTATCCGCTAACTACAGACTTCAAATTCGTACAAATACGCGTCAATTATATTTTCAACACTTTACTCATCGGCCGTGGTCAAGCCTGCTACACTAGTCAAGTCCAGTACTCGCTGGTACTTCATTTTCATCACACTGATTCATTATAGAGCGAGCGAGTAATTACAAAATATTTGAAGAGGCGAGCTCTAACACGATCAGTAACAGTAAAAGTGAACAACGACGTAATTGATACATCGTTAATTCAATCTAGCAAGTACTAATTTCGAGAAATATTCAGGATAGTCAGATTCCAGTCGAGCAGGTCGCTGGCATTAAAAAAAGAAAAAAAAATCCGATCATTCGGTAAAATGTTAACGCATTGTCGACTGGTGATTTTACGCAGAAGCTATCTCGTGTCGCCAGCTGTTATTTCGTAATTCAGTATGAAAGTGAAACAGTCCAAACAATAAACTTCGATATTTATACAGAATGAATTTAAATCTTGTATATGTTACATTTGTAAAATAGTAACTTTACTAAATTCGATTTTGACGCGGTAAACTGTACAGCAATCACCTACGTGTAATGGTACACAACAGGTTTTGCAAATTTGCCGTATCGAAGGCAATTTCTATCAATCACTACGATAAATCTCAAAATCACTCGGACAATCGGCTAAAGTAACGTAATTCATTGAAAACTTCTTTCTTCGTCGTGATTGAAATTTTTGCAACGCTAAAATCGCACGTTGGAAACCTAAATATCAACAAAAGTAGTTTTTTTTTTCTTTTTCTATAGCAAAGCGAATACGGTCGAACACGACGAAGAAAGATTTCGCGTCAACCACTCGCGCAGCCCATTCGACCCAACCACATACAACAAAATTCGTCGCTTTCTTTTCGAACTCGTCGAGGTGCGACGTCACCGGGCAGAAATTACTCAGAAGTAACAAAATTTATCGTTTTACCGAAGTACACTCGAAACTGAAGGAAATATTAATATTCTCGAGGTTGAAATAGCCAGCGGAGACACGAGCTAACTCGTCGAACAACCGGTGAACAATGAAGAAAGAAAAAAGGGAACGAAGTAGGAAACTCACCCTGTCGTACTGGTGCGTGGCGGTGGCGGCGGAAAACGATTGAAACGAGGCCGACCTGGTGGGACTGTCGTGGGCCGCATGCGGATTCGCGTGGGGATGGGTGTGCGGGGCCGTGTGAGGGTGGGTCGGGTGCGGCGGCGGCGGCGGCGGTGGCCTCTGGTAGAGGTAAGGATAATATTGATACATCACCTCGGAACAGCTCATCACCCCGCCCGGGCCCGGCACCCCAGAGCCGGCCTGCCGACGTGCGTACCCGAACGTCGCACCACCCGTTCGTACACTATCTTTTCTTTCCACTTCGTCCACTTCGTTCTCCAATTCTGCTCTCTCTCTCTCTCTCTCTCTTTCTCTCTGTTCCTCTACTCGGTGTGCCCTTGTACCTTGCCTTCGAGCCCCCCTTCACCAGCTCGATCAATCAAAACACCGACCAACGTTCGAAAGCGTCAGGCTGATCGGCGCATCTTCGACGAATGACGACTCGCTCTGCTCTCGATTGTCTGTGTGTTGCGCGTGTGACGCGAAGATTTCGAGTCGAGAGGTCTCTCGTTCGACTCTAGCACGCCCAAGGGAGCATTGTTTTGGAAACGAGCGTGTAGGCGTTTGCTCGTAAGGGGCAGCTGAGTGAGAACTGGTGTTTCGTTGGGTTTTCTCGGGTCGATGGCTGTCAACACGGTGTCTCGAACCGCACTTACTTTGGTCACTTGGCCAAATCGGTCAGAAGGACGAAGTTGCGTTATTACACTGGAAGTCACGTTTACCACTGAATGTACATCGATGTATATCGTTTTCGTGATAGATCCGGCAACGCGTACGATGCTTGGTTTTTTCTAACGTTGTGGTTCTCTCACGTGTCGTACTCTTGCCTCCGATGGTGTTTACGACGCCCGACAAACCGAAACGGTCCGAGAACGAGTCACAGAAAAACCACGACGACGAACTTTCCTTTCAAGATACTCCGAAAAGCCACGAGAATTTCTACTCCGTTGAAAATGGTAACGCCGCGGGCGGGCCACAGTCGAGGTGTCATCGGAATCAATCGCCAAACGCACGCGTGAAAGCTTGGAGAGATGGATTTTGGTTTCGCCTGTGGGCACACGGAACACCTGGCTGCAAGGAGAGACTACCCTCGCGACGAGGAGAGACGTAACCGGACCGTGTCGTGGCCTGGTGATGTGTCTCTGATGGGCGAACACAGACTGAACCCCCCGGCGTCGTGTCACCCTCACCGTCGACCGTTCGGCCGTCTTTTTCCAACTGGTCGTGCCGCGCGGCGCTCCGTCTTTTTCGCTTGCCGCGTGTTCACTCCTTCCGCCGGCGAGGGTCAGGGCCTGGCCTCCCCCTTTCGTTCACCCCGACAGAGGGGCAAACGGCAAAGGAAACGCCTCCTGGTAGTTCCGCCGGCGGCCAATCAACGTGCGGGAACACCACGTCCAATGAGGCGACGGTTGCCACTCCTACGCTTGGTCGTCGTCTGTATTGATCCCACAATGAACCCGACTGCCGCTGTCGCGGTATTAAGAAGTTCCTACTCGGGTTAAACCATCCCGCTGCTCTTCCTCCTCCATCACCACCAACGCCTCTTCCTCTTCCTCTGGGCTCTGGGCTCTGGGCTCTAGCTCTAGCTCTCTGGGCTCGTCCGAGACTCCCTCTCCTCTTGTGTGGCTCTGCCACCTACCGTCTCTTTCCATCTCTCCTCTCTATCTTCTTCTTCTTTTCGTCTCATCTCTCTCTCTCTCTCTCTCTCTCTCTTGGTTGTTGGTTACTCGCCTGTTCGTTTGTCTGTCTGTGTCGCGTCCGTAGGTAGCTCGGTTCGCCACCCTTTCGCCGCTTCCAACCCCCAAACCCCGGACAGGCTCAGCCAGGCCGCGCGCATAATGAGTCTTAATTAACAGTTTCGCGGTGTTTTGGGAAGCTTAATTTGCCGAGCCGAGCCTCCAAGAAGAGACGAACTACCGGCAGCTCTGCCGCCGCTTGCAAATTTTCCCGCCGCGCGCCTCTTCTCCGGACAATCTGCAGCCCGATGGAAAACCGATGCCCCAACTTTCACAGGCTGTTCCAGACGATCGAAGCGAGGATTTCTTGCGATCGATGGATCAAGGTGGTGATCGACGGGAGTTGGAGTTTCTTGGTTAGTAGGCACAGTTACAATCAGTAAGTGTAAGACGTAAAAATTAAAATTTTAGAAACTTTCCAATTCGCTTGTTAAAAAATCAGTTTCGCAAAATATTTTAACATTGGTAGTGTGTTGTAATCTGAGAAAATTATCAGTAAAGTGATCTGCCTCGTTCAACACGGCGGATATCCAAGAATCTTGTACGCACGAACGATCCTTTAGTATCGCAAATCCAGTTCATAAATTAAAAAAAAAAAAAAGAACGAAGGTACGCTTGTTCGGTAAATATAAGATCTGCAGAAAATTTCGTTGCCATGAAAATTAGTATGTTGAAAATTTCCACTTTTCTATTCACCTGTTAGGAATCTTAACACCGAATCTAAATTACAACCTAAGAAACTTACCCGATCTGCTCCATTTAACGATTCCTTAACGAACACGGCAGATATCTAAAACACCATCATACAAACGATTCTCCAGTATCGCAGATTCCCATTCACAAATTAAAAACAGGTACGCTTATTTAGTAAACGTAAGATCAACCAAAAAAAGTGTCGTTGCCTAAAATTAGAATTTTAACAACTTCCACTTTCTTCCTACTAAGAAATCTTTAAACACTGATGGTTAATGTAATATTCTAAGAAATTTACGATTTAAGAAAGCCAAGCGATCTGCTCCATTTAACCCCTTGCGCTGGCAACTGGTTCGCGGACCATAACGAGCGTGTACAATAATTCGTCGCTTTCTTTTTCTTCTCGAACTCACGTCGGTACGATATCACTGGATAGAAATTATTGAAAAGTGATAAATTTATCATTTGTTTTGCCTGGGTTATACTTAAAACTGAGAAGATATTGCAATTTTGGGACAAAAAATTCTCGACGCGCGTGGCACGTCATTCGAGCGCAAGAGATTAACGATTCCTCATAACCACGTTGCGCTGGCAACTGATTGCGGACCATAACGAGTGACCAGACCCCTGTACAGTAATTCGTCGCTTTCTTTTTCTCTTCGAACTCGCGTCGGTACGATATCACTGGATAGAAATTATTGAGAAGTAATAAATTTATTATTTGTTTTGCCTGAGATATATAAAAATGTATAAAATAAATTATATAAAACTGAGAAGATATTGCAATTTTGAGAGAAAAACTTCTCGACGTGCGTGGCACGTCATTCGAGCGCAAGAGATTAACGATTCCTCATAACCACGTTGCGCTGGCAACTGATTGCGGACCATAACGAGTGACCAGACCCCTGTACAGTAATTCGTCGCTTTCTTTTTCTCTTCGAACTCGCGTCGGTACGATATCACTGGATAGAAATTATTGAGAAGTAATAGATTTATTATTTGCTTTGCCTGGGTTATACATAAATACTTATATATACTTAAAACTGAGAGAAAATGTTGCAATTTTGGGGCAAAAAATTTCTGGTCGTGCGCAAGAGGTTAAGATAAATTAAGCAGATTAATGTACGTACGACGATAAAATTCAATGTTTCTCTATGTATTTATTATCGTTGTATAATTCATTTTTTACAATTCCTCAAAGTTCGATAATGTTTAAAACAATTTACATAATTTTTACAAGGAAACAGACAAGAACATCTTCCATTGACATTAATCCTAATTTGACTTTGCATCTTTGTTTGACTTTAATGTAAAATCGTTCAGGTTAACCACTTGCGCTGGCAACTGATTGCGGACCATGACGCGATAATTCGTCGCTTTCTTTTTGAACTCGTCGGTACGACGTCACTGGATGGAAATTATTGAGAAGTGTTAAATTTATTATTCGTTTCGCCTGTCTTGTTTTACTTGAAATATACTTAATAAACTGAGGAAACGTGACAATTCTGGGAGAAAAAAAAATTCCAGCGCAAGAGGATGAACACAGCAGAGGACAGCTTGTACGCCAACCCCAACGAACGATCCTCCAGCGTCGCAAATCCGATTAACGGCAATGTTACGGCGATCACAGCGCCGCGAGCAAACAGTGCCGGTGCCGCGACACTTGACCGTGGTGAATCGCCAGTCGTATCCGGCGCCTAATCTGCCGTGTAACGCGGCAGGTCCGTGAAGAACCACCCTCCCTCGCAACCCCCACCGTGTTCCAAATCCAATAACCCCCTCCCCTCCCCCTCCCCCACCGACAACGTGTGACACGACGCGCGCGTCCTTTCTTTCCCTCGCTTTTCACTCCCTCCGACGTTTTTCTCTCTTTCCCTCCGTGTCCCCCGTGCCAGTTGGATGATCAAACGTTTCCTCGACGGGGCAGTCATCCTGCACGTGGCCACTCGAACAATGCGCCAGCCGCACCCCGTTGCTAATAGTCGGGCATTAAATTCGTCGGTGATATTGCCGGACCGGGGGAGGATTGTGTCTCCCCCCACCCTCTTAAGAGTCGCTCTCAATGGGACGAGACGTCTGAAATATGCTTGCTCGTGTCGTCCAGGGGGTGAAGGATGGACGCAGCCGGGCCCAACGATAGACAACGTTTACGAGCGAGAGAAAGGATGACGATGGATCTCGAAGCACAGGGGAGTATGTTTTTCGGAGAGTTGGTTATTTGAAAGGTGAAGGAGAGGATGTTGAAGCGCGGGGCTTGATTGTCGGTGTGCGATGAACGTTGTAATAAGTTGAAATTTCGCTTTGGGTTTCGATGTGATTGATGATGATGGGGTGGTTTTTGAAGGTGGTATTGTCCCATTGGGTAGGACGTGAGCGTCGACGAATAAGTTGGACGTACAGAGGATGTACATTTTCATAATACGTGAGCTGAAAGTTATTTTCAGAGTTTTAAATTAAATTCTCAACTTTTTAGAAGTACCGTGTGTATCTTTTAATTCTGGTCTGCCACGATGCGTCTCTTTCGTAGCTCGTGGAAATAGAATTTCAACCCTCAAATTATGTTATGTTTGAGAATTTAAACTATATTATATATAAAATTGGAATGATAAAATTATCGAAATAATTTTTTACGTAATATAATTATATAGTAATGCAATAGCGAAGCTAAGAGTGTAGTGGATTCATATCCGGAAGTTTCAGTCCAGAGAAGAATATAATATAATTATAATATAAAAGAAGACTGAAAATTATTTTAAAATCTTGAGAATTTAAATTCTGAATTTTCAAAAGTGCCATCACTTACACGATACATTCTCTTTAGATTGTGAAAATAGCCTTCAAACTATACCAAACGTACGTTTCAGTATCTCCGGCGTGAGATGAAACAGCAAATTATCCCTTTGTTAATAAAACATCGACATTTCGAGAATTCGCATTTGCGGTGAAAGTAATAGACACTTAGTTTCTTGCTAAAAAAAAAAAAAAAAAAAAAAGAACTCGCGAAATACCTCGAAACCAGGAAACTGAGGATCTATTTCATTAGCGTTTCAGTTATTTTAACGTGGACTGAAATAATGTAATTAAAACGACTGCGGAATGGAGTTCTTGCTCTATACCGTGAAGCATAATTCACTAATGAAAAAGACCGTAGTATTTTTTTGCTAGCGAGCATCCGAGCGCAGCAACGCCAACAGCCAGGTTGAATTATTGCGAATTCAACGCACGGACGCGGCACAGTTGTGCCGCAGGGATTAAACTTGAGATGCACTTATGCAGCCATTGTGTTAAATATGGATCTTTGAAGCGGCTTGTTGAATACCTGTTGTACAATCCTCGCCGATCTGGAGATCGTTGCGTTTCTGTCACATCGCCTTCCATTAGCTCGCAGTAATTTCACGATGATCGTTAGAAACTCGAAACGTCGATCGTGCACGTACGAATGAATAAAAAATGATCTCTCGTAAATTATTAAAGTTACAAAATAAAATGACATCGAGTTTTCTTTGGAGCAAACGATTCATCAGCAACTGTAAGAAAAAAAGGAGGGGGAAGACGACAATGTAACAAAAATTGTAAACGAAAAAAAGAAACAAAAAAAAAAAAAGAAAAGAAAAAATTGTACAAAGAAGAAAAACAGTCGTGCAGATAATCCACGTTCGACGTTACTACGAAACAATAGATCATCAGCTAGATTAAGTTTGTTCGAAAGGGCTGAGGCTTGATTCGCGTGGTTGTTCAGGGGCGGACGAGGACAAAGCGTTCGAACGAGTGCAAAGAGGAGGGAAGAAACGGGGGAAAGGGAGAGGGCAGATCTCCTGGAATCCCCTAATTTGCTATTTCGGCATTCCGACCGATCCGTGGGCTCAGCTGGTTCGTGGGACCTCGATTCGTGAGAGGCTGTTGCTGATCTATCAAAAAACGCGATTCCGTCGGCTCTTCTTCTGTCGCCGAACCGCGATGCCGCGGCGGGGCCAGCCTCGTTGGTCGTTGATGGGAACCGACCGGTTCGGATCTATCATGGAAACCATTCAAACGGATGGAATTTCTCGTTGACGTCCGATCGCCACGGTGAATAATCAGGCTGTCGTTTCGTGACACTGCTGGAAAATGGGAAACACGTGGATGAAGTCGTAGGAAGATATTGCGATATAATTGATGGAATGAATATCGTTGCAGGAACGAGGTATCTTTGACAATATTTTATGGTAGAGGAGATGTGTAGTTTGAGAACTGGAGAAATTGTTTTCCAAAATTATAGCTATAACGAGGTATCGTTAATAACATTTTCTGGTACAGGAGAGCTGAAATTATAGTTTAAATTTGCTTTAACAATTAATTCGAATGTTTCACCTGTGTCAACAAAGAAACTTTAGGATAAGAGTGATAAAAACGAAAGCGAGGAGAAATGAATGAACACCACAGGTTACAGGGAAAATTACTCGTTTATTTATTTCGTTTCATCCGAGTAACGGCAACATGATGACTATGGATATATATAATACAATATAGTACTTGGGTGTTCAACAAAACGAGACACAAGTCAACCGTAATATCCTCTAATCGCGATCGTGAAACGTTACTCTCAATCATTGCCGTTTAAGTCGTTTGTTCTTTAAACGTAGTCCTTGCCCCGCGATACAATTTGCCACCGTAATTGGAGTTTTCCTTCATTCAGTCGTTATTTCTAACTAATCCCCCTGAATGCCCGGAATTCGACGACGCTTCGGTTCCTCTCGCAACTTCCTCTGTCGTTGCACGTTCCGCGATATTTGGCCGTTTCTCCGTTTTTTCAGAATTCTTCGCCGTTCCCTTTCGCTTCTGCTCTTCTTTGTTCTTAGTCTTCGCGACTTTCTGCCGCGGCTCCTCCTGCCCGTCGTCCAGATACTGATCCCACTTGGCAATTCTGGCTTCCGTTTCCGCGTCGGTTTCTGCAATCCTAGAAAGAAGAAGAAATCGTTTTGACGAGCGCCGTCATCATCATCATCTGCTCTGCTCGGCTGTGCGTTGATTGGATTAATTTAGGAGGGAAATTGAAAATTGATAAAAATTATAAGAGACTTGATGAAGAAGATTTTCTTAGGCTAAAACGAACAACAGATGATTAGAGCGATTGGAAAGTATTAGAGAATGAAGGGCGGTCTTTTCGGAAGATGGGTGGCTACGAAAGTAATGAAAGCAGTTACGAGTTGAAATTTTAATAATTAGAAACGAGAGAGAAAATTGATTGCAATGGAAATTAATTGGCAATGCGTCAAGTGTAGTTGGGCTGTTATTAAATTCTGAAAGAATTGAAACTCTCAATTTCATTGTGGTTAACAGAATGAGTAAATAACGAAATAAATAAATAAAATAATTAAATAAAAATTTATAGTAATTATAATAAATAATATTGAGAAAACTGTGCAAAAATTCATAGGAGCACAGCATGAAAGTCGGTAATGTGGAATCCTGTGTATGATAACAAGATATATGAAAATAATATCTAATAAATATTTCTGGCATCGTGTACGATAAAAATGTATAAATTTATAATCGTTGTAAAACTAATTGCTCAAATAAAAGAGTAGATATTATTATATAATTTTTCCCATTTTCGACGTTATCGATCGCAGCACAGTAAGGTAACAACGTTAGCAGCAGTTAATATCAAAAACAGCATCGGTCATTAAGTAAATGTAAAATATTTTTTAATTGCGAATAAAACAATACCTATTTTTATCTTTTCAGACATTGAGTGAGCAAAGAAATCAGATAATAATTTATTGCAATAATTATCACGTTGTTAAACTTTTTCTTTTTCAGTTTTGATGTCCTAACTGCTTAAATGAAATTTCACTTTAGAAATTGTTAATTGCATTAAGATTACGTCCTTTACATATGTTTTACATATTTTAAAATATAACGTGTGTACCATATTTTCATTTGAAAATTTATAAATCAAGAGTCAAGAAATGAAAAAAATTGAAAATACGCGTGAAAGTAAATTCGAATACTTTTTCAAACATTTGTGTCGGTAAATCAGACTCGAGGAGCGACGAAGAAACGGTTTCAGAAGGAAAATGAATCTCGATGGTTAATTATCGACCAAGCCAAACTCAGCTCTGGTTGGGTCGGTAAAACCGACAGCAGGGAGTAAGAGCAACGGGTAAACTTACTTGTATCTCGTCTTGCCGTCCCAGATTTCTGCCGATATTTTCCTCTGACTAAACCAACGACCGTTCAACAATTGAACGCACGCCTGTGCTTCCGCTGGCTCCCGAAATGTTACCTGTGCTACACCTTCCGGATGTCTCTGCAAAATATGCGACAAAAGTTACCCTCGAACTCTTGAAACTTTCCTTCTATCAAAATGAAACGCATCAGTCAAATAATATAAAAAAATTCCTTTTTCTGGTAACATCTCTTTTTTTTTATAAATTACACTATTTCGTAAAAATTTATTTATTTTTTATAAATTATACCATCCTATAAAAATTTATTTATTTCTTATAAATTATACTATTTATAATAGTATAATTTAAAAATCTTTTTATAAATTATACTATTTTACAAAAATTTATTTATTTCTTATAAATTATAAATTATACTATTTATAATAGTATAATTTGAAAATTTTTTTTACAAATTATACTATTTCATAAAAACTTTGTTTCCACGCTGACAGACAGACATTTCCTTAGATAGATACTTGTAGCTGTTCGTTTATTTCGCGTTTCGCTCGGTTTATGCTCTTGAAACCCGACTCGAACCAATGAAACGCAGGCGTTAATTAAACAATGGCTCGGTTAATTACACAAAGATGGATACACTCGCATTGCAACCACTTTTGCACCAAGATGGATCCGAGTTTTACGACTTAAGGTTTGCCTCGCGATACTTTCATCGCGCCACCGACTTAAACCGCAATTTATGAGCCTTCGGTTTGAACATCAATTTTACTGTCTGACCTCGTGCGCGACACGACGCTCTTTGTTCTTTCCCTGCGTTGTACCTCGTTAGATCAATCGCCACGCTCTTCGTTTCATCCGTCGTCCTTCGTTGCAAGTACAGAACAAAGTCCATCTATATTTACAACTGTAAAATTAACTCCCGTTTTTATGGATATTCGATTCTTTTTTCCCCATCTTCCACGATACCTAAACGCTACATTCGTTCCATACTTTCGTAAATTTAAAGTAAACAAGCAAAGAACGAACGTTCGATTCAGCGAAATTTACCGCGCTCCAAAAAAGTTTCTCCGTGAAACCACCGATCGATCATAACTTTTCCACAACGGAGTCAAGAAAAAAAAAAAAAAGAAAAAGAAAAGAAGAAAAAGAGGGAAGAAAGCGGAGCAAAGGCGACCTGACGAAAAAGAGGCAACCGGATATTACGCTGGAACGATGTTCCCCGAATCTCGCGAGATGTCGGCGAACGCCGACTAAAATGCATCGTCTGTTCATAAATTTGGTTTACGAGCATTCCTCTTCCCTCGTTCTCTCCATGTTCTCTCTTTTTTTACCAGGTTACGCGCGCGGATCAGGTTCGAAAGCGACCTGGGAAATACGAGGAGAGGGGAAAAAGAGAGAGAGAAAGAAAGAAGAGCAACGATCGCGGGTAAATTGGCCGCCACGAAATTTCCTTTCACGCGCCGCTTTTGATCTCGAACACACGTTCTAGCACGGATACAAGCGATACTGGCCCTCTCTCTCTCTCTCTCTCTCTCTCTCTCACCCTCCCCCGCACGACGGAATTCACTTTGACATTGAATGGATTCACGCGGCTGAGACCCGCCGACTGGGTGTGTCTCTCGTTGCGAATTTATGGGGTTAGGTCATCCCCTTTCCAAGGTTTACTCGCGTCGACCGTGAGGCACTCGCGCTTCTTTGTTCATCCACCTTGCCGCGTCTTGGCACCTTGTCCCCCCGCGACTCATTGTCAACGTCGACCTTCGTTGGCCGAGATCTTTTCAAATTTCACCGCGAGCATGTTGTCGTCGCCGAGCTTGCACAATTAATTAATAAAAAACATTGAAATCGACGGTGGTTACCGAACACATTTCCAGGCCAACGACGACAGCTGTTTCTCGCTCCTCGAATTTCCGTCGCGGAGAGAAAAGAATGCTCGTGAAATCTGTAACATCGTACTTTCACGTTATATATTCTTGCATTCTCCGGTGTTATTTTCTCTCCCTTTCACGACGTCGCTTTTGATCCCCATCGCACGTATTTCCAGCATTGTCGCGACTCTATTCTCCGCTACCATTCTTCGGTCCTCCATTCACCGTCTGCCGGTTTTTTTTCTCTCTTTTCTTTCCACACCGATGTTCTTCTTTTTTTCTTTTCTTTCTCTCTTTTTTCGAGAAGTTGCGCTCTCTGGTTACTGAAATTCCCCTTTTAGAAACTTGCCCGCCTCCCTCGCCTTCCATTAGGCAGTACAATTGCCCCCCCCCTCCCCGCGAATGCTAATTGAGAAGTTCTCGAAACGAAAGACGACGTACACGTGCTAGAATTCTTTCCAAATCTTTCGAATAATAATATTTCCAAACGCTGCGACAGTTTATTTGACAAACATCTGTTTTCTGTTTCAACTCCTCGATTCTTCCAAACGCAGTCTTTGTGTTCTTCCGCAGAAAGAAAGACGATCGAAAGCAAATTCGAGCGGAAGGGCAGATTATCTCTTGGAATGTGCACGTGGTAATTGGGACCGAAAAGGGAACTTTCAGAAACGGTTCAGCGTTAGTTCGGTAATCGCTGGAAACGATTTCCAGAGAAAGTAACTACTCTCGACCATTGACTAATCACAGGCTGCGCGTCGTCAGGTAATTCTGCAAAGGGTAATAGGGCGGCTTGGAACAGCCTGACGCACGTAGGAATTAACTGGGAGACTCGGTGAAAAATAACGATCTAAAATCTATCGTCTCGCGACATTCATCTGACTCTTTTTTTTTTTTTTTTTTAATCATCTATCACTCGTAATAATTTCTTTTGTGTCGATAATGGTGAACGACGAGAAGCTTGAAAAATATTCGATGACTGTGATCAACCTTTTGGACCTTCTGGGTGTTGGCCAATTGGAAAATTTGACGAGAGCCACACATAGTCTACATATTTTTTTTTTTTCATCAGTTCAATCTAACCTATGTTACTCATGACGATGTTAAAACATCAAAATTTTTATAGTTAAACGACACACTGATAAAATGTATTTACATTAATGAAAATTTTTAACTAAGAACACCGAGTTTGATTTTTTCAGATACCAGTTCATCAATATCTGGCTTGATACGGGTAGTGGCAATACGACGAGTATTTTCAAGATGCTCTTCTTATTCTGTCCCCAAAAAGGGACATAATGGTTAAAAATTATTCAAACAATAAAATTCCTACTCGATTTTGGTTGTGAAATTTTGCACGTATGTACGCACAGGTTCAAATATTCGAATACTTGTGCATTCAAAAAAAAAAAAAAAAAAAAAAATTTTGCGAGTGTGTTGTATCGACACACACAACGACGATGTTACGAAACATTACGCGATTCTATTATTCTCAATAGCCGCGGTATTGAAGGGCTGGAATGGAAAGATCATCGATAGGTCAGTGATGACTTACGCGACACGGAATGCGCGTTACCAATTGACCTAGATCGCGCACCGGGCGCAATATTTATTAATTTAGAATTCACAAAGCGTTCAGTTCACATTCAGCAAGATTGCAATACAATTTTAGATTAACGAGACGTTAATTGCAGTGATATTTTACAACATCGATCCCCGTTTTTCTTTCTTCTTTTCTTTTTTTCCACGCGACCTTTCGAACGCTATCACACGATAACCAACGTTCGATTTGTTTCCATATAAATTTACGACAACGAGATTCTATTTCGTAACGCTGCTAATTAATTGCTTCGTTACATCGACTTTAACAGCCAAGCGATTAAACTAATTATCCGCTTGTTGTGCTACTTCAAAGTGAATGCATCAATTCGCGTTGGGGAAGTTCATCTAATAAGTACGTTGTTTCGAGCGACGTGTCTCTCGATACTCTTCTCGCTCGAGGTATTTTATAATGAAAAATTCCTTCATCAACGAGAATTACTTACGTCGTAGATAACAACTTTACGGACGTCGCCGCATTTCAGGCACTCGGACCTGATGTCTTGTTGATATTCCAGCAGCAGCGAGACTTCCTTGTCAAAGTCTTCCGGGGAGAACAGATTCTTTATGATTACCACCCTCTCGTGTCGCAGGGACTCTCCAGGCGCGCGTTCAGGCTTCCAATCGAACAGCCTGCAAAAACAAAAAAATTAACAATCAACGTAGTAACGAATTCTCGGAAAATTATTCTTCGTGAAAAGGAATCGGTCAATTTCTAGCTTAACAAGAGCCAATTTTTGCCTACTTTGCTGCTGGCTTATAATTCTTTCGACCTTCTCCGATTGATCTTTTTTCTTTCTTGTTTATTTCTCAGTGATAGAACGAACATCTCGTTAAAGAAACGGTAACGAGATAGACAAAATTTGGGGCGGGAAAGCCGCTAAACCGACAATTGTACAAGGTGTTTCAATAACTCTGAATATTTTCGAGGATACGAAAAGGTCATTCGATACACAACAGAGACGATCTTTTTGTAGGTGGAGAGCTCAAGGTCGCCTTCGCTTTCCTTTTTCAAACTGACATATTTTATCACAGTCGCGATTCGAACTAATGACCAAGTGAGCAAAAATTGATCGCTCATGGCACCTCATTTTATTCAAGAATATTTCGCGTGTATAAATGACCGACCTAATTTCACATTCTTGCGGGACTAGCCATTCGTTACATCCATTCGAAAGGTATTTTTTCCTTCGTTGACGATCACGCGTGCTACGGGGCTCTGGAAACCAATTAAACGACCTCGGGTGAGGAACCACCCGTTGAAAAAGCTGGATTTGCATTTAAAATAAAGATACGAAATTTGAAGCAGGGCACACGTCCGCGCGAGCGTACCGGGATAATCACATTTACATTACACGGCGTGTGGCCTTTTGTAATTTGCAAGGAGAGAAACTGGAGACGCGCCACTGAAGCCGCAGTGATTTTACACTTCAAACAGACATACGCCCGTGTCATTCCAGTTTACGCGTACTGCGCGAGGAGAGATCGTGAATGCATCGGAGACGATACGAGCCGAGGAACGTTCACTCGAGTTGTAAGTCACCAGGCACGCTTGCTGTATCGTTTGTCTCGTCCAAGTTTATTCTAAAACGTGCGAGACGCGTTGAGGAAACACCGAGAACATGGAGAAATTTGCGATTATCCTCAAGTCGAATTTTTTCTAAAAAAATATTCCAACCATCTTTGAATCGAATAATAAACTGAGAAAAAGTTAGGAAACATATGTAGGTTATACGGGGTGCGTCGAAATAACATATATTAGAGGGTATCCGTAAGCAACGTCGCTTTTTGATACTGCGCAAAATTTTATTTTGTTCAAGAGTTAACACGGGTTTAATCTGTAATATAATTTGGCAATAAGCGCACTAAATGTCAATATATTTAATTAGAATATAGGTTATGTTACAATAAGTTAAATTAATGTGATAGATAAGTTATAATATAGGTTATGTTACAATAAATTAAATTATTGTGATGGATAAGTTGTGTTATAATATAGGTTATGTCATAACAAGTTAAATTATTGTGATAGATAAGTTATGTTATAATAAATTAAATTATTATGGTAGATATGTTATGTTATAATATAGGTTATGTTACAATAAATTAAATTAGTCTGATAGATAAGTTATGTTATAATATAGGTTATGTCATAATAAGTTAAATTATTATGATAGATGATAGGTTATGTTATAATGTAGGTTATGTTACAATAAATTAAATTATTGTGATAGACAGGTTATGTCATAACAAGTTAAATTATTGTGACAGATAAGTTATGTTATAATAAATTAAATTATTATGGTAGATATGTTACGTTTTAATATTGGTTATGTTACAATAAATTAAATTAGTCTGATAGATATGTTATGTTATAATGTAGGTTATGTTACAATAAATTAAATTATTGCGATAAACAGGTTGTCATAACAAGTTAAATTATTGTGATAGATAAGTCAAGTTATAATATAGGTTATGTTACAAATTAAATTATCGTGACAGATAGGTTATGTTATAATAAGTTAAATGATTGTCACTAGACGACAGTTTATTAAATTACTGATGAGATATCTCTAATAAAATACCTCAAGTCAAAAAATTTTGTTCCATATCCTTTCTCCTATATACATGTGTATTTCTTTGCGAAGAATCATCCTCTGCTTATATGTACATGTTATCCGTGCATATAGCAACTTTGTTGTAGAAATGTATGCGTGAGCAATCAATCGTGTCTGTTAAAGTACAAAAAAAAGGCACATGTTCCGTGATCTTTGAATCTTCCAACTAGATATTAGATACTGACAATGTTTACAACGATGCCATAAATAGAATTGGAAACCGGTTCTTGTTCGATAATGCAAATAAGAGAAACCATGGCAAACTTTGTGTGTATTGCAATATATTGCAAAACCGATACCTAGCTACTATACATTTATTCAAGAAAGAACGTCAACGAAATATTAATCTAATTAAGAGACCAAGTTGGTCTCCACGCTTGAATTCGAATGAAACAATTATGAAATTACGAACGTTCATTCCGTCGTTAACGAAGTAGAATTAACGGGCAAAAATTACAAAAGTCTGATATACTAATTGAATTTTGTATTAGATCAATTGAATCAACGCCCAGTTCTCAAATTCTACACAGCTGTAAAGATTTAACAGGTTTTTCGACATTGCGTCAGAACGCTATCGTTTTTGTTGAGAAATGATTATACACACGAATCACGCCTAGAATATGTTTCCAAACATTTAATCACAAAAATTTCGGCCGATCTTCCGCAATTCAATGTTAATTGCGAACTTCAAACAAGTAGATTCCAAACACTACTTGCACTCTGTTAATGTACCACTATTTTTATGATATTGAACAATAAAAAATTGTTTCTCAGGGAAGATGTTGTTTCTCCATTTTCGTCGATAACCGTACACTGACGAAATGCGAAATTTGAAATTTAAATAGTGCCGCGAAATTATTACACTCGTCAGAGTCGTGTACCGCGTCGATATTTCCAGTCTAGCAAGCAACTGGTATATAGTTGGCGAGTATAGTTGCACGCAGTGACGAACGACGGATGGCTCCGCTCGGTTTTTGGTTTATATCATTCGCATAGATCTCGCTTTATTCTCACATAACTCTGCGAGGCTCGGTTAGCCAGACTAATGAGCCGTAGAGTTTCCCAACCGTCGTGTGTGGTAGACTCACAACGAGTTCTAACATTGTGGGAAGTCTCAACACATTTGCTCGACATTGCAGTTCTAACTGGAGCGTTTCGTTGTTTTTCACTCCTTTTTTTTTCTTTTTTTTTTTTGCAGTAAAGGAAAACACAATTCCATCCACGAGCTATTTACTTACAAATTCTTCTAAACTCACGTCCACGGGATATTCATGAGTTTTCATCTCACCTCTGGTTGAGAGAAATTTGAATTCCCGCCTAATCAATCGAACATCGACCTTGTGTGAAATTGTGTGAATTTCACGGAAAATTACACGTGGCCCAGGGAACTTCCGACGAATCGTGGAAAAATCTGGGACACCTTGTACATTAATCGTTATCACACCGATGCTGTTGGTCAGAGTAAAACGTCGGTTTGCGACTGACAACGTTGTCTGACAGCTTGTGCGATAAGGTTTAAAATATTTGCCTCGGGACCGCGTTAGGGCAGCGAGACACGCACGACAGTGAAGTAATAAAAACAGGTTGACCTCGAATTTTCAAGAATATCATTGCGCTTTCGCGTTTTTCCAGTAAATTTTACAGACTTAAAGAACACCGCGGCAACACGATTCTCCGTGAATTTCACTGCAGGAACGAGATGAAAAGTAGCCGGCGTAATTCCGCCAAAACAGCTACGAAACAGTTTTTACGACATTGTTGAAAGCCGTGATCCCGCCCCCAAAGAGCTTCGCAACATTCTCGAACAGAGCTCGAGAGCGCTCCGGGAATTTCAGGAACGTTTGCAACTTTGCAATGTTATTACAAATCTTCGTGTTCTCCCGCGAATTTCTGCACATTCGCTGCAACATTCTAGCGGAGTATTTCCAGGATCGCGTCGAACGACATTTCTCTCCAGTAATTTTCACATTGTCGATTACCGAGTCTCATCGTCGATGGAAGAGAGGAGACTCTCTTCAAACATCAGTAGATATTTCGCACGATTTTATTAAACATCATGGCGAATTAACCCTCTGTGAGCCAAATTTTTTCCATAATTAAACAATTTATGTAACGTAAATTAAAAAAATTTATGTAAAGTAGTTTCAACGATTTCCATTATAACGGGTACGTTTTATAACTTTGAAGTAACAACGTTTGCGCTTTGTGTGTATAAAAGCTCAAGTATAATTCCACGAAAGAAGTTTTTGCTTGGCGTTTCGAATATTTTATTTTCACTCCTCGTCCGATGACTATTTACCACTAAATTCATCGTCGCTGTCAATAATATTTATACGTCGTTGGGTAAATGTTGTATTAATGGATGGTCATCGTCCAAGTCAGAATCTAACAAAGGATCTTCGGATCTATTACCGGAAGTTGACGCTTCTTATTCTTATTGCTCTTTTATTTCTATATGACTTTGTACTCATATTGTAGGCCAGGGTCGGCTAAGTGGCAAACTGGCGGCCTTTGCCCCTACTTTCCTGATCGTTAGCGCTACCCCCTCCACTGTATCGATCTCTCCACTACATTGAAATTTCCTCGCCCCTGTGCATGAGTCACACTCTCTTAATCTGTTGATTTCCCTACTAAGCAAGTAGAAAGATCAATACAGTGGAGAGGGTAGCGCTAGCGAACAGGAAAGTAGGGGGAAAGGCCGCCAGTTCGCCACTTAGCCAACTGTGTTTCAAGCCTCTGATATATAAAACTAAAAAGCAAAGAAAACACATTTGCGTCATCGCAAATACATTGAACCCTATCATTATAGCTCATTGTGGCTTGAAAGCTACATCATATGGAAATTGACGAAATACAAACAAATAAGATATTATTGATATACAAAACTAAGAGCTTTTTCTCGTTTAACAAACACCGATAGAAGAAAAAATAATGACAATCGCGCAAGATGATTCCTTCATCTTCCATCTGCAGACAACTTGCAAAAGCATTTACATTGATATTTCAGGATGTTACTGGACCAAGAATGTTACTCGTTATCGAAAACATTATATTATGGTGGTGTACTCTTTCCCAATAAATATATTACGAGATTTAACAAGAAACTATAACAGCTATTTATTTTAATTTACGCGTAACAAGATCTTTATGACGTCTTGCTTGATTCTCAACAACTTACACGCCACCGCGTGGAAAAGAATTAAATTATTTGATGAAATATCGACGTGTTAATTACGTGACTTGCGAGTTACACGGGTCCATTGGGAGTTAAAATCGATCGAGAATCACGCCGGCGCGTGCATACATCATCCACTCGGGAAGTTACGACACCCTTGGACACAATTAGTTACTCGACCCTCGCCCTCGCCCTCCTACCTCGAGGAAATCAATTAAGCTAACCTCCGACGAGCTTGAATCAGATAATATTAATTAAGACGGCGTGATAACGATTGCCGATTAGAACTGGCGTCTCATCGAGACGTCATTAATATTTATGCCACGATTAAGCAAGTGTGAAATCGGCCGACGCGTCGACACACCAGGGCGATAGACGAGGCGAAGAAGGCAGCGTGTAGCAGCTACACGCAACGTAACGATAAAATTCGCAAGCTGATTGGCGAGATAAATTAACCGAGTGTCAGTTGCGTGGAAGTTTGTCGTGCTCGCGCCTGTGTTTGCCCGCGCGGCCAGCTTATTAAACGCGATAATTCCGCGCCGTATAAAATTTATATATATATATATATTGATAAATGGACACGCGTGTTCACCGTGCGCCCGCTGCACACGCGCGATAAATCTTTAAGCACCGGAGAGACATTCTTCGAATAGATTTATGACATTGGTCTGATAATTCTCGCAGCAGCGCGCAATAGTTATTTCTCTCCCTCCTCGTTTGTTTCGGTCGTTCCATTTTTTCCCAGCGAATAATATGGAAATATTATATTCGCGGAATGTGTGTTCGTGTTTCGGTTCAAAAACGAGAGAAAAAGAAATTTCATTTCCACGAACGATAATGACCAAGATGACGTAAGCCGAAAATATTATCCTCGTCGTGTAGGCAATATTAATATAGTTTCATGTGTAGAGCTTCTGTTCTTTTTTGGATAAGTGAAGCGCAAATGCCAGGACCCTCCTATCTACGCTCTAGAGAATTAATCAATTTCCAATAGAAACCACTAAACGAATTAACTTCGCTAGAACCCCGGCAGTTGAATCCCTCCTTCAATTCACCCAAATTACCTCTACACAGTAATACCGATCGCGCAGCGGCGAAGTAGGATCTCATAAACCAAAAGAGATCAGAGTAGCTCGCCGCTCCGATGCATAAAACAGACTCTAAGTGCTCCTGCAAATTGAACGTTATTCGCTGCTCTGATTTTCTAGTTATTTCATTGCAACGCGAAATACTAGAATAATGTACGATATACTAAAAACTGTGATATTAAGGTCAAATGAATGTGGGATTAGAATATAACGTGAGAATACAAGAGTAGAATGCCAAAGTGAAATGTGCTCGAATTTTTCAATAGACGAGCGTGTGTGGTAGACCAAATTTTAGTCAATGTCAGTTATTATACGAACCAACGAAGATCAATTGATTATTATTGCATGAACAAAGAATCTCCTAACTGTCTTGACTATCACTGTGAATAAAGAAATGCGAATACTTCATACAAACTCGTCTGAATTGACAAAATAATATTCGGTTTGAAACTTTTCCTACTTATTCTGGAACAACCTGTATGAACTAAATTCTACTACATACCTTTTGAAGTCCTTAAAATGACATTTGTTAGAGAATTCGTAACAAATATCCGAATACTTATTGCGATACAAAGTTCGCTATAACAAAGTCAAAAGATCTCTCTTATCTCGTTTCGATATACTGAAATTATCCACTGCAATTTTTCCTATTTATTCATCTACCAACAAATAAGTTTATAAAGCAAGTTCGCGTGAAAACGGAGTTAATTAAAAATTAAAACTAATTAAATATCACTTTATAAATACTATTAGTAAATTTCGTCTTTTCTAATAAATACTTTTCTAATAGATACGTCGATACTACTCTCGAGCGCCGCGCTCGAATGTGTACAACCAAGAAGAAATTCTCAATGGCCACGAGAGATGGAACACACCGCAGGCGCGGCTGTTCACACGTGGAAACGAACGGAGCCCGATCGTCGTGCAGGTCAAACGAGAAAATCGTACAAATAGGGAAAACGATATGCAGCAGCGCGATTCGTGAACAGCGTGGAGACCGTTAGAGACTTCCGGCAAAGAGGAGGACTCCGGTTCGTTCGCAAATAACTGGTTTTCACCAAGTTCAGGCCATCGAACTCGCCCGCTCCTCTCGTGGTCCTTTATGCGGATACCGATGAAGACGGCAAACGCTCCGATACCTAACCGCTCCGACGATTATTACGGATACCGCGTGCGGATAAGGGCCCTGTTCCACGTGTACCTGCGGATTTCAAAGCCGGCGTAACGTCCTGCCTCGGTCGCGCAAACTTGATCGACTCCGGGGCTGTTCCACTCGAAACGGTCAATATTGAGCGGCGGATACCACGCAGATGCACGGTTAATTCGCAGAGATAAGTTCAAATTTGCAGTGTGACTGATCCGGTGGCGTTGATCCGCGTGTAATTTCAAACAGAATAATTGTGTCGGGGGATGAGGATAAGGGAAACGTTCGCGCGAATGAAATTTGGACAATGAAATTCGATGAATAATAACTGTGACGAAGAATTGGGACGATAGAGTCTAGAGAAATGAATGTATAGGATAATAAAGAGCGAAGCTTGGGACGTGAGAAGAAAGCTGGATATACTGAAAAATTGGTCGATACGACTTGGTAAAAAAAATATCGAAACGATTCGGTCTCATTTTAACGCTGCAATTATCGACGAAAATTTCCATCCGGGAATAACAGAGTAGAAGAGTTTATAATAAATTATCCAAGCTTTTAATTTATATTAAATAAAGTATATATTTAAATTGTACATTTTGCGGGAAATCGTTTAAATCTACTCACACATAGTTTCGAACGAAAATCACAAATTGGTCATTTTGACCATTTTGATAGTTCTAGTGTTAAAGCGCGGAACTTGTGCTTTAATAGTCGCGAGTTTGTTCTTTTCAAAGATAATCTTGCGTCGTGAAACTGAGAACATTTTCTTCACGAAAATTGTGAAAATTCAAACGTGTATAAAAACACTAAGAAAATTTTTTCATCATTAAATTCTATAGTAGGCTTGAAGATTGAAATTTCTTCTTCACGAAGCCTTAAAACTCTATTTTTATTGAATTTTATTGAGTTTAAAACATTAAAATTGAATTTTTGTCGCTAAATGTAATATAATAACCCTAATAATATTTATTACAATAAATATAATATAAAATATAATAACACAATATAATAAAATATATTAACCCTTGAACTACCAAAATGGTCAAAATGACCATTTGTGAATATTTCTGTTATGTGTTTGTGAATATTTTATGGATAACTGACCCAAATAATTCATCGTAAAATACATAAATAAAAACTTGTATGCCTTGTTGTACTATAATATGTTGGATTTAGTTGCGAAGAAATTTTTCTCAATGTTTTTACACGTGTTTGAATTTTTATAACTTTCGAGATATCACAGAGATGTCACATATTCGAGAAAAACGACCGTGTCAAAGTGAAAATTTCTTTAAAACGAGGCCAACCGGATCGTTACGTGACTCTTTTTTATGAATTTTCATATCAGTTTCAATTATCGACAATTTTTCATTTACGCAGTTAGGCGGCTCACTAGCAGATTCCACAGTTGGTTATAGGAAATTCGAAAGGAATATTCCAACCAAATTTAGACCTGGTTTCGCGGCCAAAAAGTGGATCCATGACTCACGATGTGGAAACCAAGCCAACGAGAATGCAAAAAAAAAAAAAAAGAAAAGAAAAGAATAAAAAAAAAAAATGACAGGGAAGAGAACGTGCCTGGGACGAATTTAGATCTTGCCTCCCAACCATGATGGAAGTATCAAATTTTCACCGAGATTACAACAGAACAAACAAGCATCGATGGAACGCGAATACGCCCCGATATTTGTGATTAAACAATCTTTCCATTTTCCACGTTCCTTCGGTCTTTCTGCTTGCTCCATCGGATAGAATATACCCAATTTCGGGAAAGTGCTTCTGAAAAAATTGTAACCTTCGTGGAACTTGGAACGCCTGCGTCAGCCTTCTAAAACGATACAGACTTCAAAGGTAATAAAGGGAGAAAAGGGCGAAACTGTAACGAAAACAGCAGAAGGAAATACTCGTGCCGAGATAAAGAGAACGATTCTAACGTTTCTCGCAGATAGGTTAATGGGGTATTCGTCGGAACAGGGAATGTAACGCAACGTGGACGTGCGATTCGATAGATTTACAACGAGCACGAACTGATCGAATCGTTGCTGGAAACAATTTCCTCTGCAAAGTGGACTTTGATGAAACTTTCCTCCCCGTCGTTTGTTTTTCCCCCGTTTCAACTTTATTTTCGTGTTTCGTTTATGACTGCCGCGTATCGCGTTGTTCGTCGCATCGTCTCGATTTGTTAATTTCAACGAAGGGACAAAGAATTGACCGAAAAAGCTGTATCTTCGATTGAAACGCTACGCGTGAACGCGCGAGCGAGGAAAATTCGTAAAAAAATTTGTTGTCGAGTTGACACGTCGATTCGAAAAACTTCACCCACGCGTGTGTGTATATTAAAACGTTGTGCGCTATTCTTTTTTCTTTTTTTTTTTTCTCCTTTCTCTCTTTCGGCGAATGTTCGACGTTCGTGTCAAAAATGTGGCACATATTTAGGAAAAACAAAGCGCGAAGCAATTTCATCGAAAACGCGTGCAATTGATTTCGTGGAAAATCTATCCGGTCTTTATTAAACATCGCCGCGGATATAAAATCGATGCAATACCTCCCCACCTTTTTTTTTCTTTTTTTTTTTTCTTTTTTTTGCCTTTTTTCCACCCGAATGAACTCCGACGAATTTTGCACGACATTCGAAAAAGTTTCGAAACATTTCGCCGGGAAATAACGCGCGTGCTTTATCGACGATAAAAATCAAAACACTCTTACATCTTTCAAACTTCGAAACTGTTTCCCCTGCTTCTTTCGTGACAAATGCTAAAAATCAAGCGTATGTACGTATTTTGTCAATCGCACGCCACATCGATCCGTGTCTCCAGCTTGTTTCCGTTATATACAATGGGTCGAAAAAGTATCGGCACGCCTCGATTTTTAAAGATATCTTTATGAAAAGCAAATGACTTCTGTAAGTGGTTCATTTTACGTACAAAGGTAATGTGCGCAGCAGCAATTTCCAATAACGAGCTATACAAAATGTATATTGTATATATTAATTGAAATATACGTATTATATATTTAACTACAATGTAACATAACCATTATGTATTATATTATGATAAGTACTTTTATATAATAAAAGTAAATAGTTTATTATATAAAGTGGTTTAATATATATTTAACTATGATATAATATAACCATAATATGTACACTATATTGTATTATAGTTATATATAAAACAAAACAAAATATATATCATAGCTATATGTATATGAAAATTTGAGAGTCAAACAGATACTAATACATGAGAGACTTTTCTTTGTAATTCTACCACGTATTTTAACAATATAAAATATTTAATTATTAACGATAATATATATATATATGTATATATGTATATTTTTTTTTTAATTAATGTAATATACATCTTGTACTGCGCACATTACTTTTATATGTAGTAAACTATTTATGAAAACAGTACGTAATTCACTATTTGCGAAACAATTTATTCACAAAGCCAGATTTTGCCAACACGTTCTCATAAAAATATTGCAAAACAACTATAACAGTTCTGCCTGTGTGTTGCCTTTTTGATCTACCGTGCATCAAAGCAATACCAGACGGACATTCTCTAATAACATAGTACATTCGTAATAAACAGACCGCTGCTTCGTTCAAACATAATGACAAAAAAAGGCTAAAGGAAAAAATTTTCCGATCCTTAACACTAGAACTACCAAATGACTGAAACATGAAATTTCCATCAGAGACATCAGAGTCAAAAAAAAAAAAAAAAAAGAAACTTTATAATAATACAATGTATATAAGCTTTCATTTATATGTGTTTTGCAAAAAAATTATTTAAATCTTCAAAAGCACAGAATTTAACTATAAATTGGTCATTTCGACCACTTTTTGGTAGTTCCAGCGTTAAGCAAGAAATATCTGATATCGCCAGCCGAAAAGTTCAGCTCCGCGGCACGTTCGTTTCCCCCTCGCGAATATCCCGAAGATCGTTGTCGATCGTCTGCGGACGAGAAGGGGAAAAAGGAAGGCGCGGTACATCGCGAGAGAGGATCGCGCGCACGTCTGGTCCGCGAGATGGGAAAAGGACGGCTCGACGTCTTTTTGCTCGTAGCTGACAAGAGAGAGAAATAGAGAAAGAGAGAGGAGAGTGGACGGCGTGTAAGAAAGTGCATCGCCAATGGCGCGACGCGCGTTACACGTTACACGCGCTGGCGCGAGTGAGTAATCGAGTTGTGCAGCTGCTTTTAACCGGAATCCGCCAACGCCAAGCTGTCTAGCCGCGTCTCGAGCCGGCTGCCCCCTACGTGGCATCCGGTCTGCGTCACGAAATTACAAAATGATCGCGACCACAAGTCGAGTTCGATTTTTTTCGGAATATTTCGTTTCGAACTCGGAACTCGGGTCGAACGAAGGACTCGAAACGGAGTCTCAAGGAATTTTGAGAACGAGAGAGAGCGGCTGGCTGTCGGTTTCTTGGATACGACCGGTCATTTTAATCTTTACTACAGCGTGCGACGAGATACGGAGCATATTGAAAATTCATACCTCAAGAATTGACGTTCAACTGCATTTTTTTTTTTTTTTTTTTTTTTTTTGCTTTGTAAGTAAAGAAATTCGGTGGTACGTCGACACGATGCGCTACGCGGAAGGAGGAATCTACAGGGTGATTCGCGTAACACGCAACGCCTGAAATAACTGTCAAATCACGCGTCCATTGGAAAATTGTTTGATGCAAAAATTGCACGGTTTCGAGGGACTAATAAATTACTAAATCAATTTCTTGTGGATTCCAAAGTTTCCAAGGTCGTTTGTATTTTTTTTTTATTTTCCATCGGACCGTATTTCTTTTCATTGCAAGTCGGAGGGATATCAAATTTCAAGTAAAAAAAGTATTAACCCACGTTTGTCCTAAATCTAATGGTTAAATAGATAATTTGATCGTCAACGTCCATGGACATCGATGTAAGCAAATACTGACCCTAATCCTCTATGCAGTTTTCATCCTCGAGACAAGTTATCGTAAAAGAACCATCAAATTCAGGACCAATGTGGCTCTGTAATGCTATTTTTCACTCAAAATTTAATATTTTCTCGATTTTACGAAAAACAGAAACATACATGGTCCAATTGAAGAAAATAAGGATGACCTTGGAAAACTTCGAAACCGCCCGACACACGCGAACACATTGGCATTCGCCCGTATTTTTGCCTGCCTTAAGCCACTTGCGCTGGCAGCTGATCGCGGACCATAACGAGTGACCAAAACGCGATAATTCGTCGCTTTCTCTTTGAACTCGTCGGTACGATGTCACTGGACAGAAATGATCGAGTAATAAATTATTATTTAAATTATTAATTAATTATTATTATTATTAAAGTAATAAATTTATTATTTCTTTTGCCTATTGTGTTACTTAAACATACTATTAAAACTGAGGAAATATTACAGTTTTGGAACAAAGAAATTCTCGACGTGCGTGGCGCGTCATTCCAGCGCAAGAGGTTAAAATCCATACAACTTTTCGTATCGAAGAATTGTTTCATTAGACGCGTAACTCAAAAGTTCATTTCGCGTGTGCAAGTTACGTGAATCAGCCTGTAGAACAGATGCAAAGGACCTGCTATGAAGTTCTCGGTTGCTAAAAGGGAATGAGGTTGAAACGAGTTGAGGTTCGAAACTAAAGGCTGACAATTTTGTAATTATTCTTTACGTTCTTTTTTTTCTTTCTTTTTTTTTTTTTTTTTGTTTAAGGGGACGACGTAAAGAGAAAATTAGCTCGAAACGATGCTCGATCGAGCGTGTACCGGCACTCGACAACGCGAGTCAATAGACGAAGAGAACAGAGGATAATATTTGCCTTGGCGCGCGGAATACTAAGGGCTAGCGTAAACCGAGCGTGAAGATGAAGCGTATCGTGATTCCACGGAGATTGAGCGGTAACGTAAGCGATACAGATTCTCAGACGGCTGCCAACAAGAAAAAGATGAATGCGCGTGAATGGGGAGAAACATTCATTTCACAAACATTTCTGGCTCTTGGACTCGAAAGAAAATTCACGGTTACACTTGCGAAATAACAAATATTAGTATTTTTTGTTTCAAATTTTCATCGATTGTATTCCGTTCATTACGAATTTTCATAGGCAGAGTATAAAACATTGCGATGAAGTTAATATGACACAGTATACATACTCTAAAGAAGCTTCGACGCATCTAGTTCTTCGGCGACACCTTTGCGAAAGCAAATTTTTGCAAAAACTTTTGCTCACTTTAGCAAAAACTCTGTTTCTCATAAATAGTTCACCGTGTACGAAAGTGTTGCGCACAACAGCAATTTCCAGTAATAAGTTGTACAATAAGTCGAGAGTCGTGAAAGAATTGACATCCTTGTGATTTCAGTGCTTAATCTGCATTTAATGACGGAGCGTCGATAGAAAAATTACAGGACATCCTTTTGTATGTTACTTTTGTTTTCAAATCATTAAAAGTATTTTATATTCTATTTAAATACATACTAAAGCTGCAAAAAAGAATTCTTTTTGATTCTCGAATTTTTCGATCGTTTCTAACATTATTGTATAACATGTGTATAACACATTTTGTTGATATATCATTTGTTTTCGTAAAGATATTGCAAAAAAAAAATATGGATGTACGATAGAAGGATCTCTCACGTGTCAATATTTTTTTGATTCCTGAATTTTTCTATTATTTGCATTATTATTGTGTAATTCGTATACTCATATATCATATAACTGATATAACTATTTAGAAATTGATATTGCACATGTTACTGAAAGTTATTTATGAAAACAAATTCTGTTAATATTTTGATAAAGCATGATGTTCTGCTACAAGGTAGAATTGCAAAAAAATCTGTCGCGTGTCCTTTTGATTCTCGAATTTTTCACTCGTATCATTATTGTGTAACTCTATTGAAAATGAATACTGTGCACGGTAAACTATTTATGAAAACAAATTTTGTTTGTATGTCATTTGTTTTCATAAAGACATCAATGTACCAATACACGGTAGAACTATAAAGAAAAATCCCTCGATATCTTTTCAATTCTCTAATTTTTATGTTTCTTGTTTTTCTGATCGCATTATTGAAATTTGCTACCGTGCACATCATTTTTGTGTATATTTTTGTACACGGAGACAGATTTCGTTGATACGTCGCTTGCTCTCGCAAACATTTTCAATGTGAAACTAGTCGTGCGAATATTTTCTTGGCCCACTGTACACAACGATTTACTCGTCGTTCGACCAGGGACAATAAAACTCGAGGACAACGAAGCAACTGAGCTATAGCCTTACCTTCGTCCTAATTCACCATTAAAAGTGATCATCTATCTAGTACTAGCAAGAGGAACAAGTTCTAAAAAGAAAAGAAACCAAAAAAAAAAAAAGAAATATCTGCTGTAATGCGACTTACTTTTCTTGCAACTTTTTCTGTCGCTCCTTATCCTTTTTTTTCCGTTTCGGTTTCAAGGCCGGGTCGTACGCTCCTCCCTTCATTTGAAACTTCGCCCTCTGAACGGACAGAGTTTTACCCCGGATTTGAGACTTATCCAAGATCTTTAATGCCAAATCCACCGATTCGACCTGCACAAAAAATTTGAAAAAAAAAAAAACAGAAGAATTGAAGAAGAGCAGGCGAGATGGTTGGTATCGCACGGCGAGTGACAGTGTCGCGAGAAACTTCTTTTCAACGGGCCGAGCGAAAAGAAAGGAGAATTATCGTGCTCTCAGATTTCTTAGACCGCAGGAGCATAATCCCCGAGATCATCCCGCATGTGACAAATTTGCTAATTTCAAGACCAATGGATGCTGTGTATTTAATTTTTCTTTTTTCCTTTTCTGGATTACTACGTTTCGTATTGAGATTCGCGACTTTTCAAACATTTCAGAAATCTGAACGCGCGCAGGGCGTTCTTCAGTCCCCTTCAGGCACGGACATTATGCAAAGTGCTAATTGAGAACGGCGAAAACATCTGTTGGGGCACTTCGCTGTCAATTTACGCTCCGCGATATCAATTAATTCATCCTCGCGACGCACGAGCAAAATTGACGTTGGCTCGCAGACGAGCCCCGATGATTTATGAAATCAGAACGCCGGAGAGAAACGGGCTGGTTTTTGCAAAGAGCGAGCGAGCGCGCGCGCCATCGATAATTAACGCGCGACGAGAGAAAAAAAGCCAACGGCTCGAGAGGTTTAACGGGTCAGGCAAACAGCATGGCTGCGGATTCGACAGGCTCGGTTAAACGCATTGACGAAAAAGAAAAAAAAGAAAAGAAAGAAAAAAGAAGCTATTAATTTAATCATTCGCGACCTACATTTTCAGGCTTCACGCTTTCGACTTTAAGTCTCGATAAAAATCGACCTTCTCTCCCGCCGCGGCGTGTATTTTTAATTGAAATTGTTCTTCCGCGACTCGACGTCGATATTTTTAAAAACGAGCCCCGCCCTTCGTCTCTGACAGCTGTGTACTTGAAAAATAGGTCTCCGAGACGGAAATCTTGTTCGGCAGACTCTTTTCAATTAGTTTAGAAACCTCGACGTTGTACAGTGACTCTCATTGATATTGATGTGACGTTAATGTACTGCGATATAAATATAATTTTATTATTTATTTTAATATTTATTAATGTTACAGTACATTAATATTTTAATGTTATACATATACTTGTTTAATTAATATAAAAGAATTGTAAAGAGATGATAATAAACTTGAAGTTAAAGCTAGAAGACGTTCTTAAACTGTAAATGTAGACACGTTTCTTCTAAAAAGTGCTACAAATGATCACAGAATGTAAAAATACTGAAAAATTTCCTTCACGACTGAATCGACAATTGACGATTCGAAGAATTTCCCTTTTAGATCACCGAGAATTCGACGTACGATCTTTTTTCCCCATTTTATTGATTTAAGTTTTAAAGATTAGGCTTAGATGACGAAAAATCAAGAAATCGTAATTTCGTCCGAATTGACAAAAAAACAATCGTGTATTAAATTTTCGATGATCGTTGTAAAGGGGAAGTTTCAATCTTCAAATCCATCCTAGATACAAATGTTTTCACTGTGACAATTTACAGCATTTTCGAGAGTAGAGGTATCTTCGTTTACCTATCCACTACATTAGAGGTGGTTAACTGGCGGCTAATCACTAGCGCTACCCCCTCCACTGCAAATTTGCAGTTCGCCGTGTACGAGCCCCACTCTCTCAATAGATCAGTAGTGGGGGTAACGCTAGCGATTAGCAAAGTAGAGACATGGACTCTCGGTCCGCCAGTCAGCCAACTCTGATCTAAAAACATTTTAAAATAAAACGAAATTACAGACTTTAAGGTCGAAAATAAGCCCAGGTTTACTGTTTTCCTTTTCCTTTTTTTTTTTTTTTTACGATTTTGCAGGTTTTTTTTTCTCAAAATTATAACAGCTAGTCCAAACATCAACGAGAGTCACTGTGCACAACACGTACGTATAACTTTCGTTTCACCGAACCGGATTCGAAATGCGAAAAACGGAAAAATCGCGCGACTACCGTAATTGCCAGTAATGGCCAGTAATAAAAGCCAAATCGAATCAGTGCACGCTGCTGCAGCCCAGCAGGCGTCGATTAAATCGTATAAAAATACCTACCAGATAGAGATATGTAGTAGAAACAGCGAATGTCGTGTCGCGGCAATAAAGACAGAAACGCGGCAGCTCTGTCAGATTTATTTTCAAAAGCGCGCTGATTCCAGATCTCAGGCGGCATTCAGACGCTTTCAACCATCATTCCATATACTTTATCAGTGACGCTGGTAAAGAGATAAGAGATTTCGAATTTTGTACATACATAAGGTCTTTCGCCGTGGATCTACATTAACCCGGCAGACGTGGCTGCAAAAAAAATGTGGAGAAAATACGAGCGCGGATAAATCAACCGCTTATCAAACGCAATTTTTACACGCTGAGAGATACCGAATGACTTTGATGACGATCGTACGTCTTCGTTATCGCGTAACGAGCAGACCCGGGTGTTTTGAAAAACTGTCAAATAACGTTACTCTTAAATTACTTTTCAAAGTTATTTCGGAAATAATCTATTTGTAAAAAAAACGAAATTAAAGTATTAATGCATAAATTTATTTCCAACTGAGTGATTTATTTGTTATCTCGTGAAATAAGCTGTTTACTATTTGCCAGGATCTTTAGTTGTTATTCGAGTTTGATAGAAATGATTTTCATTGGTTAGCTTTTTCTTCTCCTCATTCGAATATTTTGGTCTCGTTGACATTTATTACAAAGACCAATTTTCAATTATCAAATAAATATTATTTTCTCAAATAATCAGTTCTTCAATTTATTCCCACTTATTACTTACATATTCAAAACTTCAAATTCCTTTAATTAACCAAAAATTAATTGAAATCCATTCTTTGCCAAATACAAAGGAAAGTTGGTTCAAAAACTTAATTACAAGTTATTATTCGAAATGAATCTCGCCCAGGTATGACTTGACAAGACTTTGGAAGAATTGTTCTTCATCGACGCGAAATATGGAACGAGGAACGAAATTGTTGAATCGAAACGATCCTTGGATTAAAAATCTCTGGATTAAAAAAAAGAAAAAAAGAAAAATGTCGCAATTTCGTTCACGCGGAACAACAGAGATCATTCAAATCGTAACCTCGATCACGGGGAATTGTAAATCGCGACTGGATTCTAACGCATCTGGTATTCTCGTGCGTGCTCGCGACGTGTACCGGCAAACAACTGAACTTTCACAATTGACGAGCGCGACCGCTGTACGTACGGGCACAATTTCTTGGAATCTTGTCGAGCACGATTTCCATGGTTTTTTGGTCGAGCCTCTTCGCCGCGGAAAGAATCATAGGGACGACGTGACGCGAATGAGAAACGGATAACGTCACCGTACGGCTAATAAATAAACAGGAGACGCGAGTTTGTACGCTTGTACACGTTCTCTCTGGAAAGTCGAATTTATGCAGAGTCAGAGATAAATGCAATCTAATTAACGCGTTTCGAAAAGGGAGAAAAGGAAATTGTATCTATTTTAATATATCACGTCAGGCTTGATTACCTGACAATTTCTTTTTTCAATTAAGGGTTTCGTAATTTCTTACTTCTGTTTCTCTGGCCTTTCGAAAGCTCGATACGTACGGGGTGTTTGAAGAAAAAGTTGGTAGCAAACTCTTCAAGAGATGCGTGATACTCGAGGAAAAGAATCTTAACCAAAGTGATCAAAACGATCAATTTATAGTTTGTTTGAAATTTTATAGATACGAAACGGTACATTTTTAGAGATTTAAATAATTTCTCTTGTAAAATATATAGATAAAAATTTATGTTAAAAAGTTATTGTTACCATACAGTTTTCCTGTTTCTTTCATTTTCATTGTAAAATTTCTCCGATGGAAATTTTATACGTAAGTCGGTAGTTCCATTGCTAAGTAAATATGGGCCCAAAAATCATTAATTTCGGAATTGTTGAGGCTCCTTTGTCATTAAAAGGGAACGTTTGACGAAATTTAGCATGAATGTAATTTTCGAAAAAAATATTTGTCACGTATTTTTTTTCCCATCAACAGTCATCGATATCGAAGGGGTGAAAGCTAACCTCAAAGTCGAGGAATATATTTTGTCCAATATCTCGGAAATTATTGAAGTTACAGTTTTTATGTACATTGATGAAATTATTATTCTTCAATAAGAATTTAATACTGTATATCATTTTACGAAAAAAAAATATTTATATATTTTTAAGATATTATTTTTGCAACGTATGTATCAAATGTCCCTCGTTCATTTCTCATAAACGCACACACACGTTGTTAATACGATTGCAGGTTATTACAGATTCAAGATAGAAGTTTAATAATCTCCGATATTAACGCGTCCACGTTTATTAAGACTTTTTGCTCGTTGAGTAGACGACTTTTTTAAACAATCTATCTGCAAAAATATTTCCGATGGGACACCCTGTATATGGAACAACGATCACGCAGACACGCTGCTCGAATAATATCACTGAATGACTAAGTATGTAAATTCAGTGGCGCCAAGTTGGGTGATGACGCAACGATAATGTAACAAGTCTCTCTGATAACAATGACCTAGAAAGACCTCGGCGTGTTGTTCATTACAGAATTGCATAAAATTTACAAACGAAGTTTCATCAGTTTCTCTCTCCACCTCTTTAAACTCTAAATTTAATTTCTGATCATGAACATTGAGAGGAAATATTTTTTTCGACTTTAAACATCGAGAATTTAATCTCTTGCGCGTCTTGGCAACTTGCAACCTTAGAGCAACAAAGCATCGTTTGCAGCAATAAAAACGTCGTACGAAATTCTTCAACAGCACGCTTCGAGTGCACCTACAACAATTTTCCGTATTCCCACGAAATTCTATACACGCGTTTCCTTTGAAAAAAATATTTTTGAGAATAGATTATTACGCAGAGAAGTCCAATAATTTTTTTTTTTTTTTTTTTGCACGAAACAAACATTTTTGGAAACAGAAATACATCGATAAATAACTTGTTGATGAAAGCAAGAAAAAAGAAAAAAACCGGCGTACTATAGATCAATGAAGAGTTACACTGCCTCCGTTACCAATTTCGCGATTGATGTTTTCATCCACGGTATTATTTCCAAGCGACCTTCGTTCAACGCGTCGGAAAGAATGCGGGGAATTTGCTTTCGAATCATGCTCGAGTAATAACCGCGGCGAACGATCGACTTACTCGGTTCGACTAGCGCAGATAAATCGGTATTGATATCACCGATGTACATTGCCAGACTATAATATGCGTGACGCATTAATAACAATAACCCTACGTAGTCTGACACTGAAAGACAACTGAATAGGAGATTGCCATTACCCTGACTAACAATAGCTCTGAAATCATAGAACGAGAGGAGGATTACGTGAAAGACGTGGGAGTGATCTCCTGTACGAACTGATTTGTATCGTTATTGGGCGATGAATGATTAAACTGCGGCCTTCTGCGCACTTGCGGGAGATTTAAGAAATTTAAAATTGCACAGAACGCGCGTAATATGAAAAAAATATATTTTCTATACTATGATATATTTTATAGTAATATATAATATACATATAGTACTATACTAATACTATAAGTATTATAGTACTGTACTAATACTACAAGTAGTATACTAGAAGTATTATAGTACTATACTAATCCTATAAGTAGTATATACACTTATAGTACTATACTAATACTACGAGTAACATATACACTTATAGTACTATACTAATACTATGAGTAATATATACACTTATAGTACTATACTATGAGTAGCATATACACTTATAGTACTATACTAATACTATGAGTAACATATACACTTATAGTACTATGCTAATACTATGAGTAGCATATACACTTATAGTACTATACTAATACTAATTTAAAGTACTACATTATATACTATAATATCTGTACTATAATATATTTTCTATCCAGGTTCTGTTCTTTTTTTTTTAATTATATTTCCAAAACTACGATCTTGCATAAAAATCGGCAACGATATCCTTAGATTGACATTCTTCGCGAAAATATTCGCAGTTTGCAAGAAGAGCTTCAAAAATTTGCGAATCGAACGATTCTGATTCCTCGATGATAATCAAAGATCAGATTTACACAAGTGCTCGTGCACTAAACTTAGAGGTTTAAAACGTCTCGATTAATTCTGTTAGGATAGGCCGAACGAAGAACAAAGAGATGATCGCCAATGGGCTGAAATTCCAAGCATAATCGAACGAAACCTATCAACGTCACCGATCGCTGTGAAATCCACGAATTTCACAGGCACGCCAAGCACGCCGAAAGTCATTGGCAGATACTAGAAAATCCATTGAAAATCCAGCTCGAAGTGGCTCGGTGCAATTTGTATCCGTTATATCGTGCAAACGTGTCGGTCCAGGCCGCGGAGGAGCCAAACGACTCTGATTTATCGACGCGTACGAAATCCAGAAGCTGGCTACCGCCAGCGAAACAGAGATCGAGATTCGAGAGTCGTGCCGGCGCAACAAAACGAAAGCATCGGTTCTCGAGGCCCGACCCACCCGCCGTTTTATCCTCGCATCTCCACCCACGCGATGACGTGCAGCCGCAGAGCAGGGGTGTAATATCAACGACAGGCAAAAATCAGCGACTCTTTCCAGGACTCAATGAGCCCACACGTTCCCCGTCCGGGATGCTCCAGCGCGTTCTCTCCCCCCCAACCCCTGCTCCTGCTCCTCCACCTACACCTAGGCTAGGCGAAAGTGTTCCAAAGCGATTTATTATTGATGTATGTTATTAAATTATAAAATATAATGTTATAATATTAATATATATTAATACATGATGATAAATATATAACAGTATAATATTAATATATATTAATAGATGATAATAAACATATTATAATACAATGTTAATATATATTAATATAGGATAATAAATATATCACAATATAATATTAATATATGTTAATACATAATAATAAACATATTATAATATAACGCTAATATATATTAATACATTATAATAAATATATTACAATATAATAGTAACATATATTAATACATGATAATAAATTTATTACGATATAATATTAAAATATATTAATACATGATAATAAACACATTACAATATAATGTTAATATATATTAACACATAATAATAAATATTAATATATATTATTAATAATAAATATAATATTGTTGTATTATAATAATATTATTATTCAGTACTTGTTCATTCAGATTCTCGTATTCATTGCTCCATCCTCTCTCTCTTTCTCTGTATTCGTGATATATACCGAATTCCAATTCGCCCTGCGGCCCAATTCATTTTAGCTCCATTACATTTCAGTTTCAGCATCTCTGTCCGTCAGAGTTTAAATAAATAAATAAACGAACAATGGGAGACGCTTCGCTTTCACCTCGGTCGGACACGAAGCGTGTCTACGCGTATCGTCATACGCCCACAGACGCGCCAGTCGTTTTATCACCCCTTTTCCACCCCCCGTCGCTTGTTCGAGCGTTAAAGTGGCACCTACGACACTATTTTTACGGTTACAACGAGTTGACGCGACCAAAAAAGGCGAACGCGGAGGTGACCCTGAAGCAACGCCGATGTAACAGACGGTTCACAGCCATAAACGTACGGATTTAAGTACCGATTGTTGGAGATTGAAGATTGGTGTCCAGCGGAGATCTGTGCGTTGCAACGCGTTCACCGTGCGACGTGCTGATTTATCAAGACAGAGAAAATCGGACGTTTTATACAGGGTGTACATGTGAAATCGAAATTACTCTACATGTAAAAATAAGTCGAGAAGGAAGGAAGAAACTTTCCCGCGTGACGCTTCGTTTTCGAGGGAAATCGAAATGTTTGAAAATTTACTCAAGTAGCAAGTTTGAATTCAGCAAACTCCAGCATCGTGGTGACAGGAAGGAATAATTAACAAGAGGTCATTCTAAAAAAATAGAATCTCGCTAGTATGCGAAAATAAATAGAAAATGTCGAATAAATTTCGAATTTGAATATTCATCAAGTACTGAGATTTATGACTCTTAACTGTAAACATTACAGCGAATCTATTTTCCTCAAAACGGACCTTTAAATGAAAAAATTTTATTCCACGTTTCTTGCATACAGCATAATCTGATTAGTTATTCTTGCCTGTCACTATATACTACAGTACATATACTATAACGTTTAGAAAGTAATTTGTATCGACTGGAGATGAAACGATTTCTCTCATATCTCAAAAATTGAGCAAACTTTATTTTCAGTATCTTCATACATCATCCCCCCCCCCCAAAAAAAACAACTACACATAATCAAAAAATTATTTAAAAAAAAATAAACCTTGAAATGTTAGCTGTCAAAATATATAATGACAGTATGGTTTAGAACGACACAAGTTATTTTCCGAACAATCAAACAATTGCAATATTACAAATAGACTCGAGACTTGATTTTATCCTTTATTCGATGAAAATTCGTAAATATTTGATATTTAATTGTTTCGTGTTTATTGACGTTATATGACGCATAATGAGCAAGGCACGGCACAGTCGCAGTTTGAAATTCATTGACTTTCTCTTTAATTAAAAAGATTGTCTTCCTTTGTAATTACGACATTTTTGTCGGCGAAATGTGCTGCAATTAAACGTTACTTTAACGTTGCGCCGATAAAGCGATATTACGAATAAATTGCATCCTTTCGTCGACGATTTTGCACATTGAAATTGAAGTTAAAATTAAACGTTAAACTTCGTTGCGAATCATTTGCATAATAATTTCTACCGTGAGCGTGACTCGCTGTTGCGTGATAAAAGAGTTTACAAGACTGACAAAATAAGTAAAATCGTTCGTACGACCTTCCTTTCTCCATTCCTTTGTTGAAGCGATTACGACGACTATTGTCTGGCAGTATTATCTACGTGATCGAAATTAAATTTACAGTGAAGCTTGAAAAATTATCGATAATTTAAACTGTCGTAACGTCGTTAAAAAAAAAAACAAGGTCGTGCGACAATCCGCTTTTCTAAATTTTCGCGGTTTCGAGTTCGCTGTTTTCAAACGTGATTTTACATCGACGCAGTAATTGGAGTTTTCTCGAAAGTTGTGAAAATTCAAACGTCTCTGAAAGCAATAAAGAAGAGGCTAAATTCGTCATGGTCAGTCTTGAAAACTGAAATCTCCTCTTTGCAACGACCTTCTAATTTTTTTTTTACGATTTTGTTACATTTTGAACGATGGAATCAAATGACGGATTTCTTGAATCTTCACTTAATCCTAATACTCAGTGCTCAATAAAATACAAATAATATAAAGAATACAAATGTAAATATATAATAATATAAAGAAAATTACATAGCAAATTCAAGTGCTCGTTGCAAAGGAGACGCTTTATTCTTTAAAGTGGGTCCAATGTTTCCAGAGAATTTTTAAAAAAAAAGTATCCTCAGTTTCCCACTCGACAATTGAATTAAAAAAAAAAGTATCAAGGTAGAGATTCCTTGCTTTAAAATGTGATCAAGTGGATGATTGTGTTTCACAATATATATCATAAATTGTCGATGACCTTTCACCGATTTTATTGCTCCATAATGTATGCACTTCACTGCAAATGTTACAAACAAAATTTTGCCAGATGATCTGATTTTAGTTTACGTCATAGTCGCATCAACGATGGAATTGAACGACCATTGTCGCTTTAGACCGACACAGTAACAACGAAATCGAACCTGTTGAATTTCGCCAAGAAACCAAGTCGGAATTTGTCAAATCCCTCCCCCCATTGAATTCAAATAAATCTTCATTATAACCAAACCGCGCACGCACGAGCTGTCTGCTATTGTATGCAAATGATGGGAAACGCGTTTACATTTCTAGACGTAGTAACACGTCGCGTTAACACATGTCCACTGTTGCAAAACATCCTCAATTCCTCAATTATCGAACGTCGCGGCGTTTGCACCGGGAAAGTAGAAACTGCAACGGAGCGTGCATTTTCAAGCCTGTGAAACTGAAGTGTGACGAGGAAGCGTGGGTGGATCGTGAGTTATTGAAAGTAATTAGAATTTCTTCCTTTAGTCGCTTGATTTATTAACGCTGAAATCGAAATCGATTTACCCTTACGTCCGTGGATATACAGGGTGGAAAGAAAAACACGGTTTGTCCGTGACTACCATGGATGAATTCTACACCTGATGGAGACACATGTCGCAAAATTGATCTCTGAAGGTCAAACAAAATTTTGTATTCCACTCGTCACGAAGGTAAAATTCCTTTTCCCAAGGAATCGTAGGTCGCACGATAGGTTCGTTTGAAAAATGGCAAGAAAGTTTCTTAATCATTTAACTGTGCGTCCTAACAGCGACTTTATGCTTCTGCACCCGTGGATGTCTACTTTACGTGATTTTCCTATTTTCACTAACATTCGATTTATCATAGTTGAAGCATCAGCGTGAGTCTAACTAATCAAATGATAAAACTAGCTGTTAACGTCATTCGAAATACAAACATTATGCAGTATAGGTATCCACGCGTTCAGAACCATAAAGTCGCTGTTAGCACGCGTGTGTTTTCAGTGTTGAACGATCGAGAAGCTTCTTTGCCATTTTTCAAAAGAACTATCAAGTTGCGACGTTATGATTCTCTTATGACGATGAAAAAAAAAAATTTGATCTCGAAATTCAAGGTCAGTTTTTTACATGTATTTGTAAAATTCAACTGCGATAGCCACGGACAAACTTTTCTTTCCATCCTGTACAGGTCTTTAATATTTCACCACGAGACTCGATAGCAATTAAACCGCATGCAGTCATAAAAAGAAGTAATTATTGAGCAACATTAGACCGTCGATCATAAATCATTACGTTCCGCGGCGACAGCGTGTGAATTATGCATGCTGAAACGTGTAATTAAGAAATGATTAATTCTTAGGAATTATTCCTAGAATTTCTGATAGACTAGAAATTCTTCATTTACCGAGACGAGGTATTATTAGATGTTCTTAATGCGACCAATGACAATGTAAAATTGTTGACAATTCAAACTGACATAACTTTATAAGAAAAGATCATATAACGATTCGTTTGATCTCATTTTAAAGCTTCTATTTTTGACAATCGTGAGTTCGTTTTTTTGTTTGTCGAAGGTGATTTTAGATCACGTAGCGGGTGGAAAGGTGAGGAAAATCTCTTTCCGAAAATTGTCAAAATTCAAATTCTTTTCATAACTAGATCCACAATTATTTTGAAGATTTACACTGAATTTTTTACTGTATTGTCGAACACTGAATATTAGAAATTATTAACAGAGAAGGAAAAACTATCCTCGTAAAATTTACACGTAAAAGGTGGAAGAAGATTCTTTTTTTTTTTCAAAAACTGTTAAAATTCAAACGAGCGTAAAAATTGCTCTCGCAACAATCATTTCGAAGGTTCCTCTTTGCAATGACCCTTTGGCGCACGACTCTTTTTTCACCATTTTATTGAACACCGAATGTTAGAAATTATTAACAGAGAAAAGAAAAAAACTGTGCTTGTTTTTTCACCCGCTATACTACGACGCAAAGTCATCTTCGACTCGCGAAGTGTCAAAGTAGAAGTTTCGTGTTTCAAAACGAGACCGAATGAACGCTGACACGATCTTCCTTTGCAAAGTCACGTCAATTTAGATCATCGACAATTTTCCACTGTTTTCATTGGTATAATTGCGCCAATCCTCGCCGTTTTACAAATTCATCTCCGCACGTATTTTTACTCGCGCGAGCAACGCCAAAGTCTTTTGCATGTAAATTCGCGTGCACGTGTCGAGCAATGAAAAAAAAAAAAAAAAGGAAAAAGAAAACAAATTTCGATACACATCAAACGAAGGTTATTTTAGATTCAAACAACGAAGCAAACAATTTACGCCTGAGCAGGATCGACGTTTGTTCGCAGCGGTGCTGCTATTTGCAAAATGCTAGCGCCCGAACGCTGCTAATCATGATTCGCCATGATATTTTATACACGCTCAACTATGCCGGATGATGTACACGCGATTTCGTCTTTCATCGACAGAGAAAACAGAGAAGCGTAATTCACGCCCAGAGCGTTTATGACACGCTGCTGTGCCATGGATTTACGATCGCTGCTAGACTGTTGATTACTCGTCGACGAATTACGCTCGGTTCAGAGTCAAGAATCAACGTTTGCTCGCGTTCCTTTTAGATATGCAAAGACCTTCAGACTCCGAGACGTTTACCATTTGATCCTTTGAACCTTTCAGCTTCACGGCTTTTTAACTAGTGTTTCTTAATGTTTCTTGCCGCGCACGTCGAGAATTTCTTTGTTCCAAAGTTGCAATGTTTTCTCGGTTTTAAGTATATTTAAGTGAAACAAACCAGGTGAAACAATAAATTTATTTGCTAAACTTCCCACTTCCCAATCATTTCTATCCGATGATTATCGTGCCGACGGGTTCGAAAAGAAAGCGACGTGTTATCGTGTACGATTCGGTCACTCGTTACGGTCCGCAATCAGTTGCCAGCGCAAGTGACTCGATTAACGAAAATCGCGTCAAACGATAAACATCTTTCTGCGAAAGATTCGTCACTCGATAAAAGAAAAAAGAAAGAGAAATACACGGAACGATTCGTGAAGCATTAACAAGTCATTCTTTTCTTTTCCTTCTAATTTCGATCGTTTGAAAAACTGTTGGAAGAAAAATATAAATAAATGTAGAAACGTGGGTCTGAAGTCCACAAGGAAAAATGATCGGAACGAGCTGAATAAATAGCAACTGATAATCATCGCAAAACGTCTTTCTCGAGACAGAACAGATTTCAAATTTCTCAATTTTTCGTACAATTTCTCGAATAATTTCGTGAATTAAAATGAGACACCCTGTACACTGTGCAGTGTCCTATCAACGATCAACGATCACCGATCAGATCGTAACATCGACATCAAGTGACCGCGGTATCTATCGTAGAACTGAAGAAGAGGAGGCAACAACTTAAGAGTTATTTACTTAATAACAGAATTTCCCCAAGAGCCTCGTTAGCAAGTATCAAACGAACGTTTCGTTACTTTCCACCGGTTTACCGTGTCGCGACTGTCGTGTTTGTACTTAATTGACAGTCTTTCGAGCCGACGGCCGTTTCTTTGCGCGGCGTGACGTCAAACAGCGAAGTTTTCGCAATTACGCAAATGGCGACACGGCAATTCAACAAGGGCAGAACAATTGACCTGGGAGAACGTCATATCTAGAAAGGGAGCGTCATCGGAAATGTCGCGTACAGATTTTAACGAACCGAGCAGCCATGCGGATTTCGCTCCACGGCCGGCAGCAATCAAGCCGCAAGCTGGAAATCGAAACGCTACCGCCTGCGAATCGGCTTAACTGACGCTGCTGAACGAGTACGCGAAGACGCGTATTAATACCAACCTCTTGGTGGCCCCTGATTAGTAACCTCTTAGCTGTGAATGACGAGCACACTCGTCATGCGAGAGAAAGTAATTGCAACTTGTTACTTGAATTTAATTTTCTTGTGAATATTTGTAAATTTTAGATTACTTGAATTTAATTTTTTTGTAAGTATTTGTAAATTTTAGATTACCTGAATTTAACTTTTTTGTAAATATTTGTAAATTTTATATTACTTGAATTTAACTTTTTTGTAAATATTTGTAAATTTTATATTACTTGAATTTAATTTTTTTGTAAATATTTGTAAATTTTAGACTGTTACATAAATTTAATTTTTTTTCTAAATATTTGTAAATTTTAGATTCTCACTTAAACTTAATTTTTTTGCAAATATTTGTAAATTTTAGACTGTAACTTGAATTTAATTTTTTTGCAAATATTTGTAAATTTTGGACTGTTACTTGAATTTAATTTTTTTGTAAATATTTGTAAATTTTAGACTGTTACTTGAATTTAATTTTTTTCTAAATATTTGAAAATTTTAGATTACTTGAAATTAACTTTTTTCTAAATAGTTATAAAATATAGACTGTTACTTGAATTTTTTTGTAAATATTTGTAAATTTTAGATTACTTGAATTTAACTTTTTTCTAAATATTTGTAAATTTTAGATTCTTACTTGAATTTAATTTTTTTCGTCAATATTTGCAAATTTTCAGAATGTTGAAAGTGCAACACACAATGAAAGTGCCATTATGTGTTGTATCTTGCTTTAAGAAATATCATTCTAAAAGCATAAGTTAAACTTCTAATTTCTCTTCATTTTCCTCAAATATTTGATTCTTTCAACAAGAAAATTACAAACGTTTAAATTTTCTAAATAATATTAATTAAGTTAAACGATAGAACAATTGATTTTTCAAAAGAAAAGAAGAAAAACTAGCGTCATTTCCCTGTAATTTAATTCAATTTCACAGCAGCTGCACACGCTTCGAGTTTGACGACTATAATCGTCATCCAGCGACACACAATATAGATACACATTTTTAAAAGCTAACAGATCATCGCAGCTAAGAGATTAACAAAACGACGTCAGCAAAATAATTAGCGAAGCGCCTTTCGCAAAGAAGTGAAAAATCAAATCTGAACGTTCTTCATTTGTTCTCTCTCCGTTTTTCTTTTTTTTTTCTTTCTCGAAAAGGGTAATCTCATTGGAACAAGTCCCTTTGAGAAAGAAATGACGCGAAACTCTTTGAAAGATTAAATTTCAGAAGGCAAAGCATTTCCATCCCGACATTTTTACGCTGCTTGTGCCATTTTAATTCACTTCGAAAAGCTGCGTACTCTTGAATGTTTCATCAAAAAAGAAAAAGAGGAAAAAAAAGAGAAGTATCTCCGTCGCTGCGTTGCAACTCGTCACGTCTACCCGCGCTATTTACGTTTAAAAAATGAGAAATAAAGAAAAAGAAAAAAAATAAAAACACGTCAAAAATATGCATCGAGCACTCTAAACGCCAAGATGCACTTTAGTTTCTAGTTCCTGCTGAAAAAAAAAACTAATCAATCGTGGAGGGAAGTGGCAAACTGTCGACGCAGATTGGTTTAATTGAATAATTATCAAATAAATTTAATTATCAACTAAATTATTTTAACAACAAAAACTGTTGTGTTTATAAATGGGTAAACACATAAAAAAAAAACATTAGAAAAAGACCAAACAACTCACCCTAATAAATAATAATAATAATAATAATATCTTACTCTAATACTTACTCTTATTCTAAATAACTTGCTCTATGCGCCACCACGAAATCACGAAATGCGCCACGACTGGCCATCCCTGCTCTAGGGAAATATAAACGCCGACGAACGAATATGCGTTCCCCCGACTTCCATTTGCGCCACTCAAATATTTACATATATCAGCCACTGGTATCGTAACTCGCGAAATTCATTCATAAATTAAGTCGCCTGTTATGTACTATCGAAACTCCGCTTCCGTATTTCCTCGAGTTCAACGATTTCTGTTGTTAAATCAGCCGTGCGTTTCTCACAAGCTCGACGAAAATTCAATTTCAAAGAGAAATCGATCGATTCAGTGGCTGCGAGATATGAGGTTAAGAAAGCGATAGCATTTAATAAAGTTAAATATTCCTTGCTCGTTTTAGTACTAATAATACAATAATAATATAATATTTTAGTACTTATTAATTATAATAATAAATTCCAATAATATAATAATACTACAATTGATAGTAATTTATAGTATTATTAATATATATGTAATAACATGATACTTTAATATTTATTAATTATAATAATAAATACTAATAATATAACAATATTATAATTAATAGTAATTTATAGCATTATTATTACATATATAATAATATAATATTTCAGTATTTATCAATTATAATAATAAATACTAATAATATAATAATACTACAATTAATAGTGATTTATAGTATTATTAATATATATATAATAACATAACACTTTAATATTTATCAATTATAATAATTAATACTAATAATATGGTAATATCATAATTAATAGTAATTTATAGCATTATTATTATATATATAACAATATAATAATAATATAATATTTTAGTATTTATCAATTATAATAATAAATACTAATAATATAATAATACTACAATTAATAGTAATTTATAGTATTATTAATATATATATAAGAACATAATACTTTAATATTTATTAATTATAATAATTAATACTAATAATATAATAACATTATAATTAATAGTAATTTATAGCGTTATTATTATATATGTAATAATATGATAATAATATAATATTTTAGTGTTTATTAATTACAATAAATACTAATAATATTAATAATAATGCTACAATTAATAGTAACATATAATATTATTATTATCCATATAATAATATAATATTTTAGTACTGATAATAATAATAATAATATGTATTACAATACCACGCCAGTGAAATATTACACAAACGTTAAAAGATAAGGCCACTCCGATATTCCGAGAGAATTGAAAATTTCAAGAATCCTCTCTGGAAGTACGCTTTGAAACGCTCGGGACATTTCAACGTCTCGGATATCAGATTCGTGAATCGTAGAAGCCCGGGCCCGTTCCTTTGTTGCCAACTCGCGCCCGTCGAGAGACACGACAGAAATAAAGATGTAAGTTATTGAAACCGTGCGATGGAATATCGATTAACAAGAGCGAAATAATGAATGCCCCCGATAAAACAAACGAAATTCAATTTCAAAGCATCGAGAGACGAGAGCAAATTATCGGATTAATTTGGCTGATTTATCGTTCGCGGAAGACGAGGGGTCGTAAAACAATTATAATAATGCCTTCAATTTATTGCGATATAAATCAGACCCTCCCGATCAGATCTTTACGCTTCGTGGCGTGAAAATTGTCGGGGAAAAAAATTTCACCGCGCGTAAGCTGCTACACGTTTTCGCGATGTTATTTTAGTAATATGCTGTTTTAAATAGCGCGATGCTATTTCTCGAGCCGCCTCGTGATGCTTACAGTTCCATGCCAGACATACACGCTGACATCATTATTATGAAAGATAATTTCCATCCACGAGTCGGGAATTTGTTTCAAAAGGCAATAAAAGAATGTGATTTTAGCCATTATGAAAATAAACAAGAACCGAGTTTCATTTTCAACGATTTATCCACCGATCCTGTTTGTCGGTTCAATTTCCTGCGAGTTTTCGTTAACCTAATATTAGGTAAACTTCTAGTTTACCGGCTTTTTCTCAATTTTCACTTTGGATATTTTTCTTTTTTTCCTTCTTGAAGCATGAATTAAAAGAAACGTCACGATTTCTGGTTTTAACGGGTTTTCCCAATTTTGGTTTTTAACGGAACATAAATAAAATGGAACTTCGCATTGGATAAATTTCTAGGTCAGCAGCTTTTTAATGTTTCGTACTTTTTTCATGAAAACATGAATAAAAAAAAGCTTCACAATATCGGATAAATTTTTAATTTAGCGGCTTTTCCTAATTTTCTGGTTTCTAACGGTTTTTTTTTTTTCATAAAACGCGAATAAAAATTTTCATGAAACGCCAGATCTCATATTCCTCGATATTGAAGGAAAAAATGAAAACTAGATACGCATCCTCTAAATACTAGAAACCTCTAAACTAAATATACATCGAATATTGTAATTTAAATGCACATGAAATAAATTCCCTTTTCTTCACATTTTTGATTTATTATTAGACCACTTTCGTAATTACCGACGCAAACGTGACAGAAAGGTGGAAAATGTAATAATAAAAATAAAATGTAACATGATAAACAGATAATGTAATATAACAAAAATAAATGTAATAATAATAAAAATGTAATAAATGTCCATATTCGCGACAAAAGTCAAAGTAAAAAAAATGTATTCGAAAATCCAATTATAAACCGCCGATTCGCTCGCAATAAAATTGTAAAATATTTGCGAATTGACGGAACGGTCCACCAATTCGACGATTATTATGCGAGCTGGCCGAATTTAGAACTCGACGTTCCAAACGACGTTTATAGGTTAACGATCGGCCAGCCAGATGCCAAACTATCGGCCTCCGTGACTATTTCTATTTTATTTGTTACCGTAAGCGTCGAAAACTTGCACGAAGCTAGACGCCAACAGTCAACGCCGTTTTTATCGTCGTTTATGCACGTTTCCAGCGAAAACTGGGCCATCGTTGCTGAAAGCAGCGATATTTCCGCGAAGGCTGCCGCCGCTTGTCGACGTCGCTAATGACGAAAATAAATAATAAATCGACGGATCGAAGCGAAAGGGAGAGGACACGGCAAGAAAACAACGAATAAAGAGTTCCAGCCACCAAATACTTTTCTATCACTCGCTTATAGACAGAGGCGTCCCTTCAACGACGAAAGAGAGCGCGAGACAACCAGCCTGTCCTTTATAAATACGTTACGCATTCGAAGAATCGCTTTTCAATTAATAGCAAAACGTATAGATACACATATACATTGACTCGTAGGACGTTTCAAATTTTTATATTTCGATTCTCGATCCCATCACGTTAACGCGAAATATACACGGAATATTTAAGTTTTCAGTATTCTATGAATAGAGGTGGCTAACTGGCGATCCTTGCCCCCTCCACTTTCCTGATCGCTAGGCGCTATCCCCACCACTGCGAATTTGGTTGCCACAATACTCACATTAGGTGTATGCATGCATATATAAATAAATTGTTTTCTTTACCGTGGCTGCTAAAGTTGAGGTTTGGAATAAAGGCATGTTACGTTCCCACCTCGTGCGCTGGAACGACGTGCCACGCACGTCGACAACTTTTTGTCCCAAAATTGCAATATTTTAAGCACATTTAAGTATATAACCTAGGCAAAACAAATAACAAATTTATTTTACTGCTTCTTAATAATTTCTATCCAGTGATATCGTACCGACGTGTTCAAAAAGAAAGCGACGAATTATTGTGTACGGTGTTGGTCACTCGTTACGGTCCGCAATCAGTTGCCAGCGCAAGTGGTCAAAATCACAAAACGTTATTTTCGTCAAAGAAATTTCGTCTTATTCGAATTACTCTACGTCTTATTTCGTCTTATTCGAATTACTCTAAACTATTCAAACGGATAGAGCAACTTGTGTGATCAGGCGTTAACGAGCAAAAGGAATTTCCAACGTTTCAAGAAGAGCCTAATTACTCGTACAGAGAGACAGAATTTATATACACACTCCTGTTACAAATCACGTTCAAACTAATTTGCGAGAATTGTAATTTCTCTGCTTGAGAGAAGAAAATTCACGTTAAATTTACGTTTCTTGTACAATGTCTTGCCATACTTTCGTCCTGTCGTCAGTTTAACGCGAGATACACATCCTCTGATCAGTACTACGAAAGAAAACTCTCGGTTCTCGGTTGCAAACATTTGACTTCCGCGAGAGGTCCTAAACGAGGCGAGGTCCAGGCAAAGACTTCGAAATTAAAAGCCAGCGTGCTTTGCACGAGGAGCAAGGTTAATTTCGCGCGCACGGCGCGGCAAGCAGATGTAAATAAACAGGCGTGCGATCTTAACTCGGTTGGCTCGTTCCTAGGATCTCAGACCTAGATCTCATAATCGGACCACCCAGCTTACCTCCCGCGGTCGTTCTCCGCTCACTTAATGTCTATTACAGCAATTGACGATTCCCGTCGAATTACACGCGTTTCTCCAGCAAACGTGCATCACAGCGCATTACAGTGCACAGTCGATGGAAGA